>OY757010.1:155378962-155818962 GCA_963580285.1 Lucinisca nassula
GAATTTCCAAAATTCAGGTGAAAATGGAATTTCGAAAGATGGATTAGCAGCAAGTCTGATAGCATACTGAAGAGAAAGTTTTTCTGTTCGTGAAATTAAAGATGGTTCACCTGCTTCCACATAAAGGCTTAATACGGGAGAAGTACGAAAGGCTCCCGTAGCCAGAGGAAGGCCTTGGTGATGGAGAGTATCAAAAGATTTTAAATAGGACTTTCTGGCAGAACCATAAACAACAGACCCATAATCTAATTTAGATTTTATTTAAGACCGATAAAGATGTAATAAGGTACACCGATCTGTTCCCCAACTTGTATGAGCTAAAACCTTCAGAAGATTCAAAGCTTTTAAGCATTTCGCTTTAAGATATTTAACGTTAGGAATAGAAGATAACTTTTGATCAAATATGACCCCTAAAATTTGGCTTCTTCAACAACAGAAATTTGTGATCCGTATAAAAACAGGGAAGGGTGTTCGTGTTTCTTCCGTAGCTTACAAAAATAAACACACTGCGTTTTCGACTTGGAGAACTTGAAACCATTTTTATCAGTTCATTCTTCTATACTTTTGAAATTAAGTTGTAACTTTCGTTCAATTGTTTTCATATTTTTTGAACGGTAACATATACAAAAATTATCATCATGCAATGAACAATTTGTTTTGTCGTCCAAACATTGTACAATATAAATTATTTTGATGTTTAAAAGCGTAGTTGAGAGAATACTACCTTGTGGGACACCCCGCTCTTATTCATAGAGATCAGACAGGGTTGATCCCACACGCACCTGGAATATACGCTCACCTAAAAAGCTTTGAATGAAACTGGGAAGTTTTCCCATTAAGCCGAAGTTCTGAAGACCTTACAATATTCCATAACGCCATGTGGTATCATATGCTTTCTCCAAATCGAAAAAGATTGCTACTACGTGTTCTTTGTTAATAAAAGCATTACGTATAAATGTTTCTAGTCTTATTAAAATGTTATTGTGCAAACAAATTCAACAGACTGTACATATAATGTGAACTGGCGATGGAGGTTATCGCAATAAAATGTAAAACTTAAGAATCATGATCACCTTTCTTCCATGTTAAGCATTTTCTTGTTTACAAATGATTCTATCGTATTTGAATTTTTGATATCCAAAGGAATACTGATCCAAACATGGGCAACGGAATACGAAGTACTACTCTTGAAAAGATTATTTCTCGGTTTAGGTATCAGCATATTCTTATTAGCTACCGATCGTAAATTTAATTGAGAATGTTCTACGCTAGTTTCGTTCATTCGCCAGGTAGTACCCTAATATTAAAGCTAACAAATACATTGGCGCTGTTATGTACATTAACTTTGCTTTGTTCATAAAAATCATCTCTTCAAAAGATAGCATATTTAATTGATTGCTGGCATCGCCCAAATGTGAATTGTCTCCACCAAGAATGGTTTTACAGGCTCTCCTTTGGAGTTTTTTCTATTAAGTGAATATTACAATTAGTAGAATTATCCCAGACCACACAGCAATACTCTAAATGTGGTTTGATGTATGCATTATAAAATGGCAGCCTGTGTTCTACACTAGGAAATGCCCAAATTTGATATAAAAGCCATAAATATGATGATATCTTTCTAGAAACATGCTTAAAACAGTTGTTCGAAATCAGATTTTCGTCAAAGTGAACACATAATATTTCCTCGTCACTAGTCATTTGTAAATTTAGCCCATTCAGTTCTAGTGATAATGTGAGCCCCGCCAAGCGAATTTGGGTCTTCGAGCATTCCGTCATGACAAATGTTAACTGCGCATGCCCAGCCATTCAAATGGGCCAGGGATATGGCTTTCTGTCTGAAGGTTTTTCTTGATTCAATTTCTTGATTTCTTGTCGACAATTATTTACATACAAATGAACAATTTGTTAGTGGGATGTCAAAACATATATCGCTGCTTAGCTTAGAGTCAATATTATGTTTTAGTTCTTCAAAGTCAGAATGTTTAAACGGCTCCCTTAAATTCTCTGCTATATTCACGAACACTCATTGAAAATATTTGCTATATGTTGATCATTTGAAATTATCACATCATATCCTTTAATTTTGATATCATCTTTTACGTTTTCCTTTTTACATCTTCCAAATTGTCTAAATATTTTCCATAAAGATCGAGGGTCATCTTTGCCTTCTTCAATCTTATTTTTGTACATTTGTACATTTAGTTTTTTGGTTCGTCTATCATACTGGACGGCCCCCGCCCATAGGGGCTTGAAGAAATAGATGGGCTGCATGAAGTTTCCACGCAGAGCTGAAACCGACCGTACACGAATAAAATCCAAAATTTCCGGTGTTAACCACTCTGACTGATACTTTCTTTTTATTCTATGGGATTTCATTGGTGCATGTTATTGACTATTTCTAAAAACATTGAATTCCAGACATCAAACGGCTTCATTTATATTAGCAAATCTTTCAACAGTTTCCCATGGTACTTCTTGTAAATCTGCCTTAAACGCATTTTCATCAAAACGTTTGAAAGACCGGTATGTTATTGTCTGGTGCGTATCAGATTTTATGCAATCATTCAGTTTTCTACTTCCAAAAATTGCATAATGGTCGCTTTTTGTAGTTGGCGATTGGCAATTGGGGAACAAAAGTTTGCAAGTATAGTCCAGGTCACATGACCAAGATGGCCGCCATGCTAAAATATGGTACAATCTTTAAAAAATCTTCTCTTCTCCAGAACCACTGGGTCAATTGTCTTGAAACTTGGTATGTAGCATTGGGTGACTGAGTACTTCCAAGTTTGCAAATATGATGACCCAGGTTAACCTTGACCTATTTTCTGCCAAGTTAAAATATGGCTCCTTAGGCTTATACGACAGACTGCATGCATGGTAGTTAACCCAATCACGGTTGGCAACTTTGCTTCCCTCTTTAATTGCACGCCGGTGGGTCAGGCCTCAGATTCTATGACGGCTCCAACGTAAAGGCTTATTGAAAATTAAAGAGATAATGTTGGTTGGTGCCTGATGCTCTGTCTCTGGTCTGGCTCATCGGAGTCTAACTGTTGGTTTTCTTTTGCTCCAGCATTTCAGTGGTTTCTTGCTGTCGAGTCCTCACCGTTGTCTCACCTCTGTGGTTCTTTGATTTCTGTGTTCACGGAGATTTTGCACTGATGAGTTAGGAGGCCTTCATGCGGACTGAACAAATTTTTTGTCTAAATCGCGACGGAAGTAAGGGCGAGGATTGTGGCCACGAAAAATCGTTTTAAGCCCCCCCCCCCCCCCCCCCCCGCCAGTGGAAATCTTCCACTGACCGTTCCAAGGCGGCTCTTCTGTGGCGATTTATTTATGTTGTTGTTTGTTACTTACTGTGTGTATCACTTGTGTCTTTTAATTTTGGATGGCCATATGGCCATTTTGTGGGAAAGTAACTGTCCATATGGCCTTCCTTTGTTTAGGTTTCCATTATGGTCTGGTCGCTTAATGTTTGTATTTCTTTCCCTTTGGTGTCTTTTATGGATGGAGTAAGTTAATTGTATCAATTGACGAGTATCAATTCCTGATCTTTGTTTTACTTCTACTTTACAATGGGAAAAGGGTAAAATAATGCATTTTTCGAAAACTATTGTTGTCTATGACATGAGAATAGGTAAAAAAGGAATGTCTATTGATGCTTAAGGACAATGTCATTCACTAACCTTGGCTCAAGGTCACTCAAATTGTAGGTCTATTGAAATTCCAAAATACATTTTCTCTGAAACCACTGGGCCCATTTCAATTGAATTTTATGTGCAGCCTTAGGACAGTGAGAAAACGAAAACGAATGGTCCAGGTCACATGACCAAGATGGCCGACATGCCCAAAGGTGGGAAAAAAAAAAAACTAAAAAAAGCTTCTTCCCCAGAACCAGTGGGCCGATTGTCTAGAAACTTGGTATGTAGCATCGGTTGACTGAGTACTGCAAAGTTTGCAAAAAATGATGACCATAGGTCGACCTGGACCTGTTATACGCCAAGGCCAAATTTGGCTCCTTAGGCTTTTCAATGGGAAATAGGTAAATCAATGCATTTTTCGAAAACATATTGTGGTCTGTGAAATGAGAATGGGTAAGAAATGAATGCCTGTGAACGATAAGGGTCAAGGTCATTCACTGACCTTGACCAAAGGTCAATTGTATTGTCGGTCTATTGACATATTAGAATACATTTTCTTTAACAGCACTGGGCCAATTTCATTTTTATTTTATATGCAGCCTTAGGATACCTAGGGAACAAAAATTTATTCCGATGGTCCGGGTCACATGAACAAGATGGCCGCCATGCCCAAATATGGTAAAAAACCTTAAAAATCATTTTCTTCAGAACCACTAGGCCGATTGTCTTGAAACTTGGTATGTAGCATTGGGTGACCGAGTACTACCAATCTTGCAGAAATGATGCCCCTAAATTAGCCTTGACCTATTTAACGCCAAGGCAAAATTTGGCTCCTTAGGCTTTTAATGGGTAATAGGTAAATCGATGCATTTTTCGAAAAATATTGTGGTTTGTGATATGGGGACGGGTAAAAAATGAATGCCTGTGAATGCTAGGAGTCAAGGTCATTCATTGACCTTGGCCCAAGGTCACTTGTATTCCAGGTCTATTTGCATATGAGAATATATTTTCTCTAACACCGCTGGGCCAATTTCATTTAAATTTTATGTGCAGCCTTAGGACACTTAGTGAACAAACATTTATTCGGATGGTCAAGGTCACATGACCAAGATGGCCGCCATACCCAAAATAGTAAAAACCCTTAAACAATTTTCTTTCCCAGAGCCACTAGGCCGATTGTCTTGAAACTTGGTATGTAGCATTGGGTGACTGAGTGCTACCAAAATGCAAAAATGATGATCCTAGGTTGACCTTCACCTATTTTACGCGAAGGTAAATTTGGCTCCTTAGGTGTTCAATGGGAAATAGGTAAATAAATGCATTTTTAGAAACAATATCGTGGTCTGTCATATGAGCATGGATAAAAAACGAATGCCTGTGAATGCTAAGGGTCAAGGTCATTCACTGACCATGGCCAAAGGTCACTTGTATTGCATGTCTATTGACATATTAGAAGCCGGCCTCGGCAGCTCATTCGGATGCGTTTCTGACTGGTGATCAGGAGGACGCGGGTTCGATTCCTGCCGCGGTCGGCAGCATTCTTTCGTGGAGATTGCTCATGAAATATTTTCTACGGTCATTCTTTCCCTTCCGCTGATTCAAGAAGGGCAGTTGTCAGTTTCTGGCGAAAGAATGTGCACTGTACTGGTTAACCGCTTACGTATAAGTCGGCCCAGGAAAAGTGTGGATAGGTAAACTGACCGGCTCAAAAATGACCTAAAATAGTGTTGACTGGGCCGTTAAACTCAAAAACAAACAAGCAAAATTTACATATAAGAATATATTTTCTCTAACACCATTGGGCCATTTCATTTAAATTTTTTTATGCAGCCTTAGGATACGTAGGGAACAAAAAATTATTTGGATGGTCCATGCCACATGACCAAGATGGCCGCCATGCCAAAATATGGTAAAAACCTTAAAAATCTTCTGCTCCAGAACCACTTGGCTAATTGTCTTGAAACTCGGTATGTAGCATCGGCTGACTGATTACTTCCATGTTTGCAAAATTGATGACCCTAGGTTGACCTTGATTATTTTACGCCAAGGCTAAAATTGGCTATTTAGACTTTTTAATAGGAAATTAGGCAAATCAATGCAGTTTTCGAAAAATATTGTGGTCTGTGATATGAGGGTGGGTAAAAAATGAATGCCTGTGAATGCCAATTGTTTTGAAACTTGGTTTTTAGCATCGGGTGAGTGAGTGCTACCAAGTTTGCAAAAATGATGACCCTAGATTGACCTTGACCTATTTGACACCAAGGTCAAATTTGGCTCCATAGGCTCAAGTTGCAATGGGAAATAGGTAAATCAGTGCATTTTTGGAAAAGTATTGTGATCTATGATATGAGAATATGTAAAAATTCAATGTCTATGAATGCTTAAGGTCATTGGCCCAAGGTCACTTGTATTGCAGGTCCATTTAAATATTAGAATACATTTTCTCTAAAACTACTGGGCCATTTTCATTTTAAGTTTTCATGCAGCCTAAGGGCATTAAGGGAACAAAACGTATTCAAATGTTCCGGGTCACATGACCAAGATGGCCCTCATTCCTGAATATGGTAAAAACCTTAAAAACCTTCTTCTCCATAAATAATGGGCCGATTGTCCTGAAACTTGGTATGTAGCATTTAGTAACCAAGTACCAACAAGTTTGCAACAATGATGACACTAGGTTGACCGTGACCTATTTAACATCAAGGTTAAATTGGTTCGTATGTCTAAAATGGTGAAAAGGTGGAGCAATGCATTTTTCGAAAAAATATAGGGGTCTGTTACATGAGAATAGATACAAAATGAATGCTACAAGCTCATGGTAATTTGATGACCTTGGCACAACGTCACTTGGATTGCAGGTCCATTGACATTTCAAAATATTTTTTTAAACCACTGGGCCAATTTCATTTGAATTTTATATAATGGACATGGGGTTATGCCAATTTAGTTGAATGGTCCAGGTCATGTGACCAAGATGGCCACCATGCCCTATTATGGTAGAAACCTTAAAAAATCTTCATCTCCGGAATCAATTTGCCGATTGTCTTGAAACTTGGCATGTAGCATCAGGTGATTGAGTACCACCAAATTTGCACAGGGCTCAGGGGAGCGTGCAGGACCTCATGGTCATGTTGTTTGTTAATGACGTCACCAAATCTGAAATGGTGAGATAGAAGAGCCTGTCAAGCATCCGGGTTAGTGCTTTCCGTATTTTGTCATATCTGTTCTGTTGTTGAAATAAACATCACGAAAATACGCCTATATAATTTTGACCCCCTTGAACCCCACTTTTATATAGTAAAACTGGGGTTTCCGGGGGTATACCTTATTTTTCTTATTTCTGTTCTAAAATATAGATTGCAGGTACTCGTTAGAACCGCCTCAATAACGAAAACACGCCTATACAAATACATTATAAACCGCCGATAAACCGAATATTTTAAGGTGAACAATCGTGATATTTTTTATTTCTGCTCACAATATAGTGTGGGGGAAGTCGTTAGAACCGCCTCATTGAGGACAATATTTTCCTGAGTCTATGAGGGCCACAGCATAAGCTGGCCTGCATTACGAAAACACGCCTATACAAATACACTGTAAATTTTACCGCCGTAAAAATGGAAAACTTTAGATGAACAATTATGATATTTTTTCTTATTCCAGAAATAAGAAAAATAAGGTTTACCCCCTGTGAACACCAGTTTTACTATATAACAAGAAAAACGCCAAATGGCATTATGGGCGGATTTTTCAGGGTTAACCAAAAGGTAAACCGGGACGCGGACGCCCGCACAGACATCGCTATTTTAAAGGAGTGGATTTTTGCTTGAAAACCCCGTCTAAAAATGCGGTTCAAGGTGGTCAAAATTATGTAGGCGTGTTTTCATGGTGCCTTTCAGATGATGACTCAGTGAGCATGACACCAAAGGAAAATCTAGACGATGATGCTGGTGATGTTTTTGTTGGTTGGAGAGGGCCAACAACGAGATCCCGGAATTTTGCGCAGGTATTCAAATGCAGTTTGTTAGAATTTCCTTTACGAAAACACGCCAACACAAATAGATTGTAAATTTTACCACCGAAAAACGACACTTTTCAAATGAAAAATGGTGATATTTTTCTAATTTCTGCTCAAAATATAGATTGTGGGTACTCGTTAGAACCGCCTCATCGAGGCAGTTCTAACGAATACCCACAATATATATTTAAGAGCAGAAATTAGAAAAATAAGGTTTACCCCCATTAAACCCCAGTTTTACTATATAAAAGTGGGGTTCAAGGGGGTCAAAAGTATATAGGCATGTTTTCGTGATGGCGACAGAAATTGATTAACTCGTTGGTTGTCTGACTGAATACTAACTAATCGTGGTTCGATAGATCATACGGTTGACTGATTGGTTGAATGATTGATTGGTTGATTGAATGACTGGTTGATTGATTGATTGATTGATTGATTGATTCCAAGTAAATCATTTTTAGGGACGGGAACTTTGTCAAAAGTTTGTTTCTTTCTTAGGGATGAAAGTTAGCTAGCTCCCAGTCACTTGATCAGGGAACTCGCTTGGCAGTAGTCATTGCCTTTTGTGTTTGTTTGTTTGATTGATTTGAGATTTAACGTCCCCGTCAACAGTGTATAGGTCATTTTGGAGACATAGCTTCCAATTTTGTGGGACTTTTACCCAGCATTGAGATGAAATGACTCCTCAAGCCCTGTCGCCGAATGAAAGCAATAGGTTTTGTAAGTATGGACGGTCTGACACGCACCGCTTTGCCTGGGCAGGCTTAGATCCTCTAAGCAGTTTACCAATATACTCGTGTGCGATCAGTTTCAGCTCTGCGTGGAAGCATCATGCAGCCCATCTGTTTTTTCAAGCCCCGATGGGCGGGGGCAAGCCTTTTGTTTTATCCTTTTTTGAGCGGGCAAACGCGTACAATGTTGCATAAATGTTCATCACGTAATTAAGCTCGTGTATTGACTGCCCTTATAAAAGCCAAAAAGGTGTACTACAGCGCCACATCACGCAAACACGTTTATTGAATTTTGACCCCCTTGAACCCCACTTTTATATAGTAAAACTGGGGCTTACAGGGGTAAACCTTCTGCTCTAAAATATAGGTTGTGGATACTCATTAGAACCGCCTGATCTGGTTACCTGTTTTTTTTTCTTCAATATTCACAATGTACAAGCTGGGAGCCAGCAAATAATGCAAATGAGAACAGCCATTAAATCTTGGACAAGTACGAATTTGTGGCAGACTGGATAATTCACCTGAGAGTTACTTGCCCTTTTGTCTCACATAGGCGTGTGTTGGGGAAAATGTTGTCCAATCGTCAGTGGACTCATTTATGATAATATCTTCAATAAGCTTGCAGTCAATGAAGACATGTAGGAATTAAATCTCTGACAAGGTCCATTTTGTCCATTTTCGACTATAGGCCTGAAAGTTCCCCGCTCTTCCGGGATTCATAGACTTAGAAAAATGTTATATGGATGATAGCGATTTCATTTTTGTTGAAATCTTCGTTAGACTTGCAGATAATGAGAACAGCCATAATATCTTGGACATGTTCGATTTTGGGGCAGATTAGATTATTATATACCCTTTAGGGAGCGCTGTATTGCAGCGGTAAAGCATCGAATTTGAGATCGACAGGTAGCCGGTTCGATCCCCGCAGGCGCCGCGAAGTGTTGCTTCCTTGAGTAAGAGACTTTATCCACATTGTTTAGTACTGGTTCCTACCAGGAGGATTAGTACTAGTATTAAATGTGTTAACCAATATAAATAAGGTTGATTATTATTATTATTATTATTATTATTATTATTATTATTATTATTATTATTTAGTCAACATAGCGCATGTAATGGGGGAAATGTTGTCTTGGGGACACGAACTTTATATTTGATCGGATACTCGTCAAAGTCAGTGTAGGTAAGGAGAACTGCCAGGTTTTAATTTGGGGCGGATCAGACCATTCACACGAGAGTTACTTGCCCTTTAGTCTTCCATAGACTTATAATAGAGAAAATGTTGTCTGATAGACAGTGTCGTCATTTTTGAAAGAAACTTAATCAAACTTGCAAGGAAAGGATCTCCCTCTAAACTGTAAGTCAGAAACTGGATTGAACTTGATGGGAGGAATCAGGGTGACATGGAGGTTCAGAATTGCTAAAATCGCTTCGTTCCACTTTCCAAGATGGCTGCCATGGTGGATTTCTTGGAAACCTAACCAGGGTAAGTCGGATTAAGCCGAAACATTAAAGACATGCCTAGTTTATTTATACGTTTTGTTGTCATAAAATGTTGACTCTGTACTCCTCCTTCCTGTCTTCTGTCTTTGAAGTGCAATATATGATAACATCACTCACAGAATGGCTTCGTTTGTGGATATTTGTGACCTGGTGGCCACCCATGCAGTGTTTGATTTTCTTGCTCTCTATTCACTCATGGTAAACACCTCTTATAGAAACTCACACTGCCTGGGTGGATACCTGGCTTCATCCATAGCATACCAGTTTCAAAGTCGCAGAACTGTTCATTATTTCAGGACAGTGCTCTTTCTAGTTGCACCGCTTGTATACTTAACCATACTCGCAAACTGTGAAATACTCGCAACAAACAGTTTTTAGTCGGGGATTTGAAATTCGTAGCACCCGTATTTAAGGAGTTTAATGCATCTTATTTTCTCACACTTAACTATGACATGAATTTATTGAGAGGTCTCTCAGCATCTTGAAAATGGAGTTAGAGAATAATAGAAGTGGGGAAAAAGACATAAAAAGGGGAGATAAATGTACCTACCCTCTTTTCTCATTTGAACATCCAAACAATTCAAAACGACATTTCCTCTGAAACTACAAGGCCAATTGGAACCAAATTACATGTGAAGCCGCCATGGGGTGGAAAAACAAACATATATTCTGAATGTCTGGGTCACATGACCAAAATGTCCACCA
This sequence comes from Lucinisca nassula, assembly GCA_963580285.1. Taxonomy (NCBI): domain Eukaryota; kingdom Metazoa; phylum Mollusca; class Bivalvia; order Lucinida; family Lucinidae; genus Lucinisca; species Lucinisca nassula. The sequence goes on from OY757010.1 coordinate 155,389,561, forward strand.
TGCCCATATATGGTAAAAACCTTTGAAATCGCCCGTTCTCCGAAACCAATAGACCGATGGCATTGAAACTTGATATGCACTATTGGGGACCCGGTCCCTTTCAGATTTGTTCAAATGATGACATTTGGTTGACCCTGACCTTTCTTACGTCAAGGTCACATACGGTTACTTAGGGTTTTGTATGGCAAAGGCATGATTTTCTGGTTCTGTTGCAGCTTATGACATCAGAGTTGATATTTGCAACCAGCTAAATGATCCTGGGGCCATAAGATTACATATTTCTATTTTTTTTCAAAACTACTGTGCTTACTGATACCAAATTACATATGCTGCGTCAGTGTGGTCGAGAAATCAAAGTTTGTTTGAGGGATCTGTGTGATTGTCACACCAATATGTGGCCAAAAGTGATTTTGAATTCTGCATTTCAGGAAATACAAGACCTTGGTATGCAACATTTTGGACTTTAGACCTACTGAGATTGTTCAAAGCTGACCATAATGTATGTGACGGCAACAAAAAACAATGATTGATTTAAAAATAATTTGGCAGCAATAGTCATGCAATTTGCCTCTACTAGACCATTATGGCCGATTAAAATAAATGGCCACCAAGGGTGGGATAATTTATGCCCACTAGAGCTCTGGTGAGCGTAGTTGCCCATGGGCTCTTGTTTATAACATTGTGTTCAGGTTAGTTATTAAAAGTCGCGTAAGCTTGATGCCAAGCGTAAACCATATTTAATTGGCGTTGTCACGATACAGCAGCCACAGTTCTCTGCTTTACTGATTGCGCTTGTTTGGTTATCTTTTATTGCTTAGCTGCATTTTCCAGCCTTCACAAACCATTTATTCGATAACCAGTGGTAGTTTGGTATGAAGTTACGCTGACAGCAATGCCTCTGAAAGACACCAATGTTCAGTGAATTTAACAACGCGACCCTATTTCAGTCAGAATTTCGTCCAGTATTTCATAATTGAACGAACGACGTATTTTAATCAGTTTACGCCTCTGAACAATCCAGCCTCCTTTTGACTGAAGGTCTGCGAAATTTGTCTGCAAACAAAAAGGAAACATTAAATAATATTTGCATGGTAGAACGACGATTTTACATAAATTTATGTTTTATAGGTTTGTTTTGGTTTTTACCATTAAGTTGCTGCAAAAAAACGATGCTCTACTAAATTTAAATATCAGCATCTAATTCTCCAACTGCGGATTTGATATACTTCAGCTTATTTGCTGATTGAGACTCTGGTTTTGGTTGATCTTTTGGCAAATATGCGCAAATTGTGGTTACCAAGTTACATGAAGATGCAGAAAAGCGGGTCAGTCGAGGGTCTGTGTTGAACCCGATGTTCCCACCCTTCTTGACAAAAGTGTAGAAGAAGAAGCTTGATTTACATAGGAATCGTTACATTTATTATGCCAAACATCGTCCCTGTTCAAAATATCTGACCTATAAGGTGTCAACCTTAAATAAGTTAACCTTTCATTCAGCTCCTTTCATAAGTACGAATGCATTTCCGCCAGAACGCCTGAAGGTAGGTGCATGATGCTCTGTCTCTGGTAGGGCTAACCGGAGCCTAACTATGGGGTTCCTTTGCTGCAGCATTCTAGCTAGTCCATGCTGTTGAGTCCTCGTCGATGTCTCATCCCCTTATTCGTTTGATTTAATGTTCGCGGGGATGTTGCATTGATGAGCTAGAAATCCATCATGCAGACTGAACAACTAATGGGTTTTAACCAAGATAACCAATGATGAGGATTGAGGCCACCTTAAATCAATTAAAGTGTCCACCCGAACCCCAACATCCGTAAACTTCTTACTGACCCATTCCAAGGTGTTTTGAATGGGAGATGCGAGGTATTTTGTATAGGTTCCTAATCATTGCCTGTACTCTGTTTGTCAAATCATGATAACTCCTGATGGCTTGACATAGAAGGCCCTTTTGGTAAATCTGTATGGGACAATTGGTGTCGTTGGGTGAGGCAAATGTGACGTTTACCTTGCGTCAATAGGGCGTCCAACTGATATTGGCTTACAGCTGGACAAGACCTGCCGTTCTTGCAGCAGGTAATGGTAGAGGAGGGATACAGTTATTTCTTCTGTTTCTGCACTTATATTTATTTTCCTCTTTCTCTTCTGTCCCTCACTTTCATCTCCTCTACTATCTCTCCTATCGCTTTTCTCTGGGAGAGGACACAAAATGACCAACAAGGGTGGACGTGCCTTTAAACCCAAAACAATCAATATATGAGATAAATATCAGTAAAAGGAACTAGTGAAAAAGTAGACGAAGAGCAGGTTAATCAGTGCATCATGTGAACAAGTCCGTGAAATGAAGACCCCTAAACCCAACTTGGTTAGACTAGTATTCTAGACAGGTTATTAATTTTTTGGACCCCAATTTGATTTATATCAGTCTTTGTATCGACTCCCTATTCGAAATTTGCAAAATTGCGGTACTGATGTTTCCTCTGGCTTTCTTTACCGGATCATTACAGGGTCACTGATGAGGCTTTATTAGCCAATACTACGTAGTATGACCCATCTTCTTTCTTATGAATGTTTTCATTGCTCTTAAAGGAACTCATTTTTTATTTTTATTTATATGGAGAAAACTGGGGTTTACGGGATAAACATTATTTTTCTTATTTCTGGTCCAAGACATAGGTTGTGAGTTCTCGTTAGAACCGCCTGATGCGGTAATAACGAGCACCCTCAACCTATGTTTTGAACATTTATAACAAACATATCAAGGATTTTAATCAGAAAAGTAGCCATTTTGGAGATGTGAAAAATGCACTATGTTGCACGGGTGAGTTATCGTAATGTGTGGCAAAAGACACAGGATAATTAAGAGCTAATGGCGAATAGAGGGACAAGGTTATCGAAGGCAGATTGTCCAATGAAAAGGTAGAAAGTAAGTGGAGGTGACATCTTAAGATGTACGTTTACAGGTTATACCACTACTCTGGGAAAAGGGAAGAAGGAAAATTGAATAAGGGGTGGATTTACATTACATAAAAGCTCGGTTACTATTTATTTTTAATCGTGCGACTTACCAGAAAATAAGGCACCCAGTAAGATTTCAATACAGACCTTGTAGATGCCAGTAACATTTGCGTGTTTAAAATATAATACCGTTGATGTTAGTTTGCGAGCCTTCAGCACAAACTGGAAACTTTAGATAATGAATGTTGAAATATACAATGTATTTATTAAATGTTGAAAGATTCAAGTCACCAGTTTAGAGAATCACTTGATAGTTCATCGCTGACAAATATGCTTGGTGATGTATATTCACTTCACTAAATAAAAACCAGAAGGAAATGGTCACCAGTAATTTTTCAAAAATATATCTGTTGGCCCCTGTTATGATACATCTGTGACCAGCGAGTAAAATAATCTATTTTATGTATGTTTTAATGTGGATTTTTATCACGATCTGTGACACAGCAGGAAAAACCAGCAAAAGGGTCCATAGGTATCTGAGTCCCTTGTTCATGCCCAGATTGACACAGTGTCATCAAGTTTCACATCCATGTGCAAAAATAACCGCCCTGCATACTGACGAAAAAGAAATTGTTTCAAAAAATACTTAAAATCCTTTACCGCAAAATTAGTGTAAAATTTACCAAATTTCTGGGGGTAAAATTTCAATGGTCAAAATTTATAGTAACACCGGATGTAGTTACGTCATATCATGAATTTTGGTATCTTCGAGTATTGACAAATATTTAGGCTGATGCAATAAATCAACATTCAGTTGTAAGCGCAATAACACATAACTAAACTTAATCCAACTATTCCATTCGCATGGGGAGGGGTGTAAAGAATTTTCATAGAATTTTCAACCCCTTTTCCCCACCAGATTTGCTAAATAATCACATGTCACATAGATTAGGCTTCTATCTCAATGAAACAGCACAAACAAAGCGTGAGAATTTTGGGTGCATTAAATTTTTCGAAATCTGATCTCAAATCCCGGACTATTTAGTCTGAGTTTAACTTTCCAGTCTGACTGTATGCATGCCAAATATATTCGATATCCATATCGTAGATTGCAAAGCACTTCATCAGACATATTTATCACATGTTATGTTACTTCACAATATTTTATACATGGCTGTTTTTTCTAAATCTGCCTTGCTGGTGATATTAGTGGATATCCAGGGCGTTTTGACACGGACTCCTCAGATTCCTTGTCTGGTAGTTCAATATCAAATGACTCTATTGACTTATCTATATTTGAAAATAACTTCTGTATTTTTCACTACAACATTCAGAGTCTAGTCAACAAAGTAGACCAATTGCAGGTGGAGCTTTCTCTTTTTGACGTTATAGCACTTTCAGAAACGTGGCTAAATACCAATATAATTGATGAAGAGATTTCGTTTCACAATTTTCAAAAGTCTTTCCGTGAAGATAGACTGCATAATAATTACGGCGGCGTCATTGTGTACGTCAAAGAAAACATTGCTTATAAAAGGCGACAAGACCTTGAAATTTATCGAATTGAATCAATATGGTTTGAAATAACCCTCAAAACCAAACTCAGTCATACTTGGTCTATTTTATAGACCGCCGAATTCTCCTGCATCAGCAATAGACGACATCGAAACGTCAACTGACTTAGCCTTTGACTCAAATATTCAAAACATAATTATCACAGGGGACTTCAACTTGAACGAATCCTGTCGACGAAAAATTAATTCTATCTATCGACCTTATGATTTAAATCAAATTATTCAAGAACCTACGCATTTTACAGAATCTTCATCTTCATCTTCCTTAATTGACTTAATTGCTACAAATAACAAACCAAACAGTTAGATATCATTGCCGTTTTCAGATTTATCAAGTATAAGCAATCGTGTGAAAATTTGGACATACGAATCTGGAGATTATGACTTGTTGAATCTACTAATAAGCGAATTCGATTGGACTACTGTACGAAATGACGACATAAATATCATTGTGGTCCGATCTATGGCTTGTCAAGTTTAACCCAAAGAAAACAGAAACAATTTTATGCTCGCGTAAAAGGAACAGAGTCATCCATCCAACTCTTTATTTTTCTAATAAACCAATTAATGAAGTAACGTTAAAATTCCATACTACTATTGCACGACCCGCAGAAAAAGCGACCGACTGAAGTCGGTTGATTTTCTAAGAGTGCCCTAAAATCAACATGCTGAACCCTTGAAAACGGTATAGATCCAGATCAGGATCTGTACTGCTTTACATTCTGCTACTGAATCCTTGATAAAATTTGATCTCCTGCAACACAGGATGTATACTGCTTTACATTCTGCTACTGAATCCTTGATAAAATTTGAACTCCTGCAACACAGAGGGATGAAAATTGAGGAGGAGGGTGGCATATTTAAACTAAATTGCATGATGAGGGGTAATGTTTATGATCCTCATGATAGACAAGCCTGGAGATCTGGTGTAAGATCTGCCATGCGTGCAGCAAGCCAGCTACCTGGAAGGGGGCCCACTTCTGTGGACGTTGCCCCTGTACCTGCACGTTAATAAAAAATCCGTTGATGATGATGATGATGAATTTTGGATTCAGCAAAAATTTACGAACATTAATATCCATACTCCAATTCTAGTAAACACTGCATACTTTTAATTAACCTATTTTATATGGGAACTTTCAAAACAGGTAATTGGCAAGCAGTGCAGGCCCAGATCAGACACCGCAGTATGTGTCGTCTGATCAGGTCTTCACTGTTTGCAGGAAATTTGATCATTTTCAAAATAAATTTCTAAAAAAAAAAAACTGAACCTGACTCCAGAAACTTTAGAAATCCACTCCTGCTGTATGTTCAGTGGAAGATTCTATTCAGTAGAAAATAGGTTAGATCCCCGTCCGTCACGACTGGGAGAAATGGATTGGGCTGCGTGGTGCTTCCACGCAAAGCTGAAACCGACCGCACATGAGTACTGGTAAAACGTTTAGAAGGTCTAAGCCTGCCCAGGTAAAGTGATGCTAGTCGGACCGTCAATGCATATATATATATAAACCCTTTTGGTTTCACTGGGCGGCAGGGCTTGTGATGTCATTTCATCTCAATGCCGGGTAAAAGGCCCTCATAATTGGAAGTAATGTCTCCAAAATGACCTAAATTGTGTTGATGGGGACATTAAACCTCAAATCAAACAAAACAAAGAAATAACCCTCAGTTGCTAGAACTACCAATATCTAGAACAAACTATCATAGTCCCAAACATGTTTGAATCATTGAAGTTTGTAGATATTTTAACTCTTATCCTGCTTAATACGGCAGCCGCTACCTTTGAAAACAGTGTAGAACTAGATCAGATGGCTTCTGAATAAGGCTGACACGATTAATTGTATAATCGATTAATCGATCGATAAATTCCACAAAAATGATTATCATTTCTGATTTGCTTTTAATCGATTACTTGATAGGTACAAATTACTACCCAAAGTTATGCCTAAAATAGCTGGATGAGTGGCAAACAGTGCAGACCCTGATGAGACGCCGCATTATGCGGCGTCTCATCTGGGTCTACACTGTTTGCTCAGGCCTGTTTGTTCAAATATACATATGGTAAAGTGCAACATATGGTAAGAGTCATGCTCAGACAGAAAGCCAGACAGGTAAAATAATGACAAAAACCTTAGCGATTACTAATGGATTATCGATCGCAATGGCAGGACTGATAATCGATTATCTTTTCAGCTCCGATTAGCCAGCCCTACATCTGAAGATGCCATCTGATCAGGATCTACACTGTTTGTCATGCAGTTTATGATTCAACAGAATACTTTATATCAAGTAATTTAATTGGTTGATAGTAATAATTGGGTGTGGCTAAATTAATTTATGTAGCAGGATAAGGATTAACTTATAGTTATAGAATGACAAATTCTTTTACAGCAAGCTATCACTGTGATGGATTTTAAAGTTTGTGACACTGTGAAGAGATTGAATGCATTAAGGCACCAGACAGCTAGCAAACAAAAACAGCTGGTAAGTAGCCACCGATATGGGAGAGTCCACTGATGCACAGGTAACTGGAAATTATTATACCCCCGGCATTCGAAGTATGCAATGGGGGTATATAGTTTTTGTCTTTTCCGTCTGTGTGTCCGTAAACAATTATTTTGTGTCAAAGATATCTCAGGAACTGCTTCACATAGAAACTTGAAATTTTGCACACATGATCAGTATGACTAGTTGTATAGTTCTTGCTGTTTAATAGTGTATATTTTTATTTTGTGTCAAAGATTTCTCAATAACTACTGTACATAGAAACTTGAAATTTTGCAAACATGATCACTATGACTAGTTGTATTGTGGGGAAGAAAATAAGGGCCAAGGGGTCAGGCCTTTTAGAGTTATTTCCCTTTGTAGTTCTTGTTTCAGCTGAGGTGATGGCACTGGCCGGGGGTATACGTGCCCCACTGGGCACTTTGTCTAGTTTTCTTGCACACCAGACAAGGAAATCCGTGATTTTACCCTCGGATAGAAATTTATGTTCTGACCCTGGTGTTCCGACCCAGGCAACTAACATAAATGCGCTTCAATTCTATTCAACTGCCGGAACTACTTCCGCACTACTTTTATTTTGAAAACAATAGACATGTGCGAGCTGTCAAAACTAACCGGATGTGTTGTGCACGAAAAATTATCCAATATGGGGTTCTGTTGTAGATGGGCGTTTCCAACCCTCGGGATGACCGTGCTGAGCGGAACCTCGGTGTAGCCTCGGTTCCGCTCAGCACAGTCATCCCTCGGGTTGGAAACGCTCATCTACAACAGAACCCCATATCAGATTCTTATATTCTTGCACACCAGGACATAAGGAATGCCTGGACTTAACGCTGAGATTGAAATTCTTATCCTACCCACAGATGGGATGAAAATTGATAATTTTCATATGTTTGAATTGCACTGGTTGAAAATGATGTCACATACAGTGGAACTTCGATGGCTCGAACACCGATGGCTCGTTTCCCATGACTGGGTCGAACTCTTCTTGAGCCCCTAGGTAAATCCTCAAGATAAAAAATAGTGGGGGGGATAAAGGAGATTTTAGTTTTTTATCTTGCAAATGTGTCCTGTGTGTACACATTAGAATCGCCTCGGTGAGGCGATTCTAATGAGTACACACAGCAAATATTTTCATTATCTAACATCGAAAGATGTTCAAAAGTATCTCGTTATGCCTCTTGGCAGTGACCTTCAGTGGCTCGAACTACTGCTGTCTCGAATAAATTTTCATGGTCCAAAGGGGTTTTCTCATTGAGCACGTACAGTGATGTCATTATTATTGTCATCAAAATATGGCTGACATCAACAGTCAAAGTGACTGCATTATAAAAATCTACTCTCAGAAATGAAAAGTGCGCAAGAAAAAGAATCTTACATGGGTGTGGGGGTGGGGGGTAGATAGAAAAATCTGTCTCCAGGATCACTGTCCTGCATCACTCGGCAAGCTTCATGATGTCGGACAGTGACACCTGGGATGTATTTTTCTCACACCCATATACGATTCTTATAATAAACACAAACCTCTTTAAGTATAGCTGTTGGTTATATCATTAGCCAGAGCACAACAAAGCCTTCAAGAAGACCAGGGTCCAGTTAAGCTTAACAAGCTTGTAAGTGGCCAAAACAGGGGTTAGCTTCTGTCCAAATGCTAATCTCAATCTGTATGGGCTCTTACTATTCCAACCCAGTCTGCCTCAGTAGGTCAGCTGGGTGTACTTCTGACTTAAGTTATCAGGTAGTAGAGGGTTTCCTTTCTGTTGGGGTAAGCAGCATTGTTTTGTGGAGATTGATCATAAAATCTTGCTTACTGTTATTTCCTACCTTTCACTAATTCAAGAAGGGCAGTTGTCAGCTTCTGGCTAAAGAATGTGCACTGTACCAGTTAACTGCTTGTTAAGCATGCCCAGGAAAAGTGTCGTTAGGTAAACCAACCAGCTAATCTAAATAGTGTTGACAGGAGTGTGTGAGTGTTTGAGTTTTACGCCCCACCAACAGCTATGGTCATACAGAGACGGGACCTCGGTTTAAAGACTCATCCGAAAGTCTGGAGAAGCCAAGAATCGATCCTGCGATCCCTGGTTTACAAGGCGAGTAGCGTAACCACTGCACCACTGAGGCTTCTGGTGTTGACAGGACCGTCCAAAAAATAAACCATTCCATTCTGCCCACAGATGTGTAGCAGGAAATACTTTTCATGTTTTCACATTTATTTTACCTTTAATCTTCGATGATTTTAACCCTTAAAGCACCACAGAAATATTTAGAGCAGATTGCAGTCTCGTGTTTTAGATTAATTTCTTAACTCTTTATATACATGTATCATGCTGTTCACGACAACCCTTATCTTTGGAAACAGTGTAGATCCAGATCAGATGGCTTCTGAAGAAGCCATCTGATCAGGATCTACACTGTTTGCCATTAAGTTTATGGCTTTGTAAGAATAAATTACATCCAGTAATTTGATTGGTTGATAGACAGAAATGGGTGTTGCTTAAATGAATATTCAGCAAGATAAGGATTAAAGAAAATTAGGTCTGACATTTCATGTGAATCTGCCCTGCAGATGATTCACATGTAATGCTAAGCCTTATTCCTCCAAAACATAAGAAAAAAATATTTGAAAAGGATGTCTTAAAGACCACTTTTGAAGTGTCACAAAGGTGGTCTGAATATAGGAATTTTACTAAACTTGCGTTTTAAGGGGAATGGGAACACCTGCAGGGTAGGCAACTCTTGCAAAAGTATTTCTGTCTCCGATGTCAATAGGGCTCAACTCTGAAAGGAAAGCGTTTGCTCCTGAGGAGAAAATTCTTTCCTTTCAGAGTTCAACCCTTTTTCAGTGGGACAGGACTTTTAGAAAAGTGAACAGAAAGTTCCGAAAGTTGTCTCCCTTTGAAAAATGGCAGGAAATCTGCAGTTGTTCCCATTACTCTTACCAATGGACACACTTTCTTTTTCAAACAGACCATGAGGTACCTTGAGAACTGCTGTGATAAGAATAAACTGAAGATTGAGGAGGGTAAACATCTGAACCATATCTATATAGAAATTGAAGAACGACTGACGGCAGTGAGTATCAGCAAACTGTGTCTCAGTTATATGTATAAAAATAGATTATGAGGGATCTGGTTCATATTGGAATGATGGTAGATATAGGTCCAAAGTTTATTCAGCAATATCCCTGCCTGGGCCCAAAACCTGAAGGTCAAGGTCATGGACTTAGAAAATTTTAATGTTAAAGTTTTAAAGAGCTCGTATTTTCCAAACCATACGTATGATGGATCACAGACTTAGAAATTTTATGTTAAAAGTTTTTTTAAGAGCTCATATTTTCCCAACTAAATGACAGATTTGGTTCACATTTGGTATGAGAATAGATATAGGTCCAAAGTTTTATTCTGTAATACCCATGTTCATGATATGACCTCAGGTCAAGGATTTAAAAATTCTATATTTAAGTTTTTACAAGCTCTTATTTTCCAAACCATATGATGGATTTGGTTCATTTTTGGTATGATGATAGATATAGAACCAAAGATTTGTTCAGCCTTACCCCAACCTATACCCACAACCACAAGGTCAAGATCACAGAATTAGAAATTTTATGTTAAAGCTTTTAAGACCTCATATTTCCCATACAATGTGATGGATTTGGTTCATATTTGGTATGATGATAGATAAAGGTCCAAAGGTTTATTCAGCAAAGACACTTCCAGGTGAGCATCACTTTCTCATAGCAGCTCTTGTTTCTCTGACAAATAAAAAAAAAGCTTTAAATACTGTTTGGGAGCCAGCTCAGCTCTTGAATGGTTTAATTGACTCTACACAGCAAGGTCTTTCTGATACTGCTTATTATAACATGCTTTTTTATATACCACAGTTTTCAGATGGATCCCAAAAGTATATAGATAATAAAGAAAAAAATGACCATAAATGATCATTTTCCTTATTCACCACAACCTCATTATAACTATGTTCATTATAACACAGGTTTGGATATAACACGGTTTCAAGATGGGTCCAAGAAAATGTATAGATTATACATAAAAATGACCATAAATGGTCATTTTTCTATATAATCTACACATTTTTGTTTGTTTGTTTGTTTGATTTGACATTTAACGTACCCGTCAACACTGTAAAGGTCATTTTGGAGACATTGCTTCCAATTTTGAAGGACTTTTACCCGACATTGAGATGAAATGACATCTCAAGCCCTGTCGCCAATATGAAACCAATAGGGTTTATGAACATGGACACCGCTTTGCCTGGGCAGGCTTTGATCGTCTAAGGAGTTTATCAGTACTCATGTGCGGGTTGGTTTCAGCTCTATTTCTTCAAGCCCCAGTGGGTGGTTTGGATATAACACGGTTGTTTAACTAACAGGGTTCTGCTGTGGACCCAACTAATACTGTTATAAAGAGGCTGTGGTGTAATCTATGGATTTCTGTTTGAATATATTAGGTTGCTTAAGGATCACGTTATCAGTTTGGACCTCAATGCTGGATAAAGAGTTGTGATGTGTTTCTATTATCAGGAAGCAGGAAACTTCCCATGCACCCTGGATGAACTGGAAGCTCAGATACAGGCAACTAGAACAGAGCTTACAGAACTGAAGGACATGCATGATGATGCCCAGATCTCGATAGAGGCTGCCCAGACAGAGCTATCGAAACACGAGCAGGTGGTGTACAGGGAGAGGAAACAGCGTGAGGTGGAGTTACAGAAGATGAAGAAAGAGGCCGAGGAGAAGATACAGCATGAGAGGATTGATAGGAGAATTGTAAGTGATCTTGACTCTTGTCCTGTGTTAGACTGTGACATGTTATTTCTCACTCCAAAAACATTAAAAAAGGACATAAATGTGTGTGATACAGTCAAAATGTTGGCAGGATTTCTTTTTATGATGTTGATGGAAACAACAAAATAATTGTCGATTTTGACTGTGTTGGAATTGAAAAAGATCAGCTCTAGTGTGTGATTTAAATAGTAATAGGTTACCATTTGTTGGTCAGTTGTAAGTAGATAAATCACTTGCTCTATGCCCTCATTAATTGACCTACTTACAACTGACTTCCAAACTGCAAATCGCTGCTATTTCTTAACCAATTTTGTACCGGAAACCCCAAAGTGGGTAGTTGGCAGACAGTGCAGGCCCAAATCAGACGCCGCAGAATGCGGTATCTGATCAGGGCCTAAACTGTTTGCAAAATGTTCAGCCAGGTTCCAAATAGATTTTGAACAAAACAAAACCTGACACCCCTAAATTTTGAAATGGGCTCCTGCTATATAAAAGGAGGAATTTGTACTAAAAGGGTTAAACAGAATTACAGCTACAGTGAAACATTAATGATTTTGTAACCGATGGCATGTTTAACATGGCTGTGTTGAACCTATTCTTCAACTTAACCCTTGTCCTGCTGAGCCCGGATATGCCTTATTTTCCAAACAATGAAGATCCAGATCAGATGGCTTCGTCAGAAGCCATCTGATCAGGATCTACACTGTTTGCCATTCAGATTGTGAATTTGTTGCAATAATTTGCATCATGTAATCTGATTGGCTGATACTCGGTATTGGGTGTGGCATATATGAATATTCAGCAGGACAAGGGTTAAGAATCCCCATGAAATTCTTCCCATATCATCAGAAAATAAAATTTAGAGAAAATTTATAGAGATATTTTTACTTTTGTTGGGCCCGCTTCATTTTGAATCCATATATTGTGAAACAGTCAGTCTGTTTGTCAGCCCGTCGACATGTGCATCAACCCTAGTGTCTACCCAAATGTTCAAGTCTATTCTCAACTATAATCAAAGGTGCAACATAGCTTTTTGCTGAATTTATGAACAGTAATGATCCCAAGTATTCGTACAGATAGGCCAAAACAAATAGTGCAGACCCAGATCAGACTGCTCCTTCCAGAAGGAGCAGTCTGATCAGGGTCTTCCCTGTTTGCTGTTCAATCTCATTACAATAACACATCCGTGTGATATAGTGCTTTTTTCCATACCTCTAAAAAGGTAATTTTTGGATGATAATTTGTGATATTTTTCTTATTTATACTCTAAACATAGGTTGTAGGTGCTCGTTAGAACCGCCTCAATGAGGTGGTTCTAACGATAACCCACAACCTATGTCTTGGGACAGATATAAGGAAAATGGTGTTTACCTCAGTAAACCCCAGGTTTCTCTATATAAAGTGGGGTTTAGGGGATCTTTATTTCATGGGCCTGTTCACGTGATGTACATGGGCTCGGGCCAATACAGCAGACCTCGGAGCTATAGCTGCGCCAATGAAATTACTTGATTAATAACTTTATATTATTTCTTACCTTTTTAGGCCCAGAGAAGTTCTATCCAGCAAGATGACATTTCACCCCAGGACAAGCAGGGCTCTCAAGGAGAAGAGCAGCAACAGAAGATCACTACTTACGAAGAGGCGTTCAAACAAATTAAGGAAGCCACTGGTGTTGCTGATACTCTGGTAGGTGAACTAGTCACCATAACAATAACACCCTTATGCAAAATGTTCTGGTCAGTAAAACATATTACCAGACTTGCCTACCCTTACGATTTGGCCGTAAGTCTCACTATTTTCATGTCCAAATCCAGGCTATATTCAGTATGATTTTTGGTGTCTGTAAAATAAAAATCGGTAAAGTGGGCGTGATTATTTCTGTTCTGTTCTGGTAAGCGCACATTTATACCAGAACAAAACAATAGTTGTCATTCCTAGCTTACTCTCGTTGCAAAACAAAATTAAATTTCATTTGCTAATGGTAGGGAAGTAATCCAATCACAGTTCATTTAACAAATTTGTTTCGGTATGAGCGGCAAGATTGATGCCTTTGCAAAGAAAAAAACACAACGGGGGGGGGGGGGGGGGGGGGGGGGGGGGGGGGTTGGAGAAAAGCTGAATTGACTGATTCATTGCAGTAAAAAAAAAACAAAAAAAAAACAAAAAAACACACACACACACAAAAACCGCCAGGCAATTGGGCTTATTTTGACCTCACATTGGATACCTTAAAACCCTTACCCCCCGCCCATAGGGGCTTGAAGAAATATATGGGCTGCACGATGCTTCCACGCAGAGCTGAATCCGGCCCGCACACTAGTACTGGTAAACCGCTTAGAGGATCTAAGCCTGTCCAGGAACCGTGGTGTGAGACGGACCGTCCATGCTAATAAACCCTATTGGTTTCATTGGGCGACAGGGCTTGAGATGTCATTTCATCTCAATGTCGGGTAAAAGTCCCACAAAATTGGAAGCAACGTCTCCAAAATGACCTTTACAGTGTTGACGGGGACGTTAAACCTCAAATCAAACAAAAACCTTAAAACCCTTACGAATAAAATTTGAATCTTACGATTTTTGTTATGGAGTCTTATACTGGTGTTACTAATTACCGGTGTATTAAGTGTTCAAGTCAGTATACAAAACAAACTATTCAACTGATTCAGATAAAGTGTGTCTAGATCAACTTTTATTTCATTCCTTCAACGGATACAAACAATATATTTTAAAATATAAATACCAACCGGCCAAATGCTTTATTTTTATAGGCCCACCCCTTCCACCATTCCCAATGTCCAGTGTTACTAATTACCGGTGTATATGTGAACAAATTATGTAGAAAATTATTTGGGTAAAAGGGTCTACATGTGATGAGATTCTGTAATGAAATAGTTATTGGCCTTCAAAATAAAAGCAAGAAGGGCCTGTTTAAAAGCTTTTTTTTCTGTTTCTACAGCATGTTTTATGAAGTATACAATTTTATTAACTACACATGACAGAACATACTTCATGATTTATGACTACATATAAAAGACATCATATACCCTGAGAACAAGAAATTTCTGTTGTATTTTTGCCTTTGTAGACGTAGGGAAAAGTGTTTTGTAATTAATAAAGGGGGAAATTCCGAACGATAATAACGCAGGCGATAGCAATTCGGGTTCTAACGGAATACACCGGTAATTAGTATACACCGGTAATAGGTGCATAAGGGATACTTTTTTCTGTCTCAAGGGGTAGGCAAGTCTGTATTACCGTATTCACTGTAACTGGAGCACAATGTGCTTAGAAATTTTGTTTGAAGAGTAATAACACATTTGAACTATAACAAAAAACATCAGAAAGACCTTTGACCATAAGATGCCAATAAAAGGTACATCTGAAAATGTATCCTGTTTATGTCGTCTGTTGCATATTCTTGTAAACTTGCCAAACTTACTTTGCATACAGGCAAACAGTGTAATCTAAGATCACTCTGACTGCTCAGCAGTGTGATCAGGGTTCACCTGAAGTAACCCGCAAACAACAAAGCAGACAGCAGTTGTTATAATTGGCATCTTATGGCTTAATTCAGGTCATATTCAGGTACAGAGGACCCTCGCTAAAGCGACAGTATTTGTTCCCTAACAAACCGGCTGCTATAGCGAATTTGCCGCTGTAAAGAATCTGAACAAGGAGTGGTACAACAGGTAATAATCGACTTCCCCCTTAATTACCCCAAGAAACAAATGCTGTGGACATTTGTTGGAATCGCCTCGGTGTATAATAGGTAGTAATCGACTTCCCCCTTAATAATTACCCCAAGAAACAAATGCTGTGAACATTTGTTAGAATCGCTTAACAGAGGCGATTCTAACAAATATCCACAGCATTTGTTTCCTGGAGTAATAAATAATTACAAAGTGGTTGAATATCTCCATGAATGCATCTGATCTTGAGCTAAGGATTTGTTTCAGTGAAATTGTGGTTATAACAAGTTTTGTCGCTATATTGAATGTCGGTATAAAGAGGGCTGACTGTATAACCACATGTTCCTTTTGACAAAAAGTGGACATAGTTTTGGTTAAACCAAACACATCATAACATTCGATGTGTTTCGATGCCGGCCTCGGTGGCTCAGTCGGATGCGCGTCTGACTGGTGATCAGGAGGACGCGGGTTCGACTCCCACCGGGGTCGGCAACATTCTTTCGTGGAGATTGATCATGAAATCTTTTCTACGGTCATTCTCTCCCTTCCGCTGATTCAAGAAGGGCAGTTGTCAGTTTCTGGCGAAAGACTGTGCACTGTACTGGTTAACCGCTTACATATAAGCCTGCCCAGGAAAGTGTGGATAGGTAAACTGACCGGCTCAAAAATGACCTAAATAGTGTTGACTGGGCCGTTAAACTCCAATACAAACAAACAAATGTGTTTGGATAACCTTTTTTGTACTGGAAACCTTAGAATGGGTAATTGGCAAGCAGTGCAGGCCCAAATCAGCTGCTGTAGTACGTGGTATCTGATCATGACCTACACTGTTTGCAAAACAGCTTGACACCCCTAAATATTGAAATGAACTCCTGCTATTTAAAAGGTGGACGATTTCATTTGGTACAAAATAAGTTAAACCAAACATATACAAACTGCAATACAAACAGTGTAGATCCTGATAAGATGGCTTCATCAGATGTCATCTGATCTGGATCTACACTGTTTTCAAAGGTAGGTGTTGTTGTGTTCAGCAGGATGAGAGTTAGAAAAAAAGAAAGCAGTTTTAATTCCAAAATTATGCATGCAAGCAAATTCTAAAAACATCAAATGTTGTAAATCAGAAAGTGTACAATAGAAGGTAGGTATGCAACCTTGAGGTTGAAGAAAAGCTTATATCCACTGTTTGCCACAGAGAAGTGTCTTTGCACCCAAAAAATATATACAGAGGACCAGAGTTATAACGACAGTATTTGTTCCCTATTATTGTGCCGTTATAATGAATTTGCCGTTATAAAGAATCCCAGTTAGGAGTATGATAGGTAATACAGTATAGCTCCAATGTATCATGGTAGTCGGGGTCCATAGCCCGAAAACCGCGTTGTGGTCGGAGCGCGATATAAGTCGCGGTAGTTTGCCGAGATGCCAGTACAAGTCGCGGTGATAGTTTGGTGAGATACCGTTTATCAATCCACACTAATGGCTGTCAGTAATGCTATCGGCCGTATTTCACCAATAAAGTAGGTTCAAACTTACTCAATGACAGAACAAACAAAGTGGACTGTGTCTACTAATTAACTTACATTTGAGAAAAGCTGAATATCTGCGACTGAAAACATGTGATTGCTAAAATGTCAAAACAGGACGCCGGTTTGAATGTGCTGGTTCCCCTGGTTGTCTGTACGGCCAAGGGGCGCAACTACCATCAGCGGTAACCGCTAAAGCAATTCGAGTTGTTTCCCTTGGCTTGCAAGAGTCAGAA
The DNA here is from genome assembly GCA_963580285.1 of Lucinisca nassula. NCBI lineage: Eukaryota > Metazoa > Mollusca > Bivalvia > Lucinida > Lucinidae > Lucinisca > Lucinisca nassula. Next base: position 155,406,851 of record OY757010.1, read on the forward strand.
TCATTAAAAGTAGCGGTGGAATTTTTTTTTTAGAAAAACTTTGTCATCGCTCTAGTGCCTACATTTATTGATGGATGTTAATAGAACTTCACACAAATGTTTCTTAGGGTAATATCTTGAGTTGCTTTGACTTTCTTGGTCATGACCTCAAGGTCAAGGTCACTATGGCTATTTTTAGAAAAACTTTGTCATTGCTCTACCGCCTACATTTATGATTTTAATCAATCTTCACACAAAAGATGCTTATGATACTATCTTGAGCAAGATTTACTTCGCGGCCAAGTCAAGGTCCCTATGACTATTTTTAGAGAAATATTGTCATCACTCTAGAACCTACATTTATGGATGGATTTTTAAACAAACTTGACACAAATGTTGCATATGATAATATCCCAAGCAAGTTGGACTTTTGCCATTTCAGTGTTTTCCATACACGAAGTTCTCTTGTGCGAGGGGATTTGTATCGCATGCGTTGCCTTTTTTTTTTAATAAAATCTTCTCAGCAAGTCCATATCTTGAGAACTATTCGAGCTTCATTAATCATTCTTGGTACAAACTTGCATCCAGGCATTGCAACTTCAACGCAAGCATCCATATCTGACCTTGACCTATATTTCATGGTTCACTGACTTCGTGAATTATTGCGACCACCCTGACTTTCACCCTAATGTAAGAGTCCATTTCTCAAAAACTATTAAAGCTTTTTAAATTATAATTGGTACAAACTTGCATCTAGGAATTGCAACTGCAACGCAAGCATCCATATTTGACTTTGACCCATATTTCATGGTTCACTGACTTTGTGAATTATTGCGACCACCCTGACTTTCTATCTAATGTAAGAGTCCATTTCTCAAGATCTATTAGAGCTTCATTAATTGTATTTGGTACAAGCTTGCATTTAGGAATTGAAACTTCAATGCAAGTATCCATTTCTGACCTTGACCTACATTTTATGGTTCACTGACTTTGTAAAATAGTGTGACAACCCTAACTTTCACTCTGATGTAAGAGTCTGTTTTTAAGAGTTTCATTGATGATACTTGGTACATGCTTGCAACTAGGAGTGAAATTTTTATGCAGGCATCCATGTTTGACCTTGACCTAGATTTCATGGTTTGGTGACTTTGCGCCCCCACAGGCGCGACATAGCCTTCGGGGGAATTTTTGTTGTATGTTTTTGAGTCTTTAACAATATTTGTTGAATATTTTGCCATCTAGGGACAAGCAAAAGTTGGGGGCATTGTGTTTTACAAACACAATTTCTAGTTGTTTTTTTTTCAAAGGGCCATAATCCCGACGAGAAAAAAATACGCGTCAGCTTTATTTTAATTAGGAATCCATATACGAAATTTCAAAATCCCTGCACAAAGTTATGCTGGGCATCACAAAGCATCCACTACACAAAAGCCCAAAGTTACAAAGGGCCATATTTGAAGTTTTCGGAATTGAGTCAGTGTCAATCTACTTATCACTACGAGATCTCCAAAATGGCTACTTTTCTGACGAAAATCTATGATATTTTTCTTATTTATACTGCAAACATAGGTTGTGGATACTCGATAGAACCACCTCATTTAGGCGGTTCTAACGAGTACCCACAAGCTATGTCTTGGAGCAGAAATAAGAAAAATATTGTTTACCCCCGTAAACCCCAGTTTTCTCTATATAAAGTGGGGTGAAATGCGGTGTTCATTTTACGGACTTGTTCACGTGATGGCTCCAATATTTTTTTAGATATTATGCTGAAAAGATTTCAGTCTTGATAACTGCACTTTATACGAGAAAAGGGAATTAGACACTATCCAAAATGAGACTGCCAGAATAGATACCGGTGCCACCGCACTAGTCTCATTGCAATCTTAATATGAAGAAGTAGGTTGGGAATCTCTGCAAACTAGGCGAACAAATCGCAAATTGTCATTATATTTCAAAATGCAGCACGAACGAAGTTTTAGTACCAGCTTACTTGTCTAAGTTATTTGTCTTGAAACATTATGTCATAGCCATCATCATCATTTATAAATGAACTGTGTATACGGGGAGGGTCGTAATTATTGTTGCTAGAACTTGTGGTCCAACCCACTTGCTTGTTTCATTGTAAATGAAAAGCAATAAAATATGTTTAAACTCTTAAACTATTATCGTGGAAAGCGAAATGGCAAGTAAAGCATGTACGTCTGAGAACAAACTGTATTGCTCTTAACAGTGACCTGTATAGAAAGAATCGGCCTGAGGCTGCCTCTTGTGGTTGTGGTGAAATTGAAAACGCTTATCATTTCTTTTTTCAATGTAGATTCCAGAATCATCGAAATTTTTTTTATTGCAAGCTCTGGCATTTTACCAGTGATAAATCTAAGGGCTCTGTTATATGGTGACGAATCAAGTTGTTTGGAAGAAAATTTAAGTATTTTCCATAATATTCAGAAATTTATAGAAAACAGCAAACGTTTTTAGACAACTGTTCCCATCATTCTCATCCTCCCTCGTATATGTAAACATTTCACAGTCAAGAGTTTGTAGTTTTTCAAAATGAAAGAGTTTACCGAAACAGGGCCCCAGAATATGACACGGGAAGACGTGTCGTGTCGGACATTGCTTCAAGTATGCTTCAAATATGTATTTTTTTTTCGCTATTTTTCTTGTTTGTTTTTCCTCTAATTTACCACGATATTGGAATTGCACGACCCGCAGAAATAGCGACCGACTGAAGTCGGTTGATTTTCTAAGAGTGCCCTAAAATCACCGTGTCATTCTGTCAGTCTGTCTGTCCGTCCATAACCCGTTTGTGAAAATTGGTGATAGTGACTTAACTGATTGGAATATTAAAATAATTTTTTGCATACTGATAGATATCAATGAGAGCTAACCAATGAACTTGCGAAATATTACATTCCATTTAGTATAGCCATGCCGAGGCGAAACATTTGAAAATTTTCGAACTGCTTCTCCTCGGAAACCGTTGGGCCGATTGAAGTTAAATTTCATATGGAGCCTCTATGGGATGGGTAAAACCAAAATTTGCTCATGGGGTCCAGGTCACATGACCAAAATGGCCGCCAAGCGTTATATATGGTAAAAACCCTCCAAAAATAGTCTTCTCCAGAACCACTGGGCAGATTTCCACGAAACTTGATAAATAGCATCTGGGACGTAGGGCCCACCATAAAGTGCTAAAATTGTGAACCTGGGTTGACCTTGACATTCTTTGTGCCTAGGTCAAACTTTGACACATATGCGTTTGTATTGGAAAAGTAAGAATGCATTTTATCCTGCAAACGATTCAGAATACAGTATTAAAGTATAAGATATATTTTTGCTCCTTACGATTAGGCGCATTTATTGGGGGAACCGTTTTAGGTCAAGGTCACATGACCAAAATGGCCGCCATACCCATATATGGTTACACTCATAAAGCTAAAAGCATCCGGCGGGTCGTGCACTTCAGCTGAAGCAATGGTTATCACCCGACCGAATAGGTTCGGGGGATATAGCGATCAGCCTGGCGTCCGTCCGTCTGTCCGTCCGTCCGTCCATCGTCCGTAGACGCAACCTTGTGATGGCCATAACTCCTATACCCTTTGAGATTCATTGATGGTTCTTGGCACAATTGTTCACAAGGGCGAAACGGCGTGTCATGCGCAAGAACCAGAACTCTGGATGCCATACTTATTTAGTTATCTCCCCTTTTAATAAAATAGAATGACTACTTTGTGATGGTCATAACTCCAATACCCTTTGAGATATATTGATGGTACCTGGCACAGTTGTTCACAAGGCTGAGACGGCATGTCATGCACAAGAACCACAACTCTGGTTGCCATGGTTTTGGAGTTATCTCCCCTTCCAATAAAATAGAATGCCAACCTTGTGATGGCCATAACTCATATACCCTTTGAGATTCATTGATGGTTCTTGGCACAATTGTTCACAAGGTTGAGACTGCGTGTCATGCGCAAGAACCAGAACTCTGGATGCCATACGTTTTTAGTTATCTCCCCTTTTAATAAAATAGAATGACTACTTTGTGATTGCCATATCTCCAATACCCTATGAGATATATTGATGGTACCTGGCCCAGTTGTTCACAAGGCTGAGACGGCATGTCATGCTCAAGAACCACACCTCTGGTTGCCATGATTTTGGAGTTATCTTCCCTTCCAATAAAATAGAGTGACAACCTTGTGATGGCCATGATTCCAATACCCTTTAAGATTTATTGATGATACCTGGCAGTTGTTCGCAAGGTCGAGACGGTGTGTCATGCACAAGAACCACAACTCTGGGTGCCATGGTTTTTTAGTTATCTCCCCTTCCAATAATATAGAATCACTACCTTGTTATGGCCACATCTCCAACACTCTTTGAGATGTATTGATGATACTTGATACAGTTGTACATGAGGTTAAGCAGGTGTGTCATGTGCAAGAATCACAACTCTGTGTGCCCTGGTTTTTTAATTATCTCCCCTGACAATATAACTTTGCGATGGCCATAACTCCAATAACCTTTGAGATATATTGATGGTACTTGGCACAGTTGTATACAACGTTGAGACTGCACTTCATGCCTAAGAACTACAACTGTGGGTGCTATGATATTTGAGTTATCTCCCCTTCCAATATAACAGTATGACAACCTTGTGATCATCGTACCTCCAATACCCTTTGAGACATATTGATGGTACTTGATGCAGATGAACATGAGGTTAAGCAGGTGTTACATGCTCAAGAATTACAGCTCTGGTTGCTCTGGTTTTTTAGTTATCTCCCCTGGCATATAACCTTGTGATGGCCATAACTCCAACACACTTTGAGATATATTGAAGGAACTTGGCACAATTGTATACAAGGTACAGAAGGGATGTCATGTGCAAGAACCACAACTGTTGGTGCTGTGGTATTTGAGTTATCTACCCTTCCAATATAACAGTATGACCAGCTTCTGATCACCATATCTCCAATACCTTTTGAGACATATTGATGGTACTTTGTACAGAAATACATGAGCTTAAGCAGGCATGTCATGCGCAAGAACCACATATCTAAGTGCCCTGGATTTTTAGTTATCTCCTCTGACAGTATGATCTTGTGATGGTCATAACTGCAATACTTTTGAGATATATTGCTGGTTTAATTCTGGTGCACTTTCTATAGGTGAACAATCTTCTGAAGGCCATATTGGCTTTTGGTCGGGGGATTTGCCATCTCTTCCGATGGCTATTTTTATTGTGGAAATCGACCTGATCAAATTTTGCTTAAAAGGCTTCGTACTGAATGTAGTTCTTTGAACTACTACCTACATCAGCGAAACTTAGTGCCTATTCCTAATTGCGTTTGTGGCTCGACAGAAGACCACAAACATTATCTATTAGGTCGCCATCGGTATGCCAATGCCAGAATGGAGATGTTAAACATAGTTAACAGATACTCAATATGGACTTTCCTGTTCGTGTAACCGAAACATTTTTCAAGGCTGTCCATGCTTATATTCGTAGGACGAAGCGGTTTACGTCATGAGTAATACTGTCTATGAGTCTATCATATTGCGTGCAGCACATCACTTCACTTCTCTCTCTCTCTCTCTCTCTCTCTCTCTCTCTCTCTCTCTCTCTCTCTCTCTCTCTCTCTCTCTCTCTCTCTCTCTCTCTTTGACATCATTTAAGTGTATATGTATCCAGTACTGTAATTTATTACTTTCAGATTATCGGAAACGAATATACCTGCTCCTTTATTGCAGGAGATGATTCGTATAAGCATTTATGCTTGTTTTCAAATCCTGTGGAATTTTTTTCATACAACGTCTTATTGTATACTTGTAATTCAGAAGAAGTTAACCCTTGTCCTGCTGAATATTTAAATATGTCTTACCCACTACTGATTGTCAGCCAATCAGATTACTTGATGGAAATTATTGCAACAAATTCATTAACTGGATGGCAAACAATGAAGATCCTGATCAGATGGCTTCTTCAGAAGCCATCTGATCTGGATCTACATTGTTTCAAAGATAAGGCACATCCGGGCTCAGCAGGACAAGGGTTAATAAATATTGTTTACACCTAGCCGAAACATGATGGGCGACAATTGGGCAACATGGAGATTCAGATCGCTAAAATCAAAGATGGCTACCATTGTGCCCATCTTGAAATTCTTTAAAGGCCATCTCCCAAAGTGTAAGTCTGATTGGGCTGACACTTGATGGTGGGCATCAGAGCGACATAGAGATTTAGTGTTGCTAAAATAAGTCCTTTCTAATATGCACGAATCGAAGACATGGCAGAAGTCCCACTTACAGTGTCTTGCACTACATTGTAGTGCTAAAATGTTCATTTCAGTTCAACAAAGGTGTTCTGGATAAAGCATTGTACCTTCTGAATGCCGAGTTTGGTGGCGTTACTTCAAAGCGTATGGTAGATCCGATCCAAGTCTCAAGGTTAATGGCTCAAATGGTAGGTACAATGACATGATATAGAGGATATTTGATTTTTTTAGTGTAAGATCGAATTTTATTTCACCGAATGAACACCAAAACCAGTATTTTCACGAGTGGCGTTTTGCCACGGGTGAAAATACCAGTTTTGGTGTTCATGAGTGAAATAAATTTTGATCTTACACTGAAAAAAGAAAATCAAATTTTCTGTTACTTACATGCTTCAAAACGACAATATGTAGCTTCACTAATCGCGTCACTCACCCTCAGAGAAAACTTACTTTGTTCCTGGTCGTTTCGTGTCAATTTAGTGGTGTCCAAAGTATTCACTGGGTATGATATTGGGTATAAACTATAAGTTTGCACTTGAGAAATAGCCTGGGATGGCATTTTTAATGGCAGATTCAGTCTATCTCTAGCTATCCTGCAGGTTTTGAAGTAGTTCCGGCTTTCTTCTGGCTTTCTTCCGGCTTTGACCGCCATAGAAATATGAGTCCGCACAAAATATAGTCCGGTTTGGCGCAGTAATCAAAATTGTACAAGCGTATTAGTTATCCTTTAAGCGCACAACAAACGTTTGAAGCAGACGACTTGACGATTTTATCTTACCTTTCTGAGAATCGATTCAGCATTTCATATGAATCAGCTGCACCATGTGATGAGTTTGGCAAATATACCCAGATCAATGCGGCGTCTTCTCAGCCGTATGCTCAGCCGTCTGCTCAGGTTTTACACTGTTTTCTAACAGTGCTGTCAATATTTAATCCATAAAGGCCAGCCTGCTTAATGGGTTTTCTGACTTTCGCGGTCAAGTCTAGGTCAGTTACAACTTAGGTGTATATTAGAATTTGCGTGGAGAAATTAGAAAGAAAGGCTGTCCCATTCAACCCTGGAATATGGTACAGATACTTATGCAAACAGTGTAGGTCCTATGATATAAATCTAGGTGCCATATTTAGCAGAATGGACGAGCCCAACTTCGGTGATGGAAGAGTGCACTCCAGAAACGCAAGACAGTGAATAAATCAAAGCACTGACAACACTCATGCCGATTGTCTCTGAATGCAGAATGGTCATTAACTGGGACTTGGACTGATTCGTTTAAACGTAATATGTTAGTATAAACTAATACAAAAAGTGTAGAACAAGATCAGCATCGTGTTCTGTGGCGTTTGATCTGAGTCTACATTATTTGCCAGATCCAACATTTGATTTAAATGCAAATTTTACAGATAGCACTTTAATACAGGTACACAGCACTGACAAACGACGCGGATATGTTTGGGTTGATTGTTTGGCATTCAGCCCGAAGCTGCTAATAAGAAAAGCGCTTCACAGTACTAACGCCTACGTGATTATCACTGACTTGTTAGAATAACCTTTTTTCTTGTAGAAAATAGCCGCAATCAGGGTATTCCAAAAGACTGAATATTTTATTTGTTTGATTTGAGGTTTAACGTCCCCGTCAACACTGTGAAGGCCATTGTGGAGAGGTTGCTTCCAATTTTGTGGGACTTTTACCCGACGTTGAGATGAAATGACATCTCAAGCCCTGTCACCCACTGGAACCAATAGGGTTTATAAGCGTGGACGGTTGGGCTCGCACCGCTCGGCCTGGGCAGGCTTAGATCCTCTAAGCGGTTTACCAGTACTCGTGTGCGGTCGGGTTCAGTTCTGCGTGGAAGCATCATGCAGCCGATCTATTTCTTCAAGCCCCGATGGGCGGGGCCGCATAAGACTGAAGATGGTTATCCCGGAATCAAAGGGTGAGCGTGGCAAACAGTGTAGAACAAGATCGGACGCTGCAGAACGCGGCTTCTTATCTCAGTGCTTTGATTCTGAAACCAAACAATTGCATGGTTACAACACGCTTAGGCACCATAAAGGTTAAATCAATCAACCGTGACGTCTGGTTATCTGCCCGGCGACGTCGGTCCTATGCACCACCTTCACACCACTACGGATAGAAACAACATGTTCAGGATCAAAACTTTATTAAATGTAAGGTCGTGCCTAGAAAAGAATTAACTGAAATTTGTTCTCAAAAAGCATTGAGAGCGTATTGCAACATTTTTCATTAAAGGATCGTAAGCGTGCCCCTTGGTCGGAAAGCGGATGACGATGACTCTGATTTTGGGTGCCACATGTGTGCGATCTATCGTTTATTGGAGCGACATCTTACTATGTACAGAAGACGCCAGTGGACGTCGGCGTAGCGAAAGACCGACAGTACGTCAAGATCGATTCATCCGTCTGACGCATATGCGAAACAGATTTCCGCCGGCAGCTGCTAGACTGTACCTGTAGATAAACAAGGGGTCTCAACTACTGACTAATAAGCACTGACACTGTTCGTCGCCCTTATGCGATGCATGTTTGAGAGCTAGACGTCCCTGTCGTGACCAAAGTTAATGCGTCGACACAGTACGGAACACTTACGCTGGTGCATGAAATACGTAATGTGGCGTCTAAGCGACTGACGTGATATGCGTTTTAGTGACATATTGCACTTCAGCGTGAATCACGCCGATTGTCGTTGCCGGGTGTTTCGACGTATAGGTGTAGGGTATGCCGAGGCGACGCGTGCGTAATAGAGCGTGACATATCGGGTGGAACAAGCGCAATTGTGTGGCGTGGTATTGCACGCAGTTAGCGAACGCAGCTCAGTGTCATTAATAACATTCAAGATCATGGCTGAGACGTGAACTGAACAGCGAGACGTTACATCAGTTAAGTGCTTCGGCCTTACATGGTTCATTTATTTGTTTACGCTCATAATCCGGGATATCTTATCCAGCAGGATTACGCACGGGCTCAGTGCTGTTCTTATTCAAAGTTTTCTTCAAGCCAATGGAATTCATGTACAGGACTAGCCAGCCTTTCTCCTCGGATCTCTTTCCCATAGAGTATCTTTCTGGAGAGATATCCTCAACCGACCAGACAAAAACTGTTACTTATTGACAGTAGCAGTGTTAAAACTTGAATTTAAATGTTTGGTTTTGAAAACGTAAATAGTTTCTTTCCAAAATTTGAAACATGGAATGGCATTTCATAATACAACCGGTGTATATACATCTGCAAACATATCTTATACTGGAATTTGCAGAACTACTTTTCTAAATTTTAAGATCTTTTTAGAAAGGATTTCTGTAAGTTTTTACAGTGTTATGATTTTCTCTTAGAATCTGTCATTTCATTGCCTTTGGCGCTTTGATTATGAATGGTTACTGAAATAATTGAGATATTAGTTTCCCAAAGAAGGCGCGGACAGATCTAATGTCGCGCACCAAAATACGTGGCGTCAGCGTCGAAATGACGTCATTAACGTCCAAGTGACGCGTGAACGGGCTTAGCGTCAAATCTTATACAGTTCATTAATTTTCAATCCTCTGACGATGGAAAACTGACCACAGAATTAGATTTGGAGAAAAAAGTAGTCCCAAACAGTGAAAAATAAAATTGATATCAGTCAGTGACAATATCGTTTTCTATTTTACTGAGAAATCTCTATATTTCATTGAAAAGCATGTAAAAAAGTATTGTATAGAAACAAAGTTCTTGTGACGCCTTTATAAAGCCCATTACGAAAACAAGCCTGTATAATTTTGACCCCATTGAACCCCACTTTTATTTGGTAAAACTGGGCATTACAGGGTAAACCTTATTTTCTGATTTCTGCTCTAAAATATAAATTGTGGGTACTTGTTAGAACCGACTCGATGAGGCGGTTCTAACGAGTGCCCACAATCTGTATTTTGAGAAGAAATAAAAAAAATATCACATTTTCTCATCTTAAAATGTTCGTTTTTTTGGCTGTAAAGTTTACAGTGTATTTGTACAGGCGTGTTTTCGTAGAGGAAACGAAACTCTGTGAAAACGTCATATATATCATTTAAATAGCTATGCATTGCTTTTTGATATCTTGAGATCCCTTAAAAGACCAATCATATAATCCATGATATGGCTTTGACCGAGTTCATAAAGGCTCATGTGAGACTATGTCGATTTTAGCTGAAAACAAACCTTTTACCGACCCTCCCCCCCCCCCGCGACCCCATCACTCCTCACTTTATATGATAAAAAATCTAATGACGTATGACATGTTGACACGTCTGTGAAATAAATACCCCCCCCCCCCCACCAACCCCACTTTATTTAGAGAAATCATTGGTTTATAATGGTATTCATTATTTTTCTTATTTTTGTGCAAGGATATTGGTGGCGGGAACTCGTTAGAACCGACTCAATGAGGCGGTTCTGGCGGGCACCTACAACCTATGATTTGAGGTATCAGTGAGAATAATAGATTTTTCATCAGAAAATGAACCGTTTTTGAGATACGAAAGAATGCATTGTCAGGTGTCAGACAGGCGGATGTATAAACCTTCAGACTGCCCAAGAGTATAGTAAAGCCGTATGACCCCCCCACCCCCCCACCCCCCCACCCCCCCATCCCCACCTTCAGACAAACGTGAAAGAGCAGAGAAGCTACAGTCTTAGAGAGAGAGAGAGAGAGAGAGAGAGAGAGAGAGAGAGAGAGAGAGAGAGAGAGAGAGAGAGAGAGAGAGAGACGTTTATTATGTGTCTCCCATGAATTTTTTTTTCGGAGAGCCATAACGTTTTTCCCCCGGGCATCTGTCTGTCAGTCTGTCTGTCCGTCTGTCACAAAATCGTGTCCGCTCTATAACTTAAAAACCGTTCAAGCTATCTTCACGAAACTTCATATAAATATTAATCAATATTAGACGACGTGCAGTGCGCAAGAACTATAACTCTCACATTCATACTTTTTGAATTATCTCCCTTGGAAGAATGTCGGTATGTATGTATGTATGTATGTATGTATGTATGTATGTATGTATGTATGTATGTATGTATGTATGTATGTATGTATGTATGTATGTATGTATGTATGCGCAAATCATGTCCGGTCAATAACTTTCTTATTTTCAATTGGATTTTGGGATTACTTGGAAGAAATGTTAACCACCATGATACGATGTGTTGCGTGCATGGCCCAGATTGGTACCTCAAAAGTCAAGGTCATACTTAGAGGTCAAAGGTCAAAAAAGGGGCCTTTTTTTCGTGTTTGGTCAATAACTTTCTTATTTTTAGATGGATTTTGAAATTATTTTGCAAAAATGTTAACAACCATAACTTGATGTGTTGCGTGCATGACCGAGGTTGGTACCTCAAAGATCAAGGTCATACTTAGAGGTCAAAGGTCAAAAAGGGCCTTTTTACGTGTTTGGTCAATAACTTTCTTATTTTTAGATAGAATTTGAAATTACTTGGCAGAAATGTTTACTATCATGGGACGATGTGTTAATGCATGATTCAGGTTGGTATCTCAAAGGTCAAGGTCATACATAGAGGTCAAAGGTAAAAAAAGGGGCCTTTTTTCGTGTTTGGTCAATAACTTCCTTATTTTTAGATGGATTTTGAAATTATTTTGCAAAAATGTTAACAACCATAACTTGATGTGTTGCGTGCATGACCGAGGTTGGTACCTCAAAGATCAAGGTCATACTTAGAGGTCAAAGGTAAAAAAGGGGCCTTTTTACGTGTTTGGTCAATAACTTTCTTATTTTTAAATAGAATTTGAAATTACTTGGCAGAAATGTTCACTATCATGGGACGATGTGTGAATGCATGATTCAGGTTAGTATCTCAAAGGTCAAGGTCATACATAGAGGTCAAAGGTCAAAAAGGGGCCTTTTTTCGTGTTTGGTCAATTTCTTTCTTATTTTTCGATGGATTTTGAAATTATTTGGCAGAAATGTTAACAATCATAAGTCGATGTGTTGCGTGCATGACCCAGGTTGGTCACTCAAAGGTCAAGGTCATACTAAGAGGTCAAAGGTAAAAAAGGGGCCTTTTTCGTGTTTTGTCAATAACTTTCTTATTTATGATAGAATATGAAATTACTTGGCGGAAAGGTTAACTATAATGGGACGATGTGTTGCATGCATGATTCAGGTTGGTACCTCAAAGGTCAAGGTTATACATAGCGGTCAAAGGTAAAAAAGGGGCCCTTTTTCGTGTTGTGTCAATAACTTTCTTATTTTCAATGGGATTTTGAAATTACTTGGAAAAAATGTTAAGCACCATGATACAATGTGTTGCGTGCATGGCCCAGGTTAGTACCTCAAAGGTCAAGGTAATACTTAGAGGTCAAAGGTCAAAAAAGGGGCCTTTTTCGTGTTTGGTAAATAACTTCCTTATTTTTAGATGGATTTTGAAATTATTTTGCAAAAATGTTAACAACCATAACTTGATGTGTTGCCTGCATGACCCAGGTTGGTACCTCAAAGATCAAGGTCATACTTAGAGGTCAAAGGTAAAAAAGGGGCCTTTTTACGTGTTTGGTCAATAACTTTCTTATTTTTAGATAGAATTTGAAATTACTTGACAGAAATGTTTACTATCATGGGGCAATGTGTTGCATGCATGATTCAGGTTGGTACCTTAAAGGTCAAGGTCATACATAGAGGTCAAAAGTCAAAAAAGGGGCATTTTTTCATGTTTGGTCAATTACTTTCTTATTTTTCGATGGATTTTGAAATTATTTGGCAGAAATGTTAACAATCATGAGTCGATGTGTTGCGTGCATGACCCAGGTTGGTAACTCAAAGGTCAATGTCATACTTAGAGGTCAAAGGTAAAAAAGGGCCTTTTTTCGTGTTTTGTCAATAACTTTCTTATTTTTGATAGAATATGAAATTACTTGGCGGAAAGGTTAACTTTAATGGGACGATGTGTTGCATGCATGATTCAGGTTGGTACCTCAAAGGTCAAGGTTATACATAACGGTCAAAGGTAAAAAAGGGGCCATTTTTCGTGTTGTGTCAATAACTTTCTTATTTTCAATGGGATTTTGAAATTACTTGGAAAAAATGTTAAGCACCATGATACAATGTGTTGCGTGCATGGCCCAGGTTAGTGCCTCAAAGGTCAAGGTAATACTTAGAGGTCAAAGGTCAAAAAGGGGGCCTTTTTCGTGTTTGGTAAATAACTTCCTTATTTTTAGATGGATTTTGAAATTATTTTGCAAAAATGTTAACAACCATAACTTGATGTGTTGCGTGCATGACCCAGGTTGGTACCTCAAAGATCAAGGTCATACTTAGAGGTCAAAGGTAAAAAAGGGGCCTTTTTACGTGTTTGGTCAATAACTTTCTTATTTTTAGATAGAATTTGAAATTACTTGACAGAAATGTTTACTATCATGGGGCAATGTGTTGCATGCATGATTCAGGTTGGTACCTCAAAGGTCAAGGTCATACATAGAGGTCAAAAGTCAAAAAAGGGGCTTTTTTCATGTTTGGTCAATTACTTTCTTATTTTTCGATGGATTTTGAAATTATTTGGCAGAAATGTTAACACTCGTGAGTCGATGTGTTGCTTGCATGACCCAGGTTGGTAACTCAAAGGTCAAGGTCATACTTAGAGATCAAAGGTAAAAAAGGGCCTTTTTACGTGTTTTGTCAATAACTTTCTTATTTTTGATAGAATATGAAATTACTTGGCGGAAAGGTTAACTATAATGGGACGATGTGTTGCATGCATGATTCAGGTTGGTACCTCAAAGGTCAAGGTTATAAATAGCGGTCAAAGGTAAAAAAGGGGCCTTTTTACGTGTTGGGTCAATAACTTTCTTATTTTCAATTGGATTTTGAAATTACTTGGAAGAAATGTTAAGCACCATGATACAATGTGTTGCGTGCATGGCCCAGCTTGGTACCTTAAAGGTCAAGGTCATACTTAGAGGTCAAATTTAAAAAAGGGCCTTTTTTCGTGTTTGGTCAATAACTTTCTTATTTTTAGATGGATTTTGAAATTATTTTGCAGAAATGTTAACAACCATAACTTGATGTGTTGCGTTCATGACCCAGGTTGGTACCTGAAAGATCAAGGTCATACTTAAGAGGTCAAAGGTCAAAAAGGGCACTTTTTTCGTGTTATGTCAATAACTTTCTTTTTTTTTTAGATAGAATTTGAAATTACTTGGCAGAAATGTTTACTATCATGGGACGATGTGTGAATGCATGATTCAGGTTAGTATCTCAAATGTCAAGGTCATACATAGAGGTCAAAGGTCAAAAAGGGGCCTTTTTTTCGTGTTTGGTCAATAACTTTCTTATTTTTCGATAGATTTTGAAATTATATGGCAGAAATGTTAACAACCGTGAGTCGATGTATTGCGTGCATGACCCAGGTTGGTAACTCAAAGGTCAAGGTCATACTTAGAGGTCAAAAGTAAAAAAGAGGCATTTTTTTCGTGTTTTGTCAATAACTATCTTATTTTTTGATAGAATATGAAATTACGTGGCAGAAAGGTTAACTATACTGGGACGATGTGTTGCATACATGATTCAGGTTAGTACCTCAAAAGTCAAGGTCATACATAGAGGTCAAAGGTAAAAAAGGGGCCTTTTTTTCGTGTTTGGTCAATAACTTTCTTATTTTTCGATAGATTTTGAAATTACTTGGCAGAAATGTTAACCACCATGAGACGATGTGTTGCCTGCATGACCCAGGTTGGTACCTCAAAGGTCAAGGTCATACTTAGAGGTCAAAGGTAAAAAAGGGGCCTTTTTTCGTGTTTGGTCAATAACTTTCTTATGTTTAGATGGATTTTGAAATTACTTCGCAGAAATGTTAACCACCCTGGGACGATGTGTCTATTGCATGACACATGTTGGTACCGCAAAGGTCAAGGTCATGCATAGAGATCAAATGTAAAATAGGGACCTTTTTTAGTGTTCAGTCAATAACTTTCTTATTCCTGGATAGATTGTGAAATTACTTGGCAGAAATGTTAACTGTCATGACACGATGTGTTGCGCGCTAGACTCAGGTCGGTACCTCCAAGGTCAAGGTCACACTAAGAGGTCAAAGGTAAAAAAGCATTTTCGTGTCCAGTCAATAACTTTTTTATTTTCACCTTCAAGAGATGATGAGTATTGTGGAAGACCAAGGTCCATCCCTCCAATGTCAAGGTCATACCTAGAGGTCAAAGGTCAAAAAAGGGACTTTTTTTGTACAGTCAATAACTTTATAATTCTTTGATGGATTATGAAATTACTTGGCAGATATGTGAACCATCATGAGGCGGCGTGTTGTACCTCAATGGTCAAGGCCATACTTAGAGGTCAAAGGTAAAAAAAGTTTTTTTATGTACGGTCAATAACTTTCCTATTTCTCTGTTATCGTTTTAAAGTTCCCTTGCAGAAATGTTCATCTTCATTAGATTAGGTCCAATGTCAAGGTCATACTTAGCGGTCAAATAGGGGGAGACATCTGTGTTTTTGTAGAAAAACAAATTTTAGTTTAAACCGTTGTGCTATATATGTACCCGGCAAAATATAAACCGCATACAGTAGATTTTTGCATCCTTTGGAGTTAAGGTGTAATGTTATAGCATGTTTTATTAATTGGCTATCCTGTATTGATCGGAGGTCATCCGTATTAACACCAGGTCAACCAATATAAACTGAGGTCAAGCGAGGTAAAAGATATCAATAATCATGTTTTTTTAATTGTGTCAATTAATATAATAGCCATTAATCAAGTAATTTCGCATTGACCCAGTTACAGTCCTGGGTCAGCTGCATTGACCCTCGGCCTCGGGCCAATGCAGCAGACCTCGGACCTGTACCTGGGCCAATACGAAAATTCTTGATTAATAACATTATAGTATTGCAACAGCATGTCAATGTTTGGTAAGAAAAGCGTTTAATTGGATCAAAATCGCCGGAAGTTATTGGCCTTTGAGTAAGGCTGGGGTGAAAATCACGTTATAAACATCCCGCTCTGAAACGCAGAACACACTAAACCAATAAAATCATTTTTGTCGCTGGTACGTAAAATTCTATTCATCTGACATGATGGTGGTTCCTAGCTGTTAGTCCTAGAATATCAATGACTTCCTAAAATGCATGTTTCGGCGTTAGTGCGGTGTTGCCTGCGCGTTGTGTACCTGCTGGGCTAGGAATTGATCAGAACCAAGCTTGACAGTGCGCACCACGGTGTTTGACCTGATGGTTTCATGATCTCATTTAGTCATTTATCATCCTTCCTGTTTATGTTCATTATATTTTCATTCCTCTATTCAGAAACATATATAGTATGCGTTTAAATGATATGAACTTGTTATTCATGTTGTCACACAGACAAATTTTATTGCTGTGAATTTATTGATACTACAAGGAAATGAACTCTATAAGCCATAGGCTTCCGTTCAGATCCTTATACATTCCACATCTATGTATTTGTGTTGCTCATTTGCTGAAGTTTGAATAAAATATCGTTTGAACCAAATGCATGTATAGCAAAAACTGCACGTAAACTAGCGAAACCAAAAAATAGCCGAAAAGAAGGAATATTAATCTATGTCATGTTGACATTTTCTGTCAATTTTGACTATTTTTAACAATTTTATCAATGTTTCAATTTTTGATAAAAAAGGAAAATTAGACGGGAAAATCACACTGTATGCATGTTTGATTTTGTCGGGTATATATTTTGATCCCTTATGCCACGGTCACAAATCACTATTCGAGCCCCGCCCGACTAGTTGGCGACTGATTTGGGGTAAAATCGGGCTGGTGTCCGGCCGGCGTCCCGCCGGACGTTGAGGCATCGGTGGTGGTCGGTAGGGGCCCGGTGAAACTTGAACTCGCACGTAAAATTCTCACCGATTTCTCACGGACTTCTAGGTCGAATTATAGTCGAGCAGAGCTCGTACCGACGCCGGGACGATGTCGATGGCATCGGCTGGCATCCGGTTGTCGAATAGAGCGGACCCCGACCAATCAGATAATCGGGCAGTAATAAGCCGAAGCCAGGCCGACGCCGGACAGGATATAAAGTGGAATCCGCTCGACGAAACCTGTTTGTTTCGGCTGTCGCCGCTCGATAGCCGACCAGTTTCCTGCCGGCGTCCCGCTGATTGATGCTCGACTGTATAAGGACCCAATCTCCGATGCGTGCCAGTTTTTAGCAGACCAGTGGGGATAAGAGGCATCTTGTATCTCTTTTCTTCGAAGAAAGGTTTCTTCGACGTCAACAAATTGAAGGTTGTTACCACCAACCGAGCTGACGCATTTGTTGTACAGACAGGAGAAGATGCAATTTATATACCCCTGGACAACTGGACCATTCCCGACGGGTGTAAACCCGTCCCTCGTCCGGCGACAGGCCATGCCCGGCCGGAAACTGGGCGGACTTATGCAGAACATCGACCGATGCTCGACCGGCCAATAACAATCGCCAGGTATACGGCCGGCGTACGGCCGGTAACCTGCAGTGCACCGGTCGATTTTCGCCCGGCGTATATGCCGATGCTTCCCCGCAAAAATCTGGCAGACACCGCCCGATTCCCGGCGGATGTCCCTCCAGGCCCCACACGGCATACTTTTTGTCAAAACCGAGCCAGACACCGGCTTCCGACCTCTTCTGGACTTGGACAGCTCGGCCGACCACCACGTCTAGTATAGCTCGGCCGGGGTACGCCGAATTTGTGACCGAGGCATAAGACAGATTAGGTTGAAAAATTATATAGGCAATGTACTGGTTTGCATGACAAATCTCGTGGTTTCCTTGTAACAGGTAAAGGTCCAAGATGACAAAGGCTTATTGGTTGGAAACTGGAGTGGTGAGTATGAAGGTGGTGCTTCGCCGACTAAGTATGCGATCATTCAGCAGTATATATAGAATAAAGACTCTGTTAACCCTTTTTGTACCAAATGGAATCTTCCATCTTATATATAGCATGAGTCCATTTCAAAATTTAGGGGTGTCAGGTAGTGTTTTCTTCAAAATTTGATAGGAAAATGGCTGAACTGTTTGCAAACAGTGTAGGCCCTGATCAGACGCCGCGTTCTGCGGCGTCTGATCTGGGCCTGCACTGTTTGCCAAGGTACTCCTTAGGGGTTTCTGGTACTGAATGGGTTAAATATGGACAAGGCTCTGTTAACACAAGTAAAGAATATTTGTTTTATTATCAACATCCGGGTATGCCTCTTTTTGCTCACCTAAAGACAAAGTGCCCATGGTGAGCTATTGATATCGGTCTATGTCTGGCGTCCGTCGTGCGTCGTCAGTCGTGTGTTGTGCGGCGTCAACAATTTGCTTTAAATGCTAACTCCTCCTGAACCCTTGTGCCAATTTCAATCAAACTCCATAGGAATGTTGCGTAGGTAACTCTCTGATGAACATGATGGCCGCCAGAGCTAAAAATAGAAAAATCTTTAAACAACAACTCCAATACCCTTGGGTAAATTTCATTCAAACTTCATAGGATTGTTGCTTAAGTGAGCCTCTACCAATAGCGCTCCGATGAGCAAGTTGTCCATTAGAGCTAAAAATAAGAATAACGTCAACAATTGGCGTTAAATGCCAACTCCTCTTGAACCCTTGGGTCAATTTATATCAATCTTCATAGGGATGTTGCTTAGGGGACCCTGTACCAAAATTACCTGCGCAGGTGTGTATTGCAATTTATCGGTTTACCGGTTTATCGGGACAGCCCTAAGTCCATGTTTCGCCTGGTTGAACAAAATGGCCGCAAAAGCTGAAAACAGAAAAACAAATTAAACGACAACTCATGCTATACTCATGGGCCAATTTCATACAAAATTCATAGGTATGTTGCTTAGGTGACCCTTTACCAGAATAGCTAAACGATTCTGCTCCGGTGAGCAAGATGGCCACCAGAGCTGAAAATAATAATAATAAAAAAACCCGTCAAAATTGACTTTAAAGAACCATTGGGCAAATTTCAATCAATCTTCGTAGGAATGTTGCTTAGGTGACCCTCTACCAAAGTAGCTAAAATCGTTCCGCTTGGTCGAACAAAATGGCCGCCTGAGCTAAAACTAGAAAAAATCTGCAAACGACAACTCATCCTATACCCATAGGCCAATTTCATTCAAAATGCATAGGAATGTTGCTAAGGTGACCCTTTACTAGAATAGCTGACGGATTTGCTCTGGTGAGCAAAATGGCCGCCAGAGCTAGAAATGGAAAAACATCCGCAATTCGCTTTAAATGCCAACTCCTCCTAAACCGTTCGGCCAATTGCAATCAAACTTCATAGGACTATTAACTAGGCAATTCTCTTTCAAAAATGTTTAAAATAGTTTTGCTCGGATGGACCAGATGGTCACCAGAGCTAAAATAAATCTTTAAACGACTCCTCTCCTATACCCTTTGTGCCAATATCATTAAAACTTCAAAGGAAATGTGCTTAGGTGACCCTCTACCAAACTGGCTACAAACCGTTCTGCTTTGATGGGTAAGGTGGCCACCAGAGCTAAAAAAAAGACAACAAACCTCAACAATTCGGTTTAAAAGACTTCTTCTCCTGACCAATTGGGCGTATTTCAATCAAACTACGTAGTATGACCCATCTTCCTTCTTATGAATGTTTTCATTGCTCTTAAAGGAACTCATTTTTGATTTTTATTCATAGGAATGATAGCTAAAATCGTTGCTCTTGGATGAAAGAGATGGCTGCCAGGGCTAAAAATAGAAAAGTCTTTAAACCTCAACTTCTCCTATACCCTTGGGCCAATTTCATTCTAACATAATAGATATGTTGCTTATATGACACTTTACCAAAATAGCTAAAACTGTTGTATTCAAATGAGAAAGATGGCTACCACAGCGCAAAATAGAAAAAAATATCAATAATGCGCTTTAAATGCCAACTGAACCCATGGGCCAATTACAATCATTCTTAATAGGAATTTTGCTTAGATTACCATCTACGAAAATAGCTGACAATCGTTGAACCCTGATGAACAAGATGGCCACCAGGGCCAAAAATAGAAAATTCTTTGAACGGCAACTCCTTTTATATCCTTTGACAAATTCATTTAAACTTCTTAGGAATATTGCCTAGATGACCCTTTACGAAAATAGCAAAAAGAAAAGTCCTGCTTCGATGATCGGATTGACCGCTAGAGTCCAAAAGGTGCAGACGGAATGGCAAACAGTGTATACCCTGATCGCACTGCAGTCTGATCTGAGACTGCACTGTTTGCTTAAGCCTGTCTGCGCCAGTACTTATGATCATTAAGGTACACGTTTCCTATATAACGTGGGATTTATAGGGGCATTCGTTACACATTGAAGTGACTAAGCTACTTGCCACTTGCACCAGGGCGCTTGTTCGAGCCTTTCGGATGAGTCTCATTCTCATATAACCTTAGTATCTTAATATGTAAACCTAAGGAAGTCATGCTCCTCCATACAGGGGTCATCACCATCCTTGGCAACTTGCTCTCATAACATTCACTGTGGGTTATTAGCTCACACAGAGCAAGCTCCAGGTAAGCTTATGTCGTGGCCTGTTGTCCGGCGTCTGTTGTCCGTCCGTCTGTCCGTCCGTCTGTAAACTTTTCGTTTCCGGACAACTACCCTACAGTTTACATCCGATCAAACTGAAACTTCATACATAGTTAGACCATCATGTGGGGCAGCGCATATTGTTTCGAGGTTACGCCATCAAATATATATACAGTTATGCCCCTTTGAAATTTTCCGTAAACTTTTCGTTTCCGGATAACCCTATCCTACAGTTTACATCCGACCAAGCTGAAACTTCATCCATAGTTAGACCATGATGTGGGCCCCCGCCCATCGGGTCTTGAAAAAATAGATGGGCTGCATGATGCTTCCACGCAGAGCTGAAACCGACACGCACACGTATACTGGTAAACCGCCTAGAGGATCTAAGCCTGCCCAGGCAAAGCGGTGCGAGTCGGGCCATGCTTATAAACTATTGGTTTCATTGGGCAGCAGGGCTTGAGATGTCATTTCACCTCAATGTTGGGTAAAAGTCCCACACAATTGGAAGCAACGTCTCCAAAATGACCTTTACAGTGTTACGGGGACGTTAAACCTCAAATCAAACAAACAAAATAGACCATGATGTGGGGCAGCGCATATTGTTTTGAGGTTATGTTTTTTTTTTTGTAAAATTTTCGTTTCCGGATAACTCCTCCAACAGTTTACATCCGATCAAGCTGAAACTTCATCCATAGTTGGACCATAATGTGAGGGAGCGCATATTGTTCGAGGTTGCGGTCCACCAAATAATTAAAGAGTTATGCCTCTTTGATTTTTGTAAACTTTTCGTTTCCGGATAACTCCTCCTGCAGTTTACATCCGATCAAGCTGAAACTTCATTCATAGTAAGACCATTATGTGGGGCAGCGCATATTGTTTCGAGGTTATGGTCCACCAAATATTAATACACTTAGGCCTCTTTGAATTTTTTTGTAAACGTTTCCTTTCCGGATGACTCCTCCTACATTTTACATCCGATTTAGCCGAAACTTCATATATTATTAGATAATGATGTGGGGCAGCTAATATTGTTTCGAGGTTATGGTCCGACAAATAAAAATAGAGTTATACCCTTTGAAAAATTCTTTAAACATTTAGTTTCCGGCTAACTCCTCTTACATTTTAGATCCGATTATGATGAAACTTTACATACCGTAAGACCATGATATTGAACGGTGCATATCATTTTGAGGTTGCGGTCTGCCAAATATTACCAGAGTTATGCCCCTTTCACAGATTTTTCTAACATTTCCGTTTTCGGATAACTCCTTACGTTTTACATCTGATGAAGCTGAAACTTTACATATAGTAAGACCATGATGTGGAACAGTGCATTTTATTTTGAGGTTACAGTCAGCCAAATATGACCAGAGTTATTCCCCCTTCACACATTTTTCTAAACATATTTTGTTTCCGGATAATGTCTCCCACATTTTACATCTGATGAAGCTAAAAACTTTACGTATAGTGAGACTATGTTGTGGAACAGCGCATATTATTTCAAGGTTACAGCCCACCACTTGTTACCAGAGTTATGCCAATATCATTTTGAGGTTATGGTCCACCAACTATTACCGACCATAAAAATTGTCGGAGACAGGTAGTTTGAGCCATTGCGAGTTATTAACAGTGCCAGGTAAGAATATATGGAACACATATTGTTCCTTGGTTACATTCCACAAAGCCATACTTGTACAACAGTCTGTCTAAAATCGGAAGCAGCATCTCCAAAAAGACCTTAATAGTGATGACGGGGACGTAAGACCTCAACTCAAACAAAACAAACAAAAAGTAACCCAAGTGATAACTAAAACCACTGCTTTCGTTTTTCAAATGGTCATATTTTCAAAAGTAGTTATGAGCCAGAGTTATGGCCCTTGTTTTCTGCACATCGCTTTGCATTTCTGTTAAAACCACTGTTTTCGTTGTTCAAAGGGCCGCTATTCCGAAAGTAGTAAAGTAAGATTTGTGAGTCTCATCTTCAGTGCATTGCCTGATTGTGCTTTGTTTTTAATTTAAGTTCCAGGACAATAGGTTGTTCGTTCTCAAATGACAACATATAAATAGGAAACAATATATACATTTTCAAAAGATCTTCAGAAACATAATGTCATGTCAAAATACATATTTGAAAAAAGATGACATATAAGTATATCTTAACATCTTTTATTTAGCTATCCTGAACTTGAAATGCATTAAATGTCATATATCACATGCATAAAAGATAAATACTATGATTTCTACCAGACATAAACTTGGTATTTTCCTATTAGCCGGGGAAATAAATCTCTTTGTCTGAGACTACTTTACATACAAGTTTCAAGATACCATTTTTGCAATGAAATCGTTATATTCAAACGCGGGAAACTTTCAGTCACGCAGACGTTATTCATGACATCATTTCAATGGCGTCTAGGAAGATATCAACAGGCGTTCAGAATGCGTGACGCTTGAGTCGGATGCAACGCTGAAACAAAAGGAATCATGGATGTGACCATTGAATAGGGCATACGTTTTCCCTCATTTAATTTAACATTTTAGTTGTTTTATCACTGAAACACTTTGTTTCTTCTATATTTTTTTTTTTCAAAACTGTACAATAGACGTGGAGGCAATGATCAGGAATCGATACAATCAACCTACAGCTCCCATCAGAGACACCAAAGGGAAAGAAACACAAACATGAAACAACATACCCCAATGGAAACATCAATAGCGGAAAGCCAAAAGGACAGCTACTTTCCAACAAAATGGCCAATAGGCTATATAAAATAAAATAATAGAAACGACACAAACACACATGGCGCCTATCGAGTTTTTCTTCCACCCAGCTTCTGTAACACTACGCTAATTGCACCGTTAACATGAGCTGTAAATAGTCAACTGAACGGGAATTCAGATCCAAAATTTAAAACTGTCCTTAAAGTCTATGGAAGTGTATGTAATATATAGATAATTCGTTTCTCCTATTTGAAATATGGGGTTTATAAATCTCGGGAGGTAAAACAATCCATAAAAAAAAAAAATTGTGCTTCGCACTCGTTTCTTTATCGGATTGTTTTACATCCCTCGGTTTATAAATAAAAATCAAAAATGAGTTCCTTTAAGAGCAATGAAAACATTCATAAGAAAGAATATGGGTCATACTACGTAGTCCATATTTCAAATAGGAGAATGAATAATCTCCATGTAAAATTATAGGTTTCATACATACTTATAAACATATACATCACGAGGTCATCTAATAACAAATGTGCACAAACTAGTTAATAAGTGAAGTTATTTCTCTCCACTTCTGATAAATAAATCCTTTTATCATACATTTAGTATAAAATACTTAGTTTTTGGAGCGTAGCTCTTGCAGCGTAGCTCCAGTGAAATGAGAAGTGATTTCGGCACTACTTTTAGCGTTACTGCGTTTGACCTAAGAAAATAGAGCCCCGTGTTAACATAGTAGATTATTACGCCATGCGGTATCTTCTTGTAGACTGCTTCACAGACCACCTATTTCAAACGGAATAGATGAATATTTTTAATAGATGAACTGTGTAGCAGTCTTATTTTTTTATAGTTCAGTTCATATAACCCAGTTTACAACCCATTTTGTACCGAAAAATCCCATACCTGGCAACTGGCAAACAGGACAAACCCAGATTAGATACCACAGAACGCGGAGTCTCATTTTGACCTACACTACAAAAGGTTCAGCCATTTTTGCCAAATATTTCGTGGAAGCCACAACCTGACATCCCTGATTTTAAAATGAACTCATTCCATACTGATATAAGGTTTAAGGATTCCATTCGTTTAAAATGGGTAAAAGTCGATAATGTAATTCTTTGTTTCAGACAGTTGGAATCATCCAGTAAATGAGTTTGGACAGGTGCACGTCAAATTTTAAGGAGCAAGGCTTAAATTTTGCAGTTTAGACACAGATGAGACGCCACTTGTTGTAGCGTCTGATCTGGGTCTGCTATGTTTGTCCCCTTAAAAGGCTGCTAGACATATACTCAGAGCATGGTTTAAGGGAAGGGGGGGGGGGAGGGGGGAACAATGTTACTTTGTTTAAAGCGACTTGTCTGCGTCCTAGGCATGTGACCATAAAGAAAGCAAATTATCAGCTCAGCCGCAAGTTCGATACCTGCCGGGTTCGGCAACATTCTTTCTAGTAGATTGATCGTGAAATCTGTTCCACGGTGATTCTATCCATTTCGCTGATTCAAGAAGGGCAATTGTTGGTTTCCGGTAAAAGACTGTGCACTGTCCTGTATTGACAATACCTAACCAAAGAAATTGCCAGATCATTTCATAAATGGCCTCGTCGAGGCAATTTATTTTTATATAATGATAACGGAGTATAATGTGTAAACCTCTTCAAATATTTCTATGGATTGATATTGACAATAACTAACCCAAGAAACTGTCGTATGCAAGATCACTTCATAAATGGCCTCACTGATGCAATATATATTTAGAAAAAAATTTAACAGAGGATAATGTTCAAACCTCTCTGAATATTCCGATCATTTTTGGCATTCGGATTGATATTGACAATATCTAACCCATGAGGCTGTTTTCAGTATGCGCGATAACTTTATGAATGGCTTCGCCGAGGCAAAATAATATAAAAAAATGAATACGGAGTATAACATCTAAACCCGGCTTTGATCATTTTCGGCATACAGGTTGATATTGACAATACATAACCCGCAAAATTGCCTTATGGCAAATTACTTTACAAACGGCCTCGCCTAGGCAAACTGTTTGAAAAATTATTTCGAAGTGTAACTTCTAATCTACTTGGAATATTTTGACAACTGTTAGCCTGCAGAAAGATAATGTAAAGATCTAACCGATGAAATTCCTAAATGCCCAATTTCTTTATTTTAGCCTCGGCAAGGTTAAAAATTCACCCACTGACACGGTCGTGTAACTTTCAAATCGACATGTATATTTTTATAATGTTTTGCATGCAGATGTAAATTGACAAGATCAAGCTAATGATATTGTCTAATACCAGATAGCTTTATAAACAGCCTCGCCGAGGCAATTTTTAAAAGGCTGATTACGGATGTATAACTTATAAATTGCTGGGAAAATTATGATAACTTTTCACATGAAGATAAACGTCATCAAGACGTAACCAAGGATAATGTCCAAAGCAAGATAAATAACCTCCCCAAGGTAATTTTTCAAAGTAGAAGTAAAACAAAGATCAGGAATCGATACAATTAACTTACTCCACCCATCAAAGACACCAAAGGGAAAGAAACACAATCATGAAGCGACCAGACCATAATGGAAACCTAAACAAAGGAAGGCCATAAGGACAGTTACTTTCCAACAAAATGGCCATATGGCCATCCAAAATTAAAAGACACAAGCGATACACAAAGAAAGTAACAAACAACAACATAAATAAACCGCCACAGAAGAACCGCCTTGGAACGGTCAGTGAAAAGATTTCCACTGGGGGGGGGGGGGGGCTTAAATCGATTTTACGTGGCCACAATCCTCGCCCTTACTTCCGTCGCGATTTAGACAACTGATTATATAAAATAACTTTTAAGCCGCCAAACAATTGCGCAACCCGCAGTTATTGCACGAACTATAGCTCAGCAGAAATCTTCAAGTAAACTGCAGAACTGCATAGTTGCTATATTATTCTTCTAAAATTATTGGTTGTGGGTGCTTGATAAAACTGCCTCGTCAAGGCGGTTCAATCAAGTGCCCGCAATCAATGTTTTGAGCAGATAAGAAAATATCACAATTTGGTATCTTAAAATTTCCATTTTTTTTTTTTTTTTTTTGCCGAAAAATTGACGATGTATTTGTACAGGCGTGTTTTCGTGATGGTTGTTGCGGGGTCTACACCTTAGCGCTAGTTAATTTCAATATAGGTCTTGTTGCTTTAACACGACTTCTGGCCCAGAATAGCTTTAAACAGCTATGTTCATTGGATCTATATGAGCCTGATTTAAAATACCAATCAGACGCTAAATTTGCCTATAGACGCAAATTATCAAAGCTACGCTCCATCAGCACTCTCAGTGCTTTGATTTAAAATATGCGATTCGAACGTGACACCAATGCACGTGTCACGCTTGCACGTGCTGCCATATCGCATGGGTTTTACCATACCCCAAAAGTCCATATCACAACCCTTTATCGCACCCCTAAGCCTTTATCATACCTCTGACGTCACCCTATTCGGAACACGCGGCGTTCTTCCTTTTGCGGCATTTCGCATTTGTTGTTCAGGACGCCATTTGCAATTTGCAATATTTTCGTCTGTTCGAACTGTTTGGAAAAAAAAACATGGCACGGCGCAGCGAATACGAGAGGAAAATGGGCGAAAAAACGATGCAGGGGATTGCTGACATCCTTTTGGATCTCGATAATATTATCGAGCAAAAAAATTCTAGTGATTCAGTAAACAATGGAAACGTGAATGCAGCGACGAACGATGTCGGCGAAATTGAATTATTTTTTAAGGGAAATGTATGATAAATAGATTGTGATATGGCATTTTTCATATCATACCCCATATCAGCCCTCGACCCATATCAGCCCTCAGGCCTTCGGCCCTCGGGCTGATACGGGAGTCTCGGGCTGATATGGGGTATGATATGAAAAATGCCATATGATAATCTCTATATCTCAATATAAAATTTCCTGGAATGATAACATACATGTCGTGATCTAGTGAGACATATACGCTTCCGTATGAGCTTCGTAGTTCTATTTTTTCATTCAACTTGACATTCAAGCTGTAAAACCAAAGAAATGCCTTTCCATTTGAGAAGCTATGATTCACCATGGTCGAAAGCTAGTTCAGCACACCTAAATTTCTTTTTATCATATGACGTCGAGTCTAAGAATGTAATAACACCATGCAATAAATTCGATAATCCACTAGTGGATTAAATATGCAAATTAGTAAGATACGCCCCGTAACGTTTCTCAACTGGTTTAATAAATTCAATAACATGACCACTCGTGTAAGATCCTCTATGTACTCTATACAAGTTTGCTTGAACTCAATATCTAAAACACAGAAATAAAGCAAATACTCTAAAAAACAACCACTGCATTTTTCTAAGCTTTGTAACAAACTTGTTTAAAGCTATTAGCTTAAAGAGCTTGTTAGTGGCCAAATTGTTAACCGTTCACCGAGACGGTTCTAACGAGTACCCACAATCTGTTTTAGAGCAGAAATAAGAAAAATATCGCAACTTTTTATCTTAAAATTTGCGTTTTTTCATCGGTAAAATTTACACTGTATTGTATATAGGCGTGTTCTCGTGATGGGTACTCCTGTGCGGGTCGGTTTCAGCTCTACGTGGACGCATCATGCAGCCCATTCATTTTTTCAAGCCCCGATGGGCGGGGGCAAGTCCATTTCCGTATGTATTGGAATGGCACAAGGAGGATGTCTGATCAGGGTTCTCACTGTTTACATTAATTAATTAATTAATTAATTAATTTGTATCAAAAATATAAAGAATTTGTTTTGTGACAGCAAAATGTGGGATTGTGAGTGAGATTTAGTTTTACGTCCATCCAACAGCTAAGGTCATACGGAGACGGGACCTCGGTTTAAAGACTCATCCGAAAGTCTGGAGAAGCCCGGGATCGATCTTGCGATCGCTGGGCAAAATGTGGGCTAAAATTTTATTTATTTTTTTTTGCGTTATTTCATTTCACTGCCTGTGATCATTGCGCACCCTGACAACATAATGACATATAAAGAGGTTTAAAATAGTACATAATATACTCAAGCAGTTAATAAGTTTTAAAATCATTGTTCTCACAAGCTGTCACATCTGATTATGAATGTCGCTATATATACAATGTAGCTAAATTCTTGGCGAGATGCAAAGCATTATTTAGCTTAAATAATTCAGATGCTTTTACAAGGATGTGGAAACTCATTTTTCTCTACGCGATGGTGTTTGTTGTTCTGGATTCCATGGAGTGTTTCCCAGTTTCTGATTGTGATACTTTAAATAAAGTAGGAATCATGCAGCCGGTTGAACCAGGTAGTACAACTTACGGAATCTTATTGGCACATTTGATTCAATTTGTGCTAAGCTGGCGTTAAAATTGTTTTGGCCATCTCGAGAACAAGTCCGTGAAATGAACAACCCCTAAGCCCACTTTATACAGAGAAAACTTGGCTTTATTGGCTTTTCTTATTTCTACTCCAAGACATAGGTTGTGGGTACTCGCTAGAACCCCTCAATGAGGCGTGTTGTCGTGTGAATACAAATAGATTACGGGTGTCTCGATTTCAGTGAGACTCTCCATAACAAGTTTGTAATGTTGCTTTAAAATGTAGTTTATTTATTTATTTTTTTTGTTTACTTCGTGTAAACCGAAAGCTAACGCGAAATTATCAAAGGTTCTCAAACGCGCGGAAGTACCGTGTACCTACCTGGTGCTGGAAGGAATACCGCCGATCTTGCACGGGCTACCAAGGGAAAACACACAAGGAAAAACCAATGCTTTAAAAAGGCATCTAAAGATTGGTGGCATATGGGCGAGGGTGAGAGAATATAAGAATCTGATGTTGTAGATGGGCCGAAGGATGACCCTGCTGAGCGGAACCGAGGCTACGCCGAGGTTCCATTTAGCACAGTCATCTCGATGGCTCGAAACGACCATCCACAACAGAACCGCATATTAGATTCTTGTTCTTACACAACACCACCAAAACTTTCCATTGTTCTTTATTGTACGTTTTATTTTTCGTGCATTATGCTTATATAGTTTGGCTGGGTAAGAATAGGATTTCCATCCGGTATCCTTGTCTGGTGTGCAAGAATGTACTTTGCAATTGCTGTAAAGTCCTTTAATAGTGTGTTGCAGTTCAGACTATACGAATTTCCAAGGTTTGTTGTTATTTTCCTGGGAAAATATAGTTACGATTTACACGTAGTTTTGGCATCAATTTAACGCACTACGGTGTTATATTTTTCATTGTCCCAAGGATTTGAAAATTGAGTGTTGTAACGGCAACTAATTTCAGAATTTTCATGATTCTTTATTTGTGCGAGAGGTAAATTGTTGTGCCATGTAGTTTTCGTCATGTTTGTTTTGTTTTGTCATTCTTTGTCATGTGTTTTTTATTTTTAGCTCACCTGAGTCGAAGGCTCCAGGAGAGCTTGTAGGATGGTAGTCCCTCCGTCGTCTGTCGTCCGGCCCTCGTCCGTCGTCCGTCCACACTTTAAACCAGCTATATCTCTGCAGCTTGCATGCTGATCTCAGTCGTGTCTTATCTGTAGCATGCCTCTGGTGGGGCATTGATGACATTAACTTTTTATCGAAATCGAGTGAAAACTTTGGCTGCTATGGCAACCACAAAGTTCCATAGACTTACAATGGGAATATGCTTGTCATCACCGCAGCACCTGTAATTTTGATCAGATCTTTCGGAAACTTCTTTATTAGTAGACACGGGGTGAAAGCTCGGATGAGTTCAAACACTGGCAAGGTAAGCCAGTTAGTTGTAGAGTTACGTCTCCTTGATAGCTAAAAGTGCCTATTTTGACCTTGTCATCACCTTAGCCCCTTCAGTTTTGGATCGGATCTTCCTGAAACTTATATACGCGTAAGTCAGCGTTAAAAGCTAGGATGAGTTCGAAAACTAGCGATGTCAGTCAATTACCCACGGAGTCATGCCCCCTACTTTGCTGAAAATGCTTTTTTTTGACCTTGTCATCACTGTAGCCGCTTCAGTTTTGATCGGATCGGATCAAGTAAGTAAGTCAGGGATAAAAGCTCGGATGAGTTGGAAAACGATGTCGGCCTATCTGTCATAGAGTTACGTCCCCTTGATTATTGAAATGCCTATTTTTGACCTTGTCATCACCGTAGCCCCTTCAGTTTTCAGAGGAACGTTTTGAAACTTTCATGTAAGTAAGTAAGGGATAAAACCTCGGGTGAGGAAGAAAATTGGTGAGTTAGGCCTATATTTCAGAGCAATGTCCCCCTTGATTACAGAAAATGCCTATCTTTGACCTTGTCATCACCGTATGTACGTTTGTCATCGCACTAGCGCCTACATGTCTTGACCGATTTCAATATAACTTCAAACAAATGTTTCTTATGATAATATCTCGAGCGAGTTCGACTTTAAAGGATGTGGCCTCAAGGTCAAGGTCACTGTGTCTATTTTTAGAAAAAACTTTGTCATCGCTCTAGCGTCTACATTTCTTCACTGATTTCAATATAAATTCAGTCAAACGTTCTTTATGACAATAGCTCGAGCGAGTTTGACTTTAAAGGTCGTGGCCTCCAGGTCAAGGTCACTGTGGCTAGTTTTAGAAAAGCATTGTCATCGCTGTAGTGCCTACATTGCTTGACCGAGTTCAAAATAACTTCAAATAAATGTTCCTTATGACAATATCGCGAACAACTTTACCTTTCAAGGTCGTGGCCTCAGGATCAAGGTCACTGTGGATATTTTTAGAAAAAACATTGTCATCGCTCTAGCGCCTATATTTCTTGACCAATTTCACACAAATGGCACAAATTTTCTTTATGACATTATCTAGAGCAAATTCGACTTTCAATGTCGGGGCCTCAAGGTCAAGGTCACTGACTATTTTTAAATAAACATTGTCAATGCTCTAGTGCCTACACTTATTGACCGATTTCAATATAACTTCACACGAATGTTCCTTATGACAATATCTCAAGCGGGTTCGTCTTTCAAGGTCTTGGCCTCAAGGTCAAGGTCACTGTGGTTATTTTAGAAAAAACTTTGGCAACGCTCTAGCGCCTACATTTCTTGACCGACTTCAATACAACTTCACACAAATGTTCCTGATTATAATGGCTCGAGCGAGTTCGACTTTCAAGGTCTTGGCCTCAAGGTCAAGGTCGCTGTGGCTATTTTTAGAAAATCTTTGTCAATGCTCTAGGGCCTACATTTCTTGACCGATTTCAAAATAACTTCACACAAAGTTCCTTATGACTGTAACAGGAGCACATTTCAATTTCAAGGTCGTGGCCTCAAGGTCAAGGTCATTGTGGCTTTTTATAGAAAACTTTGTCATCGCTCTAGCGCCTACATTTCTTGACTGATTTTAATATAACTTAATCCATATGTACATTATGACAACATCTCCACCGAGTTCGACTTTCAAGGTGTTGGCCTCAAGGTCAATGTCACTTTGGCTATTTTTAGAACACCTTTATCATCGCTCTAGCGCCTACATTTCTTGACTGATTTTAATATAGCTTCACACAAATGTTCCTTATGACAATATCTCGAGTGAGTTGACTTTCAAGGTGGTTGCCTTTAGGTCATGGTCAATGTGGCTATTTTTAGAAAACCTTGTCAACGCTCTAGCGCCTACATTTCTTGACCCACTTCATTATAACGTCATACAAATGTTCCTAATGACAATAACTCGAGTTCATACTTTATATGAAACAAATAAAAGTGATATTTTCACAATGTGAATGTTATTTTCACAGTAGCAGCCCGGTCTACTTTTGTCGCCTAAGTCATAAGCAATCGATGAAATATTTCTTTAAATTACCTTGAAAAAAGCATTCTTTGAACTGTAAAAATGCTGTATTAAAAATGGCGATCTGTTTATATTTTGAAAATGACAGTCATAGCCAAGTCAAAATTGTGCCGTAAGATACGATTGATCAATTACAGTAAGTTTCCTAAAATATAAAATAAAAAGAAAATATTTCATCTCGTGAGTTGAAATCATCAGGATTTTCACTCGTGCTTCGCACTCGTGAAAATTCTGATATTTTCAACACGCTCGATGAAATATTTTTTGATATTCATCTCAAAAAAGTAAATATCCTCTATATATCTATGTTCACACTTTAAATTCCATCACCAATATAAAACAGTATCATATGGTAAAATATTAAAATCCTTGGCACCACTATCTGATCTTCAGTACTGATGCAACCTAATATTGTAGGATATACTGACTTCACCTTGCATAGCAAACTGTGCCCATCCGCTTTTTCCTTCATTTAGCCGTTATTAGTAGTTTAATTAAAGTCTTTTTGACAATGATAAACCAACTATGGCTTTGGAAAGTTTTAACCTCCAGTTGTTTCCTAGCTAGTTGCTTTTCAATCGATGTATCTGAAAGTTTTGTAATATTCCCAAACAATGTAAGGATTCTTTTGTGTATCAACGCTTCAACAGGTTCCACACAGAGCTGAAACCGATGAACGGTCCGTCACTCGCAGCGCTTTTGCCTGGGCAGGCTTAGATCCTCTAAGCGGCTATTGTCCGGACAATAAATATACTGCAGGATCATCAGTTGTATCAGGTAATGGAAGTAATTGCTACAAGAGTTTTTTTTTTTTTAAATTGTATATCAAGTACAGTTAGAGATGTCCTTGTTGGTATTATAACAACAAGTCCATGCAGTAATACAGGGATAACATAGGTTTGTAGAAGCGACAAAGCTGTTTTTGGATCCTGTCCGTTTTCGCCATGCAACCCTGGTCCATTAAACTGTAGACTGCACGTTTCTTGTCACTGCGTTATGCATTTCCTGGCTAGTTGATGTGCGAAGAATACCCATATGCGTGGTATATTCAACTACTGGCATTTCTTTGGCACCAAGAGTCCATGATGCACACGGATAGGATTTAAAATTGTCTATCGTTACAATAACGGTTTTTTACTTCCTGGATGGTATATCCATCTAAGTCACTGGAATCTTTACATATCTTTATCATGGATTGGAGTCCACAGGGATCATCACTTATCAGAGTTATGTCATCAGCACATGTGGGAACTGGAATTCTTATACAACCAATAGCGGCACCCTTCCCGGAATCAGTGATTCTATCCAGTATATCATTGTTGTATACTTTGTACAAATCTGCTCTTAATACTCCGCCCAGCCTGACGGCTTGTTGGTTAACATAAATAGTTGCATTTGACTGACGTCATTGAGTTATGATGGAGACTATTGATAAGCAGCCAATCCCGGCCAGTGACACTAGTATGATATAACTTTCTCATTAAATTTCGATGTACTACAGCATCAAATGCGGCCTTAGCATCCATATATGCCAAATACGTAGGTCTATTCAAGTCTTTATTATTCCGATAAAATTCCTCAACCAGTAGGGCACAGTTCATAGAATAAATATTTTTGATGAATCCACGCTGAAGTGGATTTTGCTTACTCATTAATGTAGGCTTAATCCTATTTTAGAATGTTTTCTAATATTCGAGACAGCACTGGAGTAATAGTTATCCCGCGATAATTCTGAGAATCCTTATGACTGCCTTTAGTTTTGAATATAGGTTTAAGAATGTCTAATTTCAGGCTGCCAGGTACATCTTTATTCTATATTATAGTATTTTCTGAGAATGTCTATAACAATGTGACCTACATAAATCAGATGTTCAGCTGTAACCCCATTGATATTTGGAGCTTTACCTCAATCTTATGTGATCTTATTGAGTCATAGATTTCTTTTTCAGTCATTGGTAACATTTCTTGCTCAGTGTTTGTACATATGGAGCAGATAACTGAAACTTCCTCTTATACCTGTTCTAAGAATTCGAGGTATTAATCCGGTTTTTCTGTTTTTGTGGCTAACTTTTTAAAATGAGTATATACACCCGTTGACTATATTATCTCCCATGAATGACGTTTTCCCAACGTATAAATCACCAATGTATTTTGAGCATTTCCCCCCTAAGTTTGCTTTCTGATGAGATGATGAAAAAGAGCATTATCTGATTGACCGGCATGCATTCATTACGAAAACTCACCCGTGCGATATTGTGCATTTTTCATATCTCCAAAATGTCTACTTTTCTGATGAAAATTCGTCATATTTTCTTATTATTACTGCAAACATAGGTTGTGGTGCTCAGTAGAACCGCCTCATCGAGGCGGTTCTAACGAGTACCCACAACCCATGTTTTGGAGCTGAAATAAGAAAAAGAATGTTTACTCCCGTAAACCCCAGTTTTCTCTGTATAAAAAGGGGTGTAAGGCGGTGTTCGTTTCACGGCCTTGGTCACGTGATGTCACGAGATTTCTCGTCGTTTCTCTGCCTGGCTAATTCAATGCGTCCGCAGCTAAGCTGTCTTCACCATTTTTTTCAGCAAATAAATAATTAGCGGAGTCATTAGGGCGACCGTTTATTTTCCATTGAAAGAAGCTTGCTGTCGAGTCATCATCATTGTTTCAACTCTGTGGTTGTTTGATTTTTGTGTTCACGGAGATGTTGCACTGATGAGTTCGGAGGCCTTCATGCGGACTGAACAAATTATTTGTCTTAATCTCGACGGAAGTAAGGGCGAGGATTGTGGCTACGTAAAATCGATTTAAGCCCCCCCCCCCCCCCCCCGCCCCAGTGGAATTCGTTTCCGCTGACCGTTCCGAGGCGGTTCTTCTGTCGCGGTTTATTTTTGTTATGGTTTGTCTTTGGGTGTTTGTGTCGCTTATATTATTTTATTTTAGATAGCCTATTGGCCATTTAGTGGGAAAGTAACTGTCCGTTTGGCTTTCCGCTATTGATGTTCCCATTATGGTTGTGTTTCTTTCCCTTTGGTGTCTCTAAATTAAATAGGAGCTGTGGGTTAATTGTATTGATTCCTGATCATTGCCCCAACTTCTACTTTGCTCCATGCTCTGCATGTAAGGCAATTTGTATTGCTGCTGTCTTTACTTTTAGCTTCGGCTTTCTTTTGTATTTACCTTTCATACGAGCGCATTCTTTGGCAGATGTCGTTAAGGTACAATTTATATCTTTGATTGTATCATCCAGCTGTTCACAATTCATTTCGATAGTGATAGGTAACAGCTTTTCTTGCACACCAGACAAGGAAATCCGTGATTTTACCCTTGGATAGAAATTTATGTTCTGACCCTGGTGTTCCGACCCCAAATCGAATATAATCGCGTGTTTGATAAATGCACTGGTTGATTACGACCTCATATGCGCCGTCGTTAAGGTTGACGTCACAGCACGTTACGTGTCGGCAAGCCTCGTGATGCCGGACAGTGACCCTTGGGACGGATTCTGCCATCCACCCCTCACACTCATATAAGATTCTTATAATCTGAGACTGTGTGAGCATACTGAATTTTCTCTACTTTGTCCCGGGAGATCCTTGCTGGCATATAAACCCTAGTGGTTCCATTGGACGACAGGGCTTGAGAATAATTTAATCTCATTCTCGGGTTTAAGTCCCACAAAACTGGAAGCAACGTCTTCTGAGTGACAAAAACGGTCAAGAAAACCATCTTGGTCTGCTTCAAAAATAGCCAAGTTGGCTTGTGACATGTTCAGTCTGGTCAACTTTTGGTCAGGCGTCAAAAGCCGTGGCACCTATCTGGCGGAAACCTTCGACATTCCTAATTCACTGTGTAGAATGTTCTCTACTCGTTCTAGGGAGATGCCAACAGTGTAGCTAACTGATTCACAGTTAAACGCCTGTCATCCATCACGGTCCTGTGCACTTGGCTGATGGCTTCCTCAGTTGTTGCCGTTGTGGGTCGTCCACACTGGTCATCATCTTCAAGGCTGTCCTTGCCCATCTTAAAATTTGCTGCCCTCCTTTTCACGGTTGCATACGAAGGAGCATCATCCCCTAATGTAGCAACCATATCGGCATGAATGTCCTTAGAAGCTAACCCCTTTTTATGGAGGTACTTGATGACACCATGATGCCAGATTTTGTCCATTTTCTCAAAAATGTGCTAGTACCAATTTTCAAAGTCTAGGATTTCTACGTTATTGCAGGTAAACTTGAACTCATTTGAGTCAAATCAAGTAATAAAAGTTTGGATTTAATGAATACAAAATTTCATGGCTGTTCGATGCCTGCTTCTTGGTCAGGCTCAGAACTTTTCAGCCTACCCTCGTACATTGGGTATTTTCAATACAATGCGTTTCCTAGGCTTACATATATTGCTTATATTTTTGTTTTGGATAGCCAATAGGCCATTTTGTGGGAAAGTGATTGTCCTTTTGGCTTCTCGCCATTGGTGTTTCCATTAGGATCTATTTATTTCCTGTTTGTGTTTCTTTCCTTTTTGTATCTCTGATGGGCGCTGTGGGTTAACTGTATCGTTTCCTGATCATTGCCTTCACTCCTGTTTTGCAGAAACTATCTTGCTTTACTTTAAATAGTACTAATTTTGTTTCAAACTTGGCCTCAAACTTGGAATTGGAAAATACGCATTCCCGGCCAACACAGATTTCAAGGTACACATCTCGTCTGCTGAGTGCAATAACGTTGTAAGTGCAAAATGGCAACTTTTCAGGTGAGACAAAAAACTGTTTTATTAAAGAATGGCATAGAAAACCATACTACTCGTATAAGCTGGTTTCTTAAAGACACATTTTTTTCCTTATATAAAAGGGGTGGCCTGTCTAATGATCTCTAATAAACATTTCCTTCGGACCATAGTGCACATCAAAGGCTTATCTTATCTAAGTGATTATGAGGTGATGATGAGCATATTTCTTGTTTAATAGGGGGCTCAATAAGGGTACTTGAGTGATAGTATAATTTACTGAGATTGTTTCCAATAACATATTACTTCTTTTTTATTTTAAAATAAAGTAAAGAAAAACACTGATACATTAGCATTTTATAGTTTCAGTAAAGATGGAACTATAAAATTTTCTTTGTTTTAGGCACAATCATATCAGAAAAGAGAGAGAGAAAAAAAAAAAAGATTTTTTTTAAGATTTTATTTTTCACCTTTTCAAGTTTAAAACTAAAATAACAAACAATTAAATTTATTTTTCTTATTCATATTGCAAACATAGGTCGTGGGTGTTCGTTAGAGCCGCCTCATTGATGCTGTTCAAATGAGTACCCACAACCTATGACTCAATGAGACGATTCTAACGAGCACCCACAACCTATGACTTGGAACAGAAATAAGGAAAATAATGTATACCCCCTTAAACCCCCATTTTCTCTATAGAAAGTGGGGTTTAGGTGATGTTCCTTTTTCCTCAAAACATATATCGTGTGTCCTCGTTAGAACCGCCCCACGGAAGCAGTTCTTACGAGCAGTCACAATGTAAAAACAAATTGTGGGTACTCGTCTGAACCGCTTCGCCGAGGTGGTTCTAATGTGTACCCACA
Organism: Lucinisca nassula; assembly: GCA_963580285.1. NCBI lineage: Eukaryota > Metazoa > Mollusca > Bivalvia > Lucinida > Lucinidae > Lucinisca > Lucinisca nassula. The sequence goes on from OY757010.1 coordinate 155,444,766, forward strand.
ATATATGTTTAGAGCAGAAATAATAAAGTTATCAGGATTTTATCTGAAAAAAAAAAATCATATTTGGTGGAAAAAATTACCAATATATTTGAATTGACATTTTCTGTAATGATTATAAATAATGGCTTCTAAACATAAAATCGGAAAAAAGTGCTGTTGTTTCTTCCATGCAAATCAAAATAAGGACATAGGTATAAATGAATAGATGTCATTTGTCAAAGTCATATCCCTACGTAATTTATAACCCTCTCTTGGTCCCCTACCTGTATGACAGCCTGAATACCCCAAGTGTATTTTATCTCAATGCTGGATTGTTTAATAAACGGTGATTAGGATGTTATGTAATCGAAAAATGTGTCTATAACTTCATGGCGATTTCTTACATTTGTGTGTGATGTTTATTGTTGAACAAATGACATTTTGAAAATAAATATCTAGCATTTTAAAAGGGTTGATACACCATTTCTGTGCCGAGTGTTTTTGGTGCAAAAACGGTGTAAGTGCATCCAGCGCTAAAACGGTGTAAATGTAGAAACCTTATTTCATTTCCTTTTACATGGTAAATCAGTAAATTAAAGGCACTTGGTAGGTAATAGGTCACATTTTATACATTCTTCATGGTATTTACATGCTTATTCTGAAATATCAAGCAGCAGGATTCAATATTTTTGAGGTATTAAACAACTTTGCGCAAAAATGGGGTAAGTGCACTTACACTGTTTTTGCGTCAATTTTTTTTCTAAATGTCAGAGCAAAAACGATTTAACTGACAAAAAAAAATCCAAAATGCTGAAATAAATCATGACTGAGGCAGAATCCAGCTGTAGAACTTAAATACCAAGTGTGTCAAGTCCTAAGGCACACATTTTATGGAAAAAAAAAACTATTTTGGCCAAAATGTCAGTTACACCGTTATTGCACCCAGCAGACGATCTATATATTTTTTTTTCATTTTATTTTTTTCAGTTTGTAGCGTAGTATTAATGACATAACCTAGATTTAATCGATACTTTCAATTTTTGGACTGTTACTGTACTACATTATAGAGTCGTAGCGCTGTATTTGTGACATTGCAAATACACTGTTTATTCACCGGGATGTTTATTCCGTATACCTAAGGCATTTAAATGTCAAGCCTTCCACGGCACTGTAATCAATAAGGCTTTCATTCAATTTCTATACCAATTAAACCTTAAAAACGCAATATAGAATTTTGAAATAATAGGGATATGCTTACTGAATTGCAATTTTTAAAAGAAAAACTCAACGTATTCGCACCATTTTTCTATTGTCAATCACAGACATATTGAATATTTATATGACAGCAAAAAAAAAAAAAATCTTTAAATCCAATGGGTATGTCCGCTGAGACAAAAACAATGCATATTGTTTTACCATTTTGAGGGTTCATTTTCAGACATTATTAAAAAAAATATATGGTTTGGTATTAAATGGAATAAACTGCAGTGAACAATGGCTCATTGTATTCCAAATTACGGGATATGAACAGATTTTATAGGATTTCCTGAAGTTCTGAAAAAAAGCGTTGTTAGCGTTTTGAACATTTTTTACATAATTCGGGTTGACAGCAAAAGGGTCCGTTTTGAAATCCTTGTCCCCACTTAAAAATGTGACAACATCCAGAATGCGAAAGTTTAGACATTTATCTATCCATTTCAGGTAAGTTTATCCTTTCGAACCGCCGACTAATTAAATTTGCGAAAATGAGTTATATGTCCCTTGCTATGTAAATATGAAAGAGATGATTAGGTGTGCAAACAAATCAATTTTTAAGAAATAAAAATAAGAGAATGACAATACTGAAGTGTACATAAACAAATTAATAACTTGTTATCGTTATCAAGTCCGTGTATTGAACACCCTTAAAAAGAGAAAATGGGTTTAACAAGGGTATTCATTATTTTCTTTATTTTCCTTATTTTTTTCTCAAATATGTACATTGTGGGTACTCGTTACAGTCGCCTCTTTATGACAGTAGCACCCACAATTTATGTTTTTACTTAAGAAAAAGAAAACAAAAGTGTAAAGAAATCATCTGAAAAATGTTTGTTCAACGGTTATGAATAAAAGGCCACAGGCCAAAGGTCCCCCCCCCCCACACACACACATTTGACATTTGAAATGCCAGTATGCGGTGAATATGTCTATAACATATATATGTCCTTAACAATGTTTTGAGATTTTACAACCCTGTTGTTAAAGACTGTTTTCTTATTTTTCCTGAATGTTGTAAGGAACAATTTAGGGGAAAATTATCTCCTCGGACATTGGCTCACTGTTTAATTAATAGATTGCAAAGATAGGCACATCACGAAAACACGCCTATATAATTTTGAGACCCTCGAACCCCACTTTTATATAGTAAAACTGGAGTTTTCAGGGTAAACCTTTTTTCTTATTTCTGCTCTTCAATATAGATTGTGGGTACTCGTTAGAACCGCCTCGATTAGGCGGTTCTAACGAGTACCCACGGTCTATAATTTGAGCAGAAATAAGAAATATATCACAAATTTTCGTTTAAAATTTAGTTTTTTTGGCGTTAAAAATTACAATGTATTTATATAGTCCTGTTTTCGTAATGAGATTAATTGGTTTGAGTTTGTTCATCGATTTAGAGACATATTTGAAGGACTAAGCCTGCCCAGGCAAATGGTGTGAGTCGGACCGTCCAAAAAATATAAGCCTTATGGTTTCATTGGGCGACAGGACTTGATATGTCATTATCTTAATGTCGGGTAAAAGTCCCACAAATATATTTTCTTTTGGACTCCCCGAAAATAATTTTGGTGCACGAGTAAAGCACCTTGACAGTAATTGTCACATTGCCTTGTATTTCTCCCCTAACTATCACTTTCATCTTCAATGAGGCGGTTCTAACGCACACCCAGGGCGTCGTTAGTTTTGAACAACTGGCCCCAGACCTCTAAAAGATACTAGAAGAACACCAGGAGCTTCCAAAAGTAGCTAACAAGACGAAAAAAATACAAATAACCTCTAAAAATGTCGTTTTCACCTGCTTCTGCACTCAATACAAAACAAGTGCAACCACAATAAAGACACTACGAAAATAGAACATATTGGTTTCATTGGGCGACAGGGCTTGAGATGTCATTTCATCTCAATGTCGGGTAAAAGTCCCACAAAATTGGAAGCAAAGTCTCCAAAATGACATATACAGTGTTGACGGGGACGTGAAAACTCAAATCAAACAAACAAAAACACGAAAATAGAAGAAAGACAGAAAAAATACGGGCGAGAAAATAGAGCATAAGGGGATAAAAAGGTAGAGAAAAACGAAAAAAAAGTCGGTGCGCATATTTGAGCATAGTGTGACCCCTGCGCCATGACCTATGACGTCATAAGAAATTTACTCTGCTACAAATAATTGGGGAGACAAGGCCTACCGGTTCTAGGGTGAAATGATCTCCCCTACCTCCATTTCAATCACGATTCAGTACAAGCTCGGTCGTTCTAAGGATAGTGTTGCCTGCTGGCAGTCTTACGATCCAGCGAAAGTAAGAGGTCACTTCGACCATGCAATATGAAAAAAAAAATCACAAGGTGTCTCAACAAACAAATTAAGTGTCAACAGGTTTGATGAATACTACAGAGGACAAGCAATTTACTTCTCATGAAGATTCTAAAAATAGACTCAATTTCCGAATAGGTTTAGAGAATCAAAGCACTGAGAGTACTGGTGGGCAGATTGTCTCTTGGTGTAGTTAGGAAAAATGGGCCTGAACGTGGACTGTTTCGTTTAACCCTTAAACTCCTTTACTGAAAGCAAACCGTGTAGACCATGATCAGACGCTGCGTTTTTCGGCGCCTGACCCTTAAATTCCTATACTCTAAGCAAACAGTGCAGACCCTGATCAGACGCCGCGTTCTGCGGTGTCTGATCTTGGTCTACACTGTTTGCCTAGTCCAACCCATGAGTCCAGCCCAGATTTTACAGTTAACCTTTTACGTAAACACGCTGACCTCACTGCGATAAAATTCTATAAATAATCTGCGTGGATTCCTACAAATCAGTGATAGTCAAGTGGACTCCAGCACTAATAGAGGTTTTGTCCTTTATACCTTTGGGTCGATTGATAAACAATCGACCCAAAAACAACAAGTTAACCCTTATCTTGCTGTTCACGACACGCCTTATCTTTGCAAACAGTGTATATACAGATCAGATGGCTTCTGCCATCTGATCTGGATTTACATTGCTTGACATTCAGTTTATGAATTTGTATTTGATACAGTGTCTATTTATAAAGATAGGTACTTGACCCCTGTTACAGCGTCGACGCAAACAAGGGCATCAAAAGTAAACGACTCGCAATATCGTAGGTACCAGTCCTATAGTGATGCCTCGAAGAACTCCTTCTTTCCTAGAACTATTCCCCAATGGAATAGTCTTCCCTCCTCTGCGGTGAATGCCAAGTCCGCAGAAGAGTTCAAAGTCCGTACAGTATAAGATTGATACTCAGAATGCAGATTGTAAATAGTTTTAAGACAGCAGCTAGTGCCTCTTCTTTCTTTTTTTTCCAGCTAAATTCTAAATTTAGCCCCCCCCCCCCCCCACCCCCCCCCCCCCCCCCCCTCCCCCCCCACACACACCAACTGAGGTAATGGCCAAATATGACCCGACTCAGTATAAGAAGATAGATAGATAGAAAGATTGGTTCAGAGTGGAAAATGAGTGTGGCTAATTTGAATATTCAGTGAGATAAGGGTTAACAGATATAAAACACAATGGAAGGAATAAAATGCTAAGAAATAATGGTATTCACAATATAAACTGCATTGGTTTCATTGAGCGACCTGGCGTGGGGTGTCATTTCATCTCAATGTAGGGTAAAAATCCCACAAATTGGAAGCAACGTCTCCAAAATGACCTAAATAGTATTGCCGGGGACGTAGAACTTAAATTAAAACAAGCAAATCAATAGCTTTGAGGTTATAGTCCACCAAATAACAACAGTAAAGATGTTTGATAATTTCGTAAGCTAACTCTTCCTGCAGATCAAGCTGAAACTTTGTAAAAGTTACACCATGATGCCATTTTGAGGTTACAATTAACCCTTATCTTGCTGTTCACGACAACCTCTATGTTGCAAACAGTGTAGCTCCAGATCAGATGGCTTCTGAAGAAGCCATCTGATCAGGATCTACACTGCTTGGCATTCAGTTTATGAATTTGTAGGAAAAAATTACATCAATTAATCTGATTGGTTCAAAGTCAGAGATGGGTGTGGCTAAAATGAATATTCAGCAAGAGAAGGGTTAATCAAATATAAGCCACTTTTCATTTACAGCTTACATCCCATCAAGCCGAAAGGTGACTTATACTTAGACCATGCTATGAAGCAGCGCATACAGCCCACCCATTATGAACAAAATTATGTCCTTCTGTCCGTCCATGATTCATTTTTATTTTTCAAAGATGTTCAAATGGTTGCGGTTTTCGTTATTTGGTACGAAGCTTCACCTAGTGGACCCAGATTGTTCAAATTATAGCCCTGGGGCAAAAATGCCCCCGCGCCAGGGCCCATCAGTTTTACATAGACTTATATAGGAAAATACTTTAAAAATCTTCTTTGCTGGAACCAGAAAGCCCAGGTATTTGATATCTGATAGGAAGCTTCATCTAGTGGACCTCTAACAAGATTGTTCATATTATGGCGATTGGCCAAAACTAGCCCCGCCTCAGGGCCCACTGGTTCTACATGGACTTATATAGGGAAACCTTTTAAATATCTTAACCAGAAGGCCGCGGTCTTTGATGTTTGCTATGGAGCTTTATCTGATGGACCTCTACCAAGATTGTTCAAACTATAGACCTGGGGCCAAAAATGCCCCCGCGCCGGGTCCCATTGGTTTTACATAGACTGATATAGGGAAAACTTTATAAATCTTCTCGTCTAAAACCAGAAGGCCCAGGTATTTGATATTTGGCATGAAGCTTCATCTGACGGACCTCTACCAAGATTATTCAAAGTTTAGCCCTGGGGCCAAAAATGGCCCCGCCCTGGGGTCCACCGGTTTTACATGGACTTATATAGTGAATACCTTTAAAAATCTTCTTGTGTGTAATCAGAAGGCCCATGTCTTTGATATTTGGTATGAAGCTGCATTTGGTGGACCTCTACTATGAAGGTTCATATTATAGCTCTGGGGCCTCAACTGGCCCGCCCGGGACCTACTGGTTTTATATATACTTATATAGGGAAACCCTACAAAAATGTTCTCGTTTGAAACCACAGGGCTTAGTTCTGAAGCTTTATCTAGCGGACAGCTTTTCAAATTTTAGTCCTGTGGTCTAAAATGGCCCTATCCCGGGTCCCACTGGTTTTACTGTGACATATATGGGAAAAACCTTTAAAAGTCGTCTTGTCTGAAACCAGAAGGCCCAGGTCTTTGATATATGGTATGAAGCTTCATCTGGTGGACCTCTACTATGATGGTTCAAATTATAGCACTGGGGCCCAAGGTGGTCCGCCCAGGTCCCACGGACTTACATAGACTTATATTGAAAAAAAAAATTTTTATAAATCACCTTCTCTGAAACTACAAGGCCCAGGTCTTTCATTTTCAAGCAAATAAGACAAGGTCAAAGGCTAAAAGTCAAGTTTCTTTGGGCTATTTTTTTTTTAAAAAAGCTGTGTTTTCACTGTAGCTCCTACATTTATTAATGGATTTTAATGTAACTTCACACCAATGCTGGATATGATAAGACCTCCATTAAAGACACATTTTTTGATTGCATAACACCCTAATGATCGTTTATTGAAAAAAATCAGTTTTGAGATAAGATACATTTGGGGTATTCTGACTGTCATACAGGTAGGGGGCCAAGAGAGGGCAATCGATTACCTAGAGAAAATTCATATTGATAACTACGTCCTTGTCCTTGTTTTGATATTCGCACTTTTATTTTTTTTAGACACAATTATTTTAAATCATTACAAAAACAAGCATATTCAAATATCTTGGTAAAATTTTATGACCAAAAATGATAAAAATCCTGATATCTTTAATATTTCGGCTCAAACCATATATTTTGGGTACTTGTTAGAACGGTTCTAAAGAGGACCCACAATATATGTTTTGAGTAGAAATAAAACAATAATGTTTACCCCCCTCTAAATCCAAGTTTTACTGAATAATATTATTGACTGTGAGTACTCGTTAGAACAGACTCTGCGAGGGGGTTCTAACGACGACCCACAATATATATTTTTGAGTAGAAATAAGAAAAATAATGTATACCTCTCTAAATCGCAATTTTACCGTACAATATATTTTTACATTGCGGATACTTGTTAGAACCGCCTCTGCGAGGTGGTTCTAACAAGGTCCCACAATAAATGTTTTAGTAGAAATAAGAAAAATAATGCACAATCCTCTAGGCTCCTGTTTTACTGAATAAAAATGTGGGGGTTCTCTTTTCTGTTATGATAAAAACAAGAAACACTTTATAGTTGCTTCTTGACTGAAACTATAAACTGCTATATCATGTTTTAGACATAGTCCTTTGAGATCAGCGTGATTATTCTAAGAAATCGGAAATAAATTATTGGTTTAGACTCATATTCTAGACAGGTTTTTAATTATTTGGACCCCATTTTGATTTATATCAGTCTTTGAATCGACTGCCTATTCGAACTTCGCAAAATTGCTGTACGTTTCCTCTGGTTTTTCTTTGCCGGATCATTACAGGGTCACTGATGAGGCTTTATTAGCCGAAACTACGTAGTATGACCCATCTTCTTTCTTATGAATGTTTTCATTGCTCTTAAAGGAACTCATTTTTGATTTTTATTGTATGATTTGTATAACATACTTTCAAAAATTAAGAATAAATAGGTCAATTAATAAATGTTAATTGATTGATTTAAACTTGAATTAATCAGTTCATTTAGTTTACTTCTTTTCATGTTATAACATAGTCATGTTCTGCACATGATATTTTGCATAGGCATGTTATCATGTGTATAACTGGAATATTGTTGAAGGTGTGTAAGAGTGGTGATATGACTGACTGAGTGTTTTTTAAAAGGCAGTAAGCTTCTGTCTCAGTACTATTATGAAAATATTAAGCTTCAATTCATATATGGAACAGCTTCATTTTAAAACCCTGAAACATCAATTATATAACTTTGTATAATTTGCAAGGATGCACCTAAAATTGTCTACATGTAACCTGGTAGCCATTCAAATCATAACTTGATTATAAGCCAGTTTAATTTCGTAATATCATATGACTCTGACATTTCCTTTTAAAGGTTATTTAAGCAGGTGTTCATGTGAAGTACTTTCAAAACCTGATGAAACTGCATTTTAAAGATCATATTATGAGTGCAACCATCAAAATCAGGACAGATAGTTTATAGTTAGAAGAGATTTTGGCAAGAGTTGTGATAACAACATGATGCAATGAGAGAGGGATATTGCGTTAGATTTTTGTAGTGGTTATAAATACTGGGGTTACTGACCAAGACTTCAGATGTCTACTTGATCAGCTTGAATCCAGTTAGTCTGGTTTTAGGAGTTGTGCACTCGTATGAGGTGCCTGCCTTATAAAGATGTTAAAACTCTCAATATGACTTTAGTTATATTTTGTTAGAAACACTATACGATCACAGTCAAAGGTATATAGCTACGCTATAATGTTTGAGTTAATGAAACAATGAATGTCAATGTTTTCCTTTATTTTCTTTTTTAAATAAAAAATAATTTTAAACAACATTATGTTGGAAACAATCTCAATAAAATTAAAAATATACCATCACACAATTTCCCCTTATAGAGCTCCTTTTTAAACATATCTATCAGAGAGTCTGTGCTCATAATCACCTCATAATCACTAAGCCTTTGGTGTGCACTATGGTCCCAAGGACTTGTTTATTGCAGACCATTAGACAGGCCATCCCTTTTATATAGAGAAAAAATGTGTCTTTAAGTTAGACTTTCAGGGTCCAAGGTGCAGTGGTTATTTTCAGAAAAACTTTGTCATCACTCTAGCGCTTACATTAATCAAAGGATTTTATGTAACTTTACACAAATGTTGGATATGATAATATCTCAAGCAAATTTGACTTTCCGGATTCTAGGCTCATATTATTATTAGTGCAGCCATCAAAATCATGACAGAGAGCTTATAGTTAGAAGAGATTTTGGCAAGAGTTGTGGTAACAAGCATGATGCAATGAGAGAGGGATATTGCGTTAGGTTTTTGTAGTGATTATAAATACTTGGGTTTCTGACCAAGACTTCAGATGTCTACTTGATCAGCTTGCATCCAGTTAGTCTGGTTTTAGGAGTTGTGCACTCGTATGAGGTGCCTGCCTAATAAAGCTGTTAAATCTCTCAATATGACTTTAGTTATATTTTGTTAGAAACACTATACGATCACAGTCAAAGGTATATAGCTCTGCTATATATCTTGCTTTGGTGCCGTGCTGCGGATTAAAATAAAAAAGGAACCTTACGACAGAAACAGAAAAATGGACACCAAGGTAGGTGACGTTTACTTTTACTTTTTCTGGTTATGTTGTTGTTTGTTCTGTCACCAATTATCATTCAAAATTATGGAAGAAAATTAATCTAAAACGAAAACTAAAATGTAGGCCAAAATTAATTTTAGATTAATTAATTAATTTATTTATTAATTTTATTCATTTTTTTTTTCTTTTTTTCTTTTCAATATGGCTCAACAAGGACAAGCCCAAGCACAGGCTTAGCATCAACAACAGCTTGATCCTGCTGCACAGGCTTTTGTTAACATTCAATTAGAACTTGCCAATGTATCACAGACATTAACGACACAAGGGGCCTCAACAAGCGTGATTAAATTTGATGGCAACTCTAAAAACTTTCGAGAATGGATAAAATACATTGAAAAATATTCAATTCTTGCTGATATATCTGAGGCAAGAAAGAAGTTGATTGCATACCAGTCTTCTGGGGGAGCAGTTATTGGTTTTATACAGAGGTATATGGCGGCTAACCCAGACGGTAATTGGCAACAGCTTAAAGAACAAATAGCTGTTCGTTTCAGTGATGTTACGGATAGGCAAATGGCGCTGTCATTGTTGCGCAGCTTGAAACAAAAACCAGGGGAAAACATACAGCTTTTCGCTGAAAGAATTCTTTCTTTAGCGGAAGAAGCCTACCAAAACCAAGGAGGCGATGCTGTAGAACGTCAACTTATTGACATTTTTGTTGATGGGTTGACCCAAGACAAATTGAAATTAAAAATACTTAGAGATCAGCCAGATACATTACAGGGGGCAATTGCAATAGCCACTTATGAGCAGAATCTTAGGGCTAGGGTTCAAATGTCACATACATTTCACCCACAAAGAAAAGAAGCACCTATGGATGTTGACCACTCTAGAGGTCAACGGTTTAAATTTAGAAAATTTAATAGGGTTAACAGCACACAGCAAAATAGAAACCCTAGGGTAAAGTGCTGGAATTGTGGTCAAGAGGGTCACATTTCCAGAGATTGCAAAAACAAAGAACCTCAAAGTAGACCACCTATGGGTCATGGAAGACCTAGACATCAGACTGATGTACAAAATGTAGTACCTGGTCAGGAAAACTGGGACACTCATTGCATACAGGGGTCGATATAATGAGTAAAGAAAACAATAGACATTTACCTCATCAAAAGTTTAAGATCAATGTTTCAGGCAGTCCAAATTCTTGTTTAGTTAAAATAGGCAAACAAAGGTTTAGAACTCGTGTAGACACTGGAGCTGAGTGTTCATTAATGCACCATAGAATTTATGAGCAGCTTAAGAATAAACCAAGACTCACCCAAAAGAAAGTTTGCTTACAATCTGCAAATGGGAGTGAACTTAAGTGTGACGGTTGTATCACTGTACAGTTTTGTATCGGTGGTACCGAATTGTCTCAAGACTTCTATGTGATCCGAGATTTAAATAGAAATTTTATACTTGGTTTGGACTGGCTTAAACAGAACAACGTTAGGATTTATTTTGATTTGAAATGCTTAAGAATCAATGGTAAACACTATGTTAATTTAGAGGAGGATATACATATAGCTTCAACAGTTAGGATGAAAAGAACATGTTTAATAAAACCAAATACAGCCATGATATGCTACGGAAAAGTAAGAGAAAAAACAGACTTACCAGTAGGTTCGTCATATGAGGTTTCACAAGTAGATACAGGATTTTTAACTAATCAACCAGGCTTACAAATTAATAATACTGTTTCTACATTAGCAAAAGATAGATCCTTGCCAGTTTTAATTGTTAACAACACCAACAAATATATTAAAATTTATAGACATGGTTTGTTAGCTAAAATATCAGAGCTTCAAATTAATGTTACACATGTAGATTCAGTCATTCAAAGTAACAACTGTGAAAATAAATTAGACTTAAAAGACCTTGATTTACATGAAAAATATAGGTCAAAAATTGAAAATCTTATCTTGAGAAATAGGGACTTATTTGCAAATTAAGATTCTGAATTAGGAAAAACAGATTCAGTTTAAATGCAAATTGATAAAGGTAATCATGAACCAATTAAAATGAAACCTTACAGAACTCCAATTAAGAACAAAGAGGTAATTGACAAAGCAATTAACGACATGCTAGATGCAAATGTAATTAGAAGGTCAAGATCACCATGGTCATTTCCTGTTGTGATTGTTGACAAGAAAGATGGTAGTAAAAGGTTCTGTGTTGACTTTCGAAAATTAAATCAAATAACTAAGAAAAAATCCTTTCCTTTACCCTTAATAGATGATATCTTAGCCTTACCTGGTAGAGCAAAATACTTTACATCTTTGGACTTGAAAAGTGGATATTGGCAGGTTGCCATGGATGAGAAGGACAAAGAAAAAACAGCTTTCGCATGCCACAAAGGGTTATTCGAGTTCAATGTGATGTCCTTTGGCCTTTCAAATGCTCCTTCGGTATTTCAAGAACTTATGTCTGTTGCGTTACAAGGTTGCAATGATTTTGCTACATCATACCTTGATGATATATTGATTTTCAGCTCAACATTGGAAGAATATTTAAGACATCTTAGTTTGATATTTGATAAATTAAGGCAGCATAATTTGAAACTTAAGCTTAAGAAATGTGGTTTTCTTAAATTAGAAACTAAGTATCTTGGCTTTGTAATTAGTGAACAAGGAATCAAACCTGATGAAAAGAAGGTTGATGCAATAAGATCTTTACCTGTATCAACTTGTGTAAAAGAAGTAAGATCATTCATTGGTGTGTGTTCTTACTACCGAAGATTCATTCCAAACTTCTCTCAGATAGCTAAACCAATCATTACTTTGACAAGAAAATATGCACATTACAAGTGGTCAGACGTACATCAAACTGCATTTGAATTCTTGAAAGAAAGTTTAACAGCTGTCCCACTTTTGGTTTATCCAGATCCAAATAAACCTTATGTTCTTTATACAGATGCTAGCAACTCGTGTGTTGGTGCATGCCTTACACAAGATTGTAGGGTGATGAAAAACCAATTTATAATTTGTCTCACAAACTTAGTAAATTAGAAGTAAAACAAAGATCAGGAATCGATACAATGTACTTACTCCACCCATCAAAGACACCAAAGGGAAAGAAACACAAACATTAAGCGACCAGACCATAATGGAAACCTTAACAAAGGAAGGCCATAAGGACAGTCACTTTCCCAAAAAATTGCCATATGGCCATCCAAAATAAAAAGACACAAGTGATACACACACAAACAAACAACATCATACATAAACAAACAACATCATGAATAAACCGCCACAGAAAAACCGCCTTGGAACGGTCAGTGGAAAGATTTCCACTGGGGGGCTTCAATCGATTTTACGTGGCCACAATCCTCGCCCTTACTTCTGTCGCGATTTAGACAAATAATTTGTTCAGTCCGCATGAAGGCCTCCTAACTCTTCAGTGCAACGTCTCCGTGAACACAAATAATCAAAGAACCACAGAGGTGAGACAACGGTGAGGACTCGACAGCAAGAAAACACTGAAATGCTGGAGCAAAAGAAAACCAACAGTTAGACTCCGATGGGCCCGACCAGAGACAGAGCATCAGGCACCAACCAACATTACCTTGATTTAGATCTCTCTAATTCTCAATAAGCCTTTACGTTGGAACCGTCATAGAATCTGAGGCCTGACCCACTGGCGTGCAATTAAAGAGGGAAGCAAAGTTGCCAACCGTGATTGGGTTAACTACCATGCATGCAGTCTGTCGTATAACATCCATGTTGTACCCAACCTTTTTATATCGAAGAATGATTTTACGAAATTGGGCGCTGAAGTCATTGCGGTTATATATTTTTCTGGATTTATACACCAAGTCACCATAAAATTCGGGTTCCGATAGACCTTGTTGTAGAAGAGATTTAAGTCCAATATTGAGTTTTGAAATTAAATAAGAATGGCGTATATAAAATTTTGAAAAGTTGCGTAGTTTATGGTACCGATAACCCTGATTAAGAAGTTTAGCCGTTAATAATTTATTATGAGTGTTGAAGTCAGTTACATGACTACACACTCTAGCAAATCGAATTAACTGCGAAATATAAACGCCATAGGATGGCGCACGAGGAGCATCACCATCCAAAAATAAGGAAAATTTACAATCTCAAAATCAAAGTCATTGCGTTTATCATAAATTTTGCACGAAACAAACCATCTACAATAGATAGATGTAAATCCAAAAACGGGGCCTCGGTGTCAGAAGAATTTGGTTTATTTAACTGAAGTTCTGGAGGGGGGGGGGTAGATCTGACTGATCAAACCATCGAAATAGGTATTATTAATATTTAATAAATCATCTAAATATCTAGAAGTGGAGCTAAAAGCTTCAATAATTTCAGATTGGTTATCAATGGAAAGCGACAGCATGAAGTCTCTTTCATAACAATACAAGAACAGATCAGCCACAAGAGGTGCGCAATTCGTACCCATCGGAATACCCAGAATTTGTCTAAATAACTTAGTACCGAATCTAATATAAATATTGTCAAGTAGAAAGGTGAGGGCATCACACACTTTCTGACATGACCAAAGTGTATAATTTTTATGCTCTTTAGAAGTGAAAAATGCATTTCTAACATTACATGCAAGATAGAGAGAATCTTATCTGTGGAAAGCCCATTCAGTTAAATCATTAAGCTTTTCTTTTATAAGATTATGGGAAAGTGTAGTGTAAAGAGTGGAAAAATCGTAAGTAGACAGACTTGAAGCACGAAAATGTCTGGATTTCAATTATTTAAAACCTCAGTCGAGTCCCAATTTAAATGGTCTGTGGTAGAAAAAAGAAGCATTTGCGATACATTTTGCTCTTCAGAAGTTAGATTATTAACTGCACAATGCTCAGTTTGTCATAAGAACTGATCATAAATCTTTGAAATACTTGCTTGAATCCCTATGCAAAACAAAAAGATTCAACTTTGGGCTTTGAGTATGTCAGGCTATAATTGCACTATAGAGTACATTGCTGGTACAACAAATACAGGCGCTGACCTACTTTCCAGGCATCCAGATAATGTAAAAAAAGCTGGGGAAAGTACAGTTAGTGAAGACGTGGAAGTAGAAAAGGCACTTGATGTCAATGACAATCAGTTTGATCCAAAAGCTTTTGTTAGTTGTAGTCTTCCAAATGAAGATACATTTGAAAAGTGTGACTGTTCTGATTTTACGAAAGAAGGCTTTGACATGAAAATTGAGCAAACTAGGGATGATTATATCTCAAACATTAGGTCAATGATTTTGAATGGGGAAGAGAGTAAAGATGTTCAAAAACATTATCTCTTGGTAGATGGATTGATATACTATTTATCAAATGCCAATGACGACCCAAATTTAAGATTGTATATTCCAAAACATCTTAGATCTTTGGTTGTAACTCAGTATCATGACAACAATGGTCATATGGGTGTACAGAAAACTTAAATTCTATTCGTCCGAGGCCAAATTTGTTTTAAGAAATTCACAAGAATGTTTCGTATTGTATGACCTGCAGAATTAGGTCAATGCAGAAAACGAAACATCCATTACAAGAGACAGATATTCCACCATACCCTATGGCAAAACTCAGTCTTGATCTTTTGGGTCCTTATCCAACAACTTTGTCAGGCAATAAATATATCATTGTATTTGTCGATTGGTATAGTGGTTGGCCTGAAGCTTTTGCAGTTCCAGATAAGACTACTGAAACAATAGCTGAATTGATCATTGGTCACATTTTCCCACGTTTTGGCTGTCCTTTACAGATCGTGACGGACAATGGAACTGAGAATGTAAACAAGATGGTCAGGGAAACATTGGAAAAACTTAATGTTGACCATATTTTCACAAGCGTGTATCATCCTCAGAGCAATGCAAAAGTTGAAAGATTCCATAGAACTTTGCATGACATTTTAGCTAAAATGGTAGCTGATAAGCAACAGAGCTGGGATTTGTCTCTTTGTCAAAGTTTAGCAGCAATTAGATTTACTGTAAGTGAATCTTCTAAATTTTCACCTTATTATTTGCTTTACGATACAGATGTAGTATTGCCAGTTGACAATATATTACAGCCTAGGAGAAAATATATAGGTGAAGATTTCCACCAAGTTGTTTGATAAGAACAACACAGAGCTTTTGTACATGTAAGAAATTACATAGAAAAAGCAAAGAAGTGCCAGGCTAAATATGCAGATTAAAATGTTAAAGAGGTAGAGTTAAAAGTAGGAGATCCAGTTTATTACCACAATAAACAAAGAAAGGGTAAATTAGGACAGAAATGGAAACCTTATTATAGAATAATTGAGAAAACTGGACCTGTATCTTTCATAATTAAAAACCAATTAGATGGTACAACAAGTAGAGTATATGCCGGCGATTTAATGTTGGCAAATGTAGAAGATTGGCCAGTTTCAAAAAATGAAAATAGTAGAAAACTTAGGGACGCAGCATATGTAATTCCACCTCAGGCCTCTGAAATTATTTGTCTAAATCGCGACGGAAGTAAGGGTGAGGATTGTGGCCACGTAAAATCGATTTAAGCCCCCCAGTGGAAATCTTCCACTGACCGTTCCAAGGCGGCTCTTCCGTGGCGATTTATTTATGTTGTTGTTTGTTACTTACTGTGTGTATCACTTGTGTCTTTTAATTTTGGATGGCCATATGGCCATTTTGTGGGAAAGTAACTGTCCATATGGCCTTCCTTTGTTTAGGTTTCCATTATGGTCTGGTCGCTTAATGTTTGTATTTCTTTCCCTTTGGTGTCTTTTATGGATGGAGTAAGTTAATTGTATCAATTCCTGATCTTTGTTTTACTTCTACTCTGAGTCAGAAACAGAATCTGATTCTGATTCAGAAGAACAAATTCCCTTGGCTAAGCTTGTTAAGAAATACAGACAAGAAAGAGAAACGTCTTTTGATGAAGAAGATATACCTTTAATGGAATTACAGAAAAGGTTAAAACACAAAGAAGCTAGGCAAAATACAAGTGAAGAAACTGAGGTCAAGGACATGGAATGTAATGACGATTTATCCTCTGATAATTCCTGTTCTATGCCGTTGGTTGAAAACAATGATTTAGCTAGTGATATGGATGTGAATGTAGTTTATTCACAGCAGCCACTGTCTAATAGTGTAGCCAGCGAGACAGTTAGGCCATTGAAAAAGAGACGAAGGAAATCTCGAGATAAAGCAGAGAGTTTAAAGCAACTCTTGAGGTTAATGGCTAATATATTATAAAGTGACCTCGTAATGTTATGTTCTTTAATGAGGTAAGGGCCTCATGTATGTTAATAGAGGTGAATTGTAAATAAGTACCTCATTTAACAGTGTAGTAATGCCCATTTTTATTAAATTTCAGATTAACAATATGATGATCATATTAATCTTGGGATCATTGTATGTTAGCCAGGCATTCGGACTCTTGACATCCGAAAATGTTGTGTTTCAAAAGACTAATGAAGTCTTTATTAACGATGCGCAATGGTCGGTAACATTTATTCATGATTTGAGACCGTTTGAAAATTTGATTTTAAAGATTCAAAACGATCTTGTTCGTACTGATGAAATTGTGAAATATATGACAAGCTTTTATCAGAAGTCAAATTTAACGGGATATGTAGAAACATTCCAAAGTTTACATGTTGCAGTTAACCTATTAACAGATACATACAAGTCTGTTTATATGAAAACTTTGAAGAGTACCAGACACTTTCAGTAAACAGTCATGAACACAAAAGGTCATTAATTCCTATAATAAGACAATTAAATGGTCTGTAACATTTATTCATGATTTGAGACCGTTTGATAATTTGATTTTAAAGATTCAAAACGATCTTGTTCGTACTGATGAAATTGTGAAATATATGACAAAATTTTATCGGAAGTTAAATTTAACGGGATATGTAGAAACATTCCAAAGTTTACATGTTGAAGTTAACCTATTAACAAATACATTCAAGTCTGTTTATGAAAACTTTGATGAGTACCAGACACTTTCAGTAAACAGTCATGAACACAAAAGGTCATTAATTCCTATAATATGACAATTAATGAGCACTCTTTTTGGCACTGTATCAGAAAGTGACCTTGAGAACATAGATAGAAATATCAAAACCTTGGCACTTAACCAATATCAGATAATACATGCTCTTGATGCAAGTTTATCTGTACTTAACTTAACAAGAATGCAAGTAGCAGAAAATAGGAGATCAATTATGGATCTCATCATAGTTATTCAGAAGCTTGATCATAAAATAAGATTGCTCGAAAGAACAATCGAACGCCAGTTTGTTAGACTTGAACAATTTATTCAAACATACTTACAATTCAAAATGATACTTGATGAAATTAGGCTTACCACCCAAGATGCTATATTTTATCTTGAGAGCTTAAAATCTGAACTAAACATGCTGTTAATGCATCATTTGTCAACTAATACAATCTCACCTAAAGATCTGAAGCAATTATTAATTGAAGTGGAAACAAAACTTCCTAATAACTTTGAGCTTGCTAAAAATCCTCGTTAAGATATTTGGTATTTTTATAAGACGTTGACATGTATAACATACCTTGAGAATAACGAAATTAGAATTATCCTTAAGATTCCACTTATTAATACCAAAGAAGAATATGAAGTGTATAAAATACATAACTTACCACTACCGCTACTCTCAAATAATCAGACAGATGTATTATTAAAATACAGTTTAGAGAATGAAATGTTGCTGGTCTCAAAGGATAAAACAAAGTTTTCCCTTCTATCTGAACGTACATTTCAGATGTGTAATAACTATCATTTTCAGTTCTGCAATCCTGAGACAGCATTTTACAAGACCAACGTAAATAAGTTTTGCGTTGTTGCTCTGTTTATGCAAAACCTGCATGACATTAAAAAGTATTGTAAACAAGTAGTTGTGTTGAATGAAAGGTTGCCAACTACGAAGTACTTGTCATTTGGTATTTGGATTGTTGTCACAAATAAAACTTTGACATTTACATTAAATTGTCTGTCATATGAACCGAAGAATGCTGACATTAAAATCACACCACCACTTGCCATTATCCGGTTAAATAACACATGTAAAGCCTCAAACAAATATTTACAGTTACCTGAATATTTTGGCAGACATATTAACTTTGAAAGGTCAGATCCTTTGCAAGCACTTTTGAAAATATATAATGTTTCAACCTTTTACTTTAAAACTAAACTAGGATCTAAACCAATGAAGTTGCCACCACATTTGTCATCACATTCATGCGGACTGAACAAGTTATTTGTCTAAATCGCGACGGAAGTAAGGGCGAGGATTGTGGCCACGTAAAATCGATTTAAGCCCCACAGTGGAAATCTTCCACTGACCGTTCCAAAGCGGCTCTTCTGTGGCGATTTATTTATGTTGTTGTTTGTTACTTACTGTGTGTATCACTTGTGTCTTTTGGTTTTGGATGGTCATATGGCCATTTTGTGGGAAAGTAACTGTCCTTATGGCCTTCCTTTGTTTAGGTTTCCATTATAGTCTGGTCGCTTAATGCAGGCTGTCAAGTGTATTTTGGTGCAAAATATATATTCTGGGCTTAAAAAAAAATAGGAAATTTATGGGAAAAATATAGGAAAAAATAGGAAATTTATAGGATAATTATCAAGTTTTAGCAGCAAAAAAAGGCCTTATTATCATAAAAAATTACCAAAAATGCAAGTATTCTAAATTTAAACAGACGGTTTAATGAAGACAAAAAAACAAAAAGTTGTGGAAAAAGGGTTAAAACTTGTCAGATTTTAATATTTTTGATATGGCCCTGACCCCCCATCTCCCCTTACAGCCAGCTCTCAATCACCATCTTAAATGTCATCAAAGGTTTTATATTGGTGGCAATAAAAATAATTCAAAATCATCTTTATTGCTTTCAGTCAACATAACACCATCAAGATAGGTTGTGTTGCAATAAATACAAGATACATGAGTTACTAAGTTATTCTGTTTAATGAGTAGCTCATGTAACATCCTGAAAAAAAAAATGAGGTTTTAAAGAAACCTTCAAGTTATACATAACTGTCTTTGTGAATTTACCATGGGTATCTTGGGATGATCATAGCAAAGTATGAACATGGAAAGTAATAGACTTTTAAGAAACTGACAAATAATTTTGCCTAGTTTAGCCATTGTTCTACTTGTACTATGAATTCTGAAGTTGAAAATATAACTTATCAAGCTTAGACATTGTACTTCTTGTACTATGAATTCTCTTAATCATCTGCTTGAAAAACGATAAGTGACCATATTATTAAAGACTTTTTCTTTTGCTGGTTCTTGTTTTTGTTTTTCAACCTGTGCACACTCTTCTTTCTTTTGCTGTCTATTCTTCTCCTCCTCTTCTCTCTTTTGCTTTTCCTCTTCTAGCCTCTCCTTGTAAACTCTATGACTACCTCTAACATAACCTATTAGTTACACATTCTGGCTGCATATGTTTAGGATCAGGGATTTTCACAGCCTATTTAGAAAGTCTGTTACCAATAACTGATTCTGATGACAGCTTTACCCTATCTTTTCCCAACATTGTCTTGTTATCTAATAGCCCCCTTTCAACATCAGCATTACCATGTGGCAATACCAGCACACCTTATACTACTTTTCCAAGCCTATGGTACTTATCTTTGCCACAGCCAGTTTTCAATTTCAGAAATCTCTACAGTAATGATCAATCATTCTCAGCTCAACATCATCACCATTCTCTATTTTCCAAAGTTTCTCATCAATTTCTCCCCCTTGGTATACCTTCCACTCATCAGTAAGCAATGCCACATTTTCTGCAAAAGGTAACTTTCTTGCTACCCTTTCTATTGCTGAACTGCTACGGGGTTTATGTCTATGTTCAGGATGTAAACAGTCCAAATCTTTCAAAAGTTCATTATCAAATGGAAACTAAGAAAACAGGTATGACATTCCAGTAATGAAGAACTTTCTTATATCTAAAAGTGATCTTTTCTGTTTCCAAGATAAACTTAATCCTGCAGCATTTTAAAAAATATAGGAATTTGGTAAAAAATATAGGAAATGGGGTTAAAATATAGGAAAAAAATAGGAAACTTGAAAATATAGGAAAAAATAGGAAAAATAGGAACACTTGACAGCCTGTTAATGTTTGTATTTCTTTCCCTTTGGTGTCTTTTATGGGTGGAGTAAGTTAATTGTATCAATTCCTGATCTTTGTTTTACTTCTACTTTGAAAGATATCCCTTTACAAAATCTACTCCATGAAACAAGAAACTATAAACCTGTAATATTAGGTGAGACTAAATCCAATACTAGTTGGATACATGTTATGTCAATCAGTATTGCATCGACGGTATTTTTAATTGCAATTATCTTAATAATCTTACGTAGAAGAAACTTTGTATATAAGATAATTGGTGTAAGACAGGCTAACACACATGATATTGGATAACAGTCAATTGTTAGAAATTGAATCTAGAGCTGGAACTTGGTATTGCAAAGACTGCAAAGCTGACTGTGGTCTTTGCAGTGGTGCTGTCCTTAATTATCCCCTCGCACAACATAGTTGTGAGGGGGGATATAGCATTTGTCCCGTACGTACGTACATACGTTATTACGTACGTACGTACGTACTTTGTCAGCGCTCTAGCGCCTACATTTCTTGACCGATTTTAATATAACTTCACACAAATGTTCCTTATGACAATATCTCGAGCGAGTTCGACTTTCAAGGTCATGACCTCAAGGTCAAGGTCACTGTGGCTATTTATAGAAAAACTTTGTCATCGCTCTAACGCCTACATTTTTTCACAAATTTCAATATAACTTCACACAAATGTTCCTTATAAAAATATCTCGAGCGAGTTCGACTTTCAAGGTCATGACCTCAAGGTCAAGGTCACTGTGGCTATTTTTAGAAAAACTTTGTCATCGCTCTAGCGCCTACATTTCTTCACCAATTTCAATATTACTTCACACAAATGTTCCTTATAAAAATATCTCGAGCGAGTTCGACTTTCAAGGTCATGACCTCAAGGTCAAGGTCACTGTGGCTATTTTTAGAAAAACTTTGTCATCACTCTAGCGCCTACATTTCTACACCAATTTCAATATAACTTCACACAAACGTTCCTTATGACAATATCTCGAGCGAGTTTAACTTTCAGGGTCATGACCTCAAGGTCACGGTCACCGTGGCTATTTTTAGAAAAACTTTGTCATCGCTCTAGCGCCTACATTTCTTCACCAATTTCAATATTACTTCACACAAATGTTCCTTATGACAATATCTCGAGAGATTTCGACTTTCAAGGTCATGACCTCAAGGTCAAGGTCACTGTGGCTATTTTTAGAAAAACTTTGTCATCGCTCTAGCGCCTACATTTCTTCACCAATTTCAATATAACTTCACACAAATGATCCTTATAAAAATATCTCGAGCGAGTTCGACTTTCAAGGTCATGGCCTCAAAGTCAAGGTCACTGTGGCTATTTTTTGAAAAACTTTGTCATCGCTCTAGCGCCTACATTTCTTCACCAATTTCAATATAACTTCACACGAATGTTCCTTGCGACACTTTCTCGAGCGAGTTTGACCTTCAAGATCATGACCTCAAGGTCAAGGTCACCGTGGCTATTTTTAGAAAAAACTTTGTCATCGCTCTAGCGCCTACATTTCTTCACCAATTTCAATATTACTTCACACAAATGTTCCTTATGACAATATCTCGAGCGAGTTCGACTTTCAAGGTCATGACC
Source organism: Lucinisca nassula (assembly GCA_963580285.1). NCBI lineage: Eukaryota > Metazoa > Mollusca > Bivalvia > Lucinida > Lucinidae > Lucinisca > Lucinisca nassula. Next base: position 155,467,044 of record OY757010.1, read on the forward strand.
TCAAGGTCAAGGTCACTGTGGCTATTTTTAGAAAAACTTTGTCATCACTTTAGCGCCTACATTTCTACACCAATTTCAATATAACTTCACACAAATGTTCCTTATGACAATATCTCGAGCGAGTTTAACTTTCAGGGTCATGACCTCAAGGTCAAGGTCACCGTGGCTATTTTTAGAAAAACTTTGCCATCGCTCTAGTGCCTACATTTCTTCACCAATTTCAATATTACTTCACACAAATGTTCCTTATGACAATATCTCGAGAGATTTCGACTTTCAAGGTCATGACCTCAAGGTCAAGGTCACTGTGGCTATTTTTAGAAAAACTTTGTCATCGCTCTAGCGCCTACATTTCTTCACCAATTTCAATATAACTTCAAACAAATGATCCTTATAAAAATATCTCGAGCGAGTTCGACTTTCAAGGTCATGGCCTCAAAGACAAGGTCACTGTGGCTATTTTTTGAAAAACTTTGTCATCGCTCTAGCGCCTACATTTCTTCACCAATTTCAATATAACTTCACACGAATGTTCCTTGCGACACTTTCTCGAGCGAGTTTGACCTTCAAGGTCATGACCTCAAGGTCAAGGTCACTGTAGCTATTTTCAGAAAAACTTTATCATGGCTCTAGCGCCTACATTTTTTCACCAATTTCAATATAACTTCACACAAATGTTCCTTATAAAAGTATCTCGAGCATGTTCAACTTTCAAGGTAATGGCCTCAAGGTCAAGGTCGCTGTGGCTAGTTTTAGAAAAACATTGTCATTGCTCTAGCACTTACATTTCTTCACCGATTTCAATATAACTTCACACAAATGTTCCTTATGACAATATCTCTAGCGCAGTTCCAATTTCAAGGTCAAGGTCACTATGGCTTTTTTTAGAAAAAACTTTGTCATCGCTCCAGCGCCTACATTTCTTCACTTATTTCAATATAACTTCACACAAATGTTTCTTATGACAATACCTCGAACCTGTTCGACTTTCAAGGTCAAGGTCACTTTGGCTATTTTTAGAAACACTTTGTTATGGCTCTATCGCTTACATTTCTTCACCGATTTCATGTTCCTTATGACAATACCTCGAGCGAGTTTGACTTTCAAGGTCAAGGTCACTGTGGCTATTTTTAGAAAAACTTTGTCATCGCTCTAGCGACTTCATTTCTTCCTTGATTTCAATATAGCTTCACACAAATGTTCCTTATGACAATACCTCGAGCGAGTTTGATTTTCAAGGTCAAGGTCACTGTGGCTATTTTTAGAAAAACTTTTTCATTGCTCTCGCGCCTACATATTTTCACCAATTTCAATATAACTTCACACAAATGTTCCTTATGACAATATCTCGAGCTATCTCGACTTCAAGGTCAAGGTCACTGTGGCTATTTTTAGAAAAACTTTGTCATCGCTCTAGCGCCTACATTTATTGATGGATTTTTATAGAACTTCACACAAATGTTTCTAATGATAATATCTCGAATTGCTTTGACTTTCAAGGTCATGACCTCAAGGTCAAGGTGACTGTTGCTATTTTTAGAAAAACTTTGTCATCACTCTACCGCCTACATTTATTAACAGATTTTAATATAACTTCACACAAAAAATGCTTATCATTATATCTTGAGCAAGATCTTCTTTCGCGGTCATGGCCTCAAGTCAAGGTCACTATGGCTATTTTTAGAGAAACATTGTCATCACTCTAGAACCTACATTTATTAATGGATTTTTAAACAAATGTTACACAAATGTTGCATATGATAATATCTCAAGCAAGTTGGACTTTTGCCATTTCAATGTTTCCACACACGAAGTTGTCTCGTGCGAGGGGATTTGTATCGCATGTGATGCCTTGTTGCCACAAAGCCGTTCAGTGAGATCAATGTGAAATGTGGATACACACTGACTGTTCCTTCATTTGAGATGCAGAATAAGGCACATTGGTAAATTCAAGCTGCCACTGGATATGTCCAAAATGTGAGGTCTGTAACTTTTCAGACTCCTTCTTTGATGAATATGTAGAACTGAGTAAGCCAAACAGGTTTGAACCTCTGTCAGAGGATAAGAGAGGCAATTCTTCGACTGCTGATGAAACTAAGTCAAATTTTGTGAAAGGTTTGAAACTTTGCAGTATAAACATAAATGGAATAAGAGGGAAAATTCTTGAACTTTTAGCTTTCCTCGATACATCTCAACCTCATATTGTTGCTATTCAGGTAACAAAGATTGACAGTTCAATTACTACATCTGAGCTTTTCCCTGTAAATTGTCAGTACTGTGTGTACAGAAACGATAGGAACTCTCATGGCGCTGGGGTGATGTTGCTCATTCATAGAGACATCCCTCACATGCCGTTCATGGAACTTGAAAATGACAACGAATCGGTCTGGGTTAAGGTTTTTTTGCAAATAAAACTTCCCATTTCGTAGCAAATAAAAATCAAAAATGAGTTCCTTTAAGAGCAATGAAAACATTCATAAGAAAGAAGATGGGCCATACTACGTAGTTTCGGCTAATAAAGCCTCACCAGTGACCCTGTAATGATCCGGCAAAGAAAGCCAGAGGAAACATATTGCAATTTTGCGAATTTCGAATAGCCAGTCGATTCAAAGACTGATATAAATCAAGAAGGGGTCCAAATAATTAGAAACCTGTCTAGAATATGAGTCTAAACCAATAACTTAATTCTGATTTCTCAGAATACTCACGCTGATCTCAAACGACCAAAAGTAAAATATAAACTGCACTATGGTTGAGTTGGTATCGATCACCGAATGGTACAATCGAAAACTTCCAGTTGTTTAAAAACCAACTGGATTGCATTAAATTGCAGCATAAGGGTAAAAAACTCCCGGCTGTACATGTTCTAGGTGACCTCAGCTTCAGAGACATTGCTTGGCCCGACAGGCTCAGCAAACAAGGCACAATGCTGAGTCAGTCGGAAGGACAAATATTAATTGACATTATGAACGATCATGGTCTTGAACAAATTGTTAACTTCCCCACTCGTGATAAGAACACATTGGATCTGATCCTTACGACTTTGCCAGGACAATTCGAAGACATTCATTCCCCAGAGATAAACTAAGTGACCACGATGTTGTCTCCGGATATTTAAAAATTCACATCCCATCAATTAAGAAACCTCGGAGGAAGGTGTACTCATATCAGAAAGGTGACTATGAAACTATGAGGAAGGATGCACTCAGATTTGCAAAGGATAATTACTTTAATGGTCATTCAGATGCTCGGTCTGTACAGGAGAATTTTGATTTGATAACTTCTTTCGTTCGTACTTCGGCCGAAAATCATATCCCCTCAAAAACTAGTAGGTCTGTATGTTCTATTCCCTGGATCACTCAAGAGATAAGAAGGAAAATTCGCAGAAGGAATAAGATTCATGCAAAGGCAAAAAAGACGGGAAGTGGTAAACTCCGGACAAAATTTGAAAACTTGAGACGTGAAATCAAGACTTATATAAAACAAGAGGGCCATGATGGCCCTGGATCGCTCACCTGATCCATAGGGTATCAAGTGGGCCCCTGGGAGAGCCATTATTGGCCCAGGCTATAATATGAAATCGGGCCAAAGGGCTAGGAGGAGATGCTACTTAAAGGTTTTTCTATTTTTAGCTCTGGCGGCCATTTTTTTCAGCGGAGTGGAACCATTTTAGCAATTTTGGTAGAGGGTCATCCAAGGAACATTTCTGTGAAATTATTTGGAAATCAGACCAAAGGGCTAGGAGGAGATGTCGTTTAAAGGTTTTTCTATTTTTAGCTCTTGCCGCCATTTTGTTCAGCAGAGCGGAACCATTTTAGCAATTTCGGTAGAGGGTCATCCAAGAAACATTTCAGTGAAATTATGTTGAAATCGGGCCAAAGGGCTAGGAGGAGATGTCATTTAAAGGTTGTTCTATTTTTAGCTCTGGCGGCCATTTTTTTCAGCAGAGAGGAACCATTTTAGCAATTTTGGTAGAGGGTCATCCAAGGAACATTTCTGTGAAATTATTTTGAAATCGGTCCAAAGGGCTAGGAGCAGATGTCGTTTAAAAGTTTTTCTATTTTTAGCTCTGGCGGCCATTTTGTTCAGCAGAGCGGAACCATTTTAGCAATTTCGGTAGAGGGTCATCCAAGGAACATTTCTGTGAAATTATTTTGAAATCGGGCCAAAGGGCTAGGAGGAGATGTCTTTTAAAGGTTTTTTCTATTTTTAGCTCTGGAGGCCATTTTGTTCAGCGGAGCGGAACCATTTTAGCAATTTTGGTAGAGGGTCATCCAAGGAACATTTCTGTGAAATTATTTTGAAATCGGGCCAAAGGGCTAGGAGGAGATGTCGTTTAAAGATTTTTCTATTTTTAGCTCTGGCGGCCATTTTGTTCTGCGGAGCGGAACCATTTTAGCAATTTTGGTAGAGGGTTATCCAAGGAACATTTCTGTGAAATTATTTTGAAAATGGAACAAAGGGCTAGGAGGAGATGTCGTTTAAAGGTTTTTCTATTTTTAGCTCTTGCGGCCATTTTGTTCAGCCGAGCGGAACCATTTTAGTAATTTCGGTAGAGGGTCATTCAAGAAACATTTCAGTGAAATTATTTTGAAATCGGGCCAAAGGGCTAGGAGGATATGTCGTTTAAAGGTTTTTCTATTTTTAGCTCTGGGGGCCATTTTGTTCGGCGGAGCGGAACCATTTTAGCAATTTCGGTAGAGGGTCATTAAAGGAACATTTCTGTGAAATTATTTTGAAATCGGGCCAAAGGGCTAGGAGGAGATGTCGTTTAAAGGTTTTTCTATTTTTAGCTCTGGCGGCCATTTTGTTCAGCGGAGCGGAACCATTTTAGCAATTTTGGTAGAGGGTCATTAAAGGAACATTTCTGTGAAATTATTTTGAAATCGGGCCAAAGGGCTAGGAGGAGATGTCGTTTAAAGGTTTTTCTATTTTTAGCTCTGGCGGCCATTTTGTTCAGCGGAGCGGAACCATTTTAGCAATTTCGGTAGAGGGTCATCCAAGGAACATTTCTGTGAAATTATTTTGAAATCGGGCCAAAGGGCTAGGAGGAGATGTCGTTTAAAGGTTTTTCTATTTTTAGCTCTGGCGGCCATTTTGTTCAGCGGAGCGGAACCATTTTAGCAATTTTGGTAGAGGGTCATCCAAGGAACATTTCTGTGAAATTATTTTGAATTCGGGCCAAAGGGCTAGGAGGAGATGTCGTTTAAAGGTTTTTCTATTTTTAGCTCTGGTGGCCATTTTGTTCTGCGGAGCGGAACCATTTTAGCAATTTTGGTAGAGGGTCACCCAAGGAACATTTCTATGAAAGTATTTTGAAATCCATTCACTGGTTTAGGAGGAGATGTCATTTAAGTGAATTGTTGACGACGCACGACGCACGACGCACGACGCACGACGGACGCCGGACAAAAGGCGATCACAATAGCTCACCTTGAGCACTTCGTGCTCAGGTGAGCTAAAAATCAGCATGATTTGTATGTGAATAACTTGGTAGGTGATGTAAAGGCAAATCCCAGAGACTATTACAGATGTATTAATAGCCAGAAGAAAAACAGGCAAGGTATCCCTCCCCTTAATAAAAGAGGAGGGGACGGGGTAGCTGAATCAGACTCTGAAAGGGCAGAGGAACTAGTTGGTCAATTCAATGATGCGTTTAATAAAACTGAGTTCACGGAAGTTCCATTGACTGGAAGATCGGCCCCATTCGTGAATAATATTGTTGTGACAGCTGCAGGAGTGATCAAATTACTTCAAGGCTTAAACCCCAGTAAGGCCTTAGGATCTGATGAGCTTCATCCTAGAGTCCTGAAGAAACTAGCAAATGAGTTGGGTCCAGTTTTTGCACACTTGTTTCAACAGTCTCTTGATACGGGTGAAATCCCCAAAGAATGGCTCTTAGCAAACATCTGTCCACTCTTCAAAAAAGGAGATAGGGCTCTTGCCCGTAATTATCGCCCTGTGTCTCTGACTTGTGTTCTGTGTATATTGCTGGAACATATAGTCTGCTCGAACATCATGGCCCACTTGGACGAACATAAACTTTTGTCAGACAGACAACATGCATTTAGGAAAAGGCACAGTTGTGAAACTCAGCTAAGCACAGTTATTAATAACTGGGCAAAAATCTTGATTAAAGGGGGACAGGACGACACATTTATTCTGGACTTCGAAAAAGGCTTTTGACACCCCTCCTCATGAACTACTTAAAACTAAGTTATTTGGTTATGGAATTGGGGGAAAGACCCTCAAATGGATAGATTCCTTTCTTTGCTACAGAAAACAGCGGGTTGTTGTTAATGGTGAATCTTCGGAGTGGGCTCCAGTTTTGTCTGGAGTCCCGCAAGGGACCGTTCTTGGTCCACTTTTGTTCTCCCTGTACATCAATGATGTTTCCACTGACATTGACTCAGAAATAAGACTGTTCGCAGATGACTGTGTTTGTTACCGGGAAATTAGAGATACAGATGACTAATTGAAACTTCAGGCTGACATAGATAGATTAGGATGTTGGGCACGTAAATGGGGCATGAGATTTCAGCCAGTTAAATGCAATATTATGCAGATAACTAGGAAGAGATCTAATAAAGTTGAGGCTTCTTACACCTTAGAGGGAACGGTCCTCGAGAATGTGGACTCCATTAAATACCTTGGAGTGACAATCTCACACAACTTGAGATGGAATACTCATATTAGCAACATGTGTACTAAGGCAAATAGAACGCTTGGTTTCCTGAGGCGAAATCTTCATCAGTGCCCTCAGGATGTAAAAGAGGCAGCATATAAAGGCCTTTTTCGCCCAATCTTGGAATATGGTAGTTGTATCTGGGACCCCAGTGGAGTGGTCCTTAACGATGAAATTGAGAAAGTTCAGAATAGAGCTGCTAGATTTGTAACAGGCAATTACTGCTTTGAAACTGGGAGCATGACTGGAATACTTGGAAAATTAAAATTGGAGTCTCTCAAGAAAAGGAGAAAAGACAGTAGGCTAATCCTTTTATACAAAGGTCTAAAGGGTGCTACCAGCATTCCAACAGATGACCTTGTTCCCCCAGCTAGACACTGTAGAAATCACCATTCGTTGGCGTTTCAGACCCTTAGCGCAAGAACTGAAAGTTATAAAGAGTCGTTCTTCCCCAGAACCATTAGAGATTGGAATACCCTTCCCGATTCGATTATTTCGACAGCTGAAGGTGCTGATGATTGTGTAGCTAATTTTACCTCTTTGGTTAGAGCTAGGGACTAACTTCTCACATCACAGGTCCTGGTGTATGAATGTCACTTGACGTGTCACCAGTAACAATTCTGATTCTGATTCTGATCTTGAGAAGGTGAACGTGAAACAGTCACCGATCAAAGGTGATGTTATCGAGATGTCCACTCTGATCGAGGAACAAAACGTCGATAACGTTGAGGAAGGACAAAAGCCCTTCAAGTGGACTGACGCAACGACGGCATGGGCAAAGAAATAAAGGAAAATCTGTGCACAGTGTTTTAAAGCAGATTTATTTATGAATACTAGTTATATAAACAGTGTTTGTTAACAGGAATAAGTTAATAGTATTTAGCTATTTAACGGTATATAGCTATTGTTGTTACATGTTATGAACTATTTGCATAACAGATTGACTTTATCGTACGATGTATTTTCATAATGTATATAGATCATGTGATCGTATTAGTACTAATGGTTATAGTACATTGACATTTCAGTGACATTTATTTGTGCCTTGTATAGTCCTGAAGACTATGCATGGACGAAGATTTAGTGATCAGAACTTTAATGACTTTAAATAATAAAGTCCTGAGTATGCCCCTTAAGGTCATGCTTAGGTGAAGATGTACATGTGACATTAAACTTTATTTTATTACAGCCAGACGACATTAGTGTTGTACAGGAACACTATGGATATTGTAAAGAACATCAACCACATCCAACTTACCTTATTACCAACCTACACCACCAGCAAATTCACAATTCTGCTAACAACGATGGGATACTAACAGCGAATAAGATTTACAGAGTTCCGGTTATACCTATTCCACAGCCTCCGACCATTATAGACTTGAGGGAAGAACAATGTGACTGTGTAAATTCACCATCCAAAAAGGAATAAAAACTTAATCTAAAAACAGTGCATTTTAATGAGCTCTTTATTGGTCTTGTAGTTTGTAGAAATCCTGGTTACAAGTGTAATGCTTATCCTGGTAATTAGGAAGTCTACTAGATTAGCAGGGTTGATCAAAAGAAAACATCTTAGACATTTAATTAACAATTAAACTTGAAACTTCGTTATAATCCTGGACAAATCCTGGTCAAACGTCTTATTTGGTCCAGGTCACTTATTAGATTAATTACAATCCTAGTCACATGAAACATACATGACATTAATTAATTAACTAATCTTGTTTTATGATATGTTATTCATCCTGGTTTTCATCCTGTTGAGTAATATATGTATCACATAATCCTGGTCACTTATATATGAGAATGGATCCTGGTCACTGAAATGTGTTTATGATATATGTTGATAATATCATGTTATTATTTAGATATCATCCTGGTCACTGATTTATGTGTTGATGATCATCCTGGTCACTGATATATGTTGATGATATCTTGTTTTATTATGAATTTTATATACATTATATGTACAAGAGGTTTTGGTCAGAATTATTAGATAAATTAATTAAGGGGTTAATTAATTTACTCAACAATGGGAGGTATATAACATAGTCATATTATGCATATGATATTTTGCATAGGCATGTTATCATGTGTATAACTGGAATATTGTTGAAGGTGTGTAAGAGTGGTGATATGACTGATTGAGTGTTGAAAAGGCAGAAAGCTTCTGTCTCAGTACTATTATGAAAATATTAAGCTTCAATTCTTATTATGAAACAGCTTCATTTCAAAAAACCCTGAAACATCAATTATATAACTTTGTCTACATGTAACCTGGTGGCCATTCAAATCATAACTTGGTTATGAGCCAGTTATATTTCGTAATAGCATATGACTCTTAACATTTCCTTTTAAAGGTTATTTAAGCAGGTGTTCATGTGAAGTACTTTCAAAACCTGATGAAACTGCATTTTAAAGATCATATTATGAGTGCAGCCATCAAAATCATGATAGATAGCTTATAGTAAGAAGAGATTTTGGCAAGAGTTGTGATAACAACATGATGCAATGAGAGAGGGATATTGCGTTAGATTTTTGTAGTGATTATAAATACAGGGGTTACTGACCAAGACTTCAGATGTCTACTTGATCAGCTTGAATCCAGTTAGTCTGGTTTTAGGAGTTGTGCACTCGTATGAGGTGTCTGCCTAATAAAGCTGTTGAAACTCTCAATATGACCAAGTTATATTTTGTTAGAAACACTATACGATCACACAAAGGTATATAGCTACGCTATAATATTTGAGTTAATGAAACAATGAATGTCAATGTTTTCCTTTATTTTCTTTTTTAAATAAAAAAGAATTTTAAACAACATTGTGTTGGAAACAATCTCAATAAAATAAAAAATATACCATCACACAATTTCCCGTTATAGAGCTCCTTTTTAAACATATCTATCAGAGAGTCTGTGCTCATAATCACCTCATAATCACTTAGATAATATAAGCCTTTGGTGTGCACTATGGTCCCAAGGACTAGTTTATTGCAGACCTTTAGACAGGCCATCCCTTTTATACAGAGAAAAAATGTGTCTTTAAGTAAGACTTTCAGGGTCCAAGGTGCAGTGGTTATTTTCAGAAAAACTTTGTCATCACTCTAGCGCTTACATTAATCAAAGGATTTTATGTAACTTTACACAAATGTTGGGTATGATAATATCTCAAGCAAATTTGACTTTCCGGATTCTAGGCTCAAGGTCACTGTGGCTATTTAATAGAAAAAAAAATGACATATCGCTCTAGCACCTACATTTATTGATGGATTTTAATGTAGCTTCACACAAATGTTGGGTATGATAATACATGAAGCAAGTTCGACTTTCATGGTCCTGGGATTAAGTCAAGGTCACTCTGGCTGTTTAGTTTAGTTTATATTAATTTATTTTAGTTCGATTGCGATGGAAGCTTCAAGCTTATATAATCGCTCTCGAACACTCATTCCGAATGTTTTCACGCGCGCGACAGAGTAACACCACTGCTAGCCATTTACACCTCGGTGGGCTGAAGCAGTGTCATTACGTGTCTTGCCAAAGGACACACCTCGATACCGGGCGCCGGATTCGAACGCACAACCTCTCGATCATGAGTCGAACGCGTTAACCACTGCGCTATCGAGGCTGACGGCTGTTTTTAGTTAACCCTTTTCATGGCTCTAGATAGCACCTAGATGTATCAATGGATTTTGCTGTAACTTCACATAAATGTTAGGAATGATAATATTCTCTACCATGATCTGCGCTGAATATCAAGGTCAGTGTAGCTATTTTTAGAAAAAAAAAACCTTGTTATGGCTTATGGAATGAACATGATAGTCACCAGAGCTAAATATATCCAAACCCTAAAATGACCTAGTCATAAACAGCTAGATTGATTATGATAGAATTTCCCAGAAATGTTCCTTGGGTCACTGTCAATCAAAATTGCTCAAACCCTCCCCTCCACCTTACTATATTACCTACCATTTCATTCGTCATCACAAAAATTACGCCTACATAAATTTGACCCCTTAAACCCCACTTTATATCGTAAAACTGAGGTTTGCAGGGGTATACATTATTTTTCTTATTTCTGCTCTAAAACATTGATTGTGGGTATTCGTTAGAATCGCCTCGTCGCGGCGGTTCTAACGAGTATCCAGAATCTATGTTGATCAAATTTTCATTGTATTTGTATAGGTGTGTTTTCTTAATGGTACAGCATGGATCAGTTGAGCTATCCAGGGCCATCATGACCTTCTTGTTTTTAAACCTGTTACCAAAAACAATTTTTCTTCTTTTTTTCAGTGTTACAGAATGCCATAAAAACGCTCCAGAAGGTCGTTGATGTGGATGTGGATGAACAGGATGTCGGCAACGAATATAAATGAACGTTCGTGAAAATGATCCGATGCCAGAGAATAAACAAGAAAATAAAATGTCAGTTGATTAATCAAATAAAAATAAAATCTGTTAGTGTTCGTTTTTATAAATCTAGACCCGTACTGCACGGTGCTTCCACGCAGAGCTGAAACTGACCCCACATGAGTACTGGTAAACCGATTAACCCATTTAGTACCAGAAACCCCAAGACGGGTACCCTGGCAAACAATGCAGACCCAGATCAGACGCCACAGAATGTGGCGTCTGATCAGGGCCTCCACTGTTTGCCAAAAGTTCAGTCATTTTCCAAATAAATTTTGATAAAAACACAACCTGACACCCCTAAATTTTGAAATGAACTCCTGCTATATATCAGGAGGAAGATTCAATTAGGTGCAAAAAGCGTTAAAAGTACATAGCCTGCCCAGGCAAAGTGGTGCGAGTTGGGCTGTCCAGTGCTTATTAGCTCACCTGAGCACGAAGTGTTCATGGTGAGCTATTGTGATCAGTGAATGTCCGTTGTCCGTCGTGCGTCGTGCATCGTCCGTCGTCATGAATTTGCTTTAAATACGAACTCCTCTTAAACCCTTAGGTCAATTTGATTAAAATTTCACAGGAATATTGCCTGGGTGTCTTCCTACCAAAATGGCTAAAATTGTTCAGCTCAGATAACCAAGCTGGCCGCTAGAGCTAAAAATAGAAAAAAAAATCTTTAAAAGACAATTCCTCCTGTACCCTTGGGCCAATTTCATTCAAACTTATTAGGAATGTCATCACGTGAACAAGTCCATGAAAAGAACCCCCCCCCCCCCAATATCCCACTTTATATAGAGAAAACTGGGGTCTACGGGGGTATACATTATTTTTCTTACTTTTACTCCAAGACATAGGCTGTGGGTACTCGTTAGAACCGCCTCAATGAGGCGGTTCTAACGAGCACCCACAACCTATGTTTGCAGTATTTATAAGAAAAATATCACGGATTTTCATCAGGAAAATGGCCATTTTGGAGATGTGAAAAAAGGCACTATGTCGTACGGGTGTGTTATCGTAATGTTGCTTAGGTGACCCTCTACCAAAATAACTAAAACGGATCCGCTCTGATGAGCAAACTGGCCGCCAGAGCTAAAAATAGAAAAAAAAAAACATTGTAAATTTGCTTCAAACGCGAACTCCTCTTTCCCAGGAAACTTGCCTAGGTAGGTCCCTACCAAAATAGCTAAAATCGTTCCGCTTCGATAAACGAGATGACCACCAGAGCGCATAATAGAAAAAAATCTTTAAACGACAACTGCTGCTGTTTTCTTTGGGCCAAACTAATTCAAACTTCATAGGAATGTTGCTTAGATGACCCTCTACCACAATATCTGAAACGGTTCTGCTCCGATGAGCAAAATGGCCACCAGAGCTAAAAATAAACAACAAAAAAAAAAAAAAAAAAACACGTAAATTTGCTTCAAACGCGAACTTCTCCTAAGCCCTTGGGCCAATTTGATTCAAACTTCACAGGAATGCCTAGGTGATACCCTACCAAAATAACTAAAATCATTGCGCTCAGACGCTCCTGTGCCTCCCTGAGTCTTTTTATGTCTCCGGTAGCGATAGCGGGGACATATTGTTTTTGCCCTGTCTGTTTGTTTGTTTGTTTGTTTGTTGGTTTGTACCATAACCTTTGAACCGTTTGAGATAGAACATTCATATTTGGCCTGAAGGTTCCTTGTGACAAGACCTTCACATTCATGCAAAAGAATTTGACCGTTGACCTTGACCTTTGACCTACTTAAAAGAAAAAAATAACATTGGTCATAACTTATGAACCACTTGAGATACAGCCTACATATTTGGCACGTATGTTCCTTGTGTCAAAAGCTTTACATTCATGCAAAAATTTTGACCTGTGACCTTGACCTTGACCTTTGACCTACTTAAAATAAAAAAATGACATTTTGGTCATATCTTTTGAACCGTTTGAGATAGAGCCTTCATATTTTGCATATAAGTTCCTTGTGACGAGAGCTTTACATTTACACAAAAATTTTGACCTGTGACCTTGACCTTTGACCTACTTAAAAGAAAAAATAACATTGGCCATAGCTAATGAACCTCTTGAGATACAGCCTTCATATTTGGCATGTATGTTCCTTGTGACAACTGCTTTACATTCATGCAAATTATTTTGACTGTGACCTTGACCTTTGACCTTCTTAAAATAAATAAAGCGTTTTGGCCATAACTTTTATACCGTTTTGAGATAGAGCCTTCATATTTTGCATGTAGGTTTCTTGTGACAAGATCTTTACATTCACACAAAAACTTAGACATTTGACCTTGACCTTTGACCTACATAAAAGAAAGAAATAATATTGGTCATGCAAAATGTTTGGACCATGATCTTGACCTTTGACCCACTTAAAAGAAAAAATAAAATTGTTCATGTTTTGAACCGTTTAAGATAGAGCCTTTATATTTGGCATGTAGGATCGTTGTGACAGGAGCTTTACATTCATGCAAAAATTTGACCTGTGACCTTGACCTACTTTAAAGAAAAAATGTTTTTGTTCATAACTTTTGAACCGTTTATGACAGAGCTTTCATTGCGTCAAGGGCTTGCCACACAAACAAAAGTCTTGCCCTGTGACCTTGAACTGTGAGCAACTTTGAATAAAAAATGACCATGCCCGGGGACACGTTCGTGTTTCACAAACATATCTTGTTCTTTCAAACTTCTAAGGTGACCTCTACCAAAATATCTAAAACGGTTCTGTTGTGATGAGCAAAATCACCGACATATCCTATAAAAAAACAAGAGGACCATGATGGCCCTGGATCGCTCACCTGATCCATAGAGTAACAAGTGGGCCCCGGGGAGGGCCATTATTGACCCCAGGGTTATAATGTGCATAATGTTGAGGGAGGTCTAAAAAGGTGAAGCTTCATACCAAATATCAACAAAAGACTATAATTTGAACAATGTTGGCAAAGGTCCACTAGATGAAGCTACACAACAAAATATCAAAGACCTGGGCCTTGTTGTTTCAGAGAAGAAGATTTTCAAAGATTATCTCTATTATAAGTCTATGTAAAACCAAAGGGCCCTGGGGCAAGGGCATTGTGGCCCCAGGGCTATAATTTGAACAATCTTGGTAGAGGTCCACTAGCTGAAGCTTCATACCAAATGTCAAAGACCTAGGCCTTGTGGTTTCAGAGTAGAAGATTTTTCAAGATTTTCCCTATATAAGTCTATGAAAAACCAAAGGGCCCAGGAGCGGGGGCAATTTTGGCCTCAGGGCTATAATTTGAACAATCTTGATAGAGGTCCACAAGATGAAACTTCATACCAAATATCAAAGACCTGGGCCTTGCAGTTTCAGAAAAGAAGATTTTTAAAGATTTTCTCTATATAAGCCTATGTAAAACCAAAGGGCCCCGGGGCGGGGGCATTTTTGGCCCCAGCACTATAATTTAAACAGTCTTGGTAGGGGTCCACTAGATGAAGCTTCATACCAAATAGCAAAGACCTGGGCCCTGCAGTTTCAGAGAAGAAGATTTTTTAAAGATTTTCCCAATATAAGCCTATGTTAAACCAAAGGGCCCTGGGGCGGGGACATTTTTGGCCCCAGCACTATAATTTGAACAATCTTGGTAGGGGTCCACTAGATGAAGCTTCATACCAAATATCAAAGACCTGGGCCTTGCGGTTTCATAGAAGAAGGTTTTTAAAGGTTTTCCCTATATAAGCCTATGTAAAACCAAAGGGCCCCGGGGCGGGGGGCATTTTTGGCCCCAACACTATAATTTGAACAGTCTTGGTAGGGGTCCACTAGATGAAGCTTCATACCAAATAGCAAAGACCTGGGCCCTGCAGTTTCAGAGAAGAAGATTTTTTAAAGATTTTCCCAATATAAGCCCATGTAAAACCAAAGGGCCCTGGGGCGGGGGCATTTTTGGCCCAAGCACTATAATTTGAACAATCTTGGTAGGGGTCTACTAGATGAAACTTCATACCAAATATCAAAGACCTGGGCCTTGCGGTTTCATAGAAGAAGATTTTTAAAGGTTTTCCCTATATAAGCCTATGTAAAACCAAAGGGCCCCGGGGCGGGGGCATTTTTTGCCCCAGCACTATAATTTGAACAATCTTGGTAGGGGTCCATAAGATGAAGATTCATACCAAATATCAAAGACCTGGGCCTTGCAGTTGCAGAGAAGAAGATTTTTTAAAGATTTTCCCTATATAAGCCCATGTAAAACCAAAGGGCCCCGGGGCGGGGGCATTTTTGGCCCCAGCACTATAATTTGAACAATCTTGGTAGGGGTCCACTAGATGAAGCTTCATACCAAATATCAAAGACCTGGGCCTTGCGGTTTCATAGAAGAAGATTTTTAAAGGTTTTCCCTATATAAGCCTATGTAAAACCAAAGGGCCCCGGGGCGGGGGCATTTTTGGCCCCAGCACTATAATTTGAACAATCTTGGTAGGGGTCCATAAGATGAAGATTCATACCAAATATCAAAGACCTGGGCCTTGCAGTTGCAGAGAAGAAGATTTTTAAAGATTTTCCCTATATAAGCCCATGTAAAACCAAAGGGCCCGGGGCGGGGGCATTTTTGGCCCCAGCACTATAATTTGAACAATCTTGGTAGGGGTCCACTAGATGAAGCTTCATACCAAATATCAAAGACCTGGGCCTTGCGGTTTCAGAGAAGAAGATTTTTAAAGATTTTCCCTATATAAGCCTATGTAAAACCAAAGGGCCTCGGGGCGGGGGCATCTTTGGCCCCAGCACTATAATTTGAACAATCTTGGTAGGGGTCCACCAGATGAAGATTCATACCAAATATCAAAGACATGGGCCTTGCAGTTTCAGAGAAGAAGATTTTTAAAGATTTTCCCTATATAAGCCCATGTAAAACCAAAGGGCCCTGGGGCTGGGGCATTTTTGGCCCCAGCACTATAATTTGAACAATCTTGGTAGGGGTCCACTAGATGAAGCTTCATACCAAATATCAAAGACCTGGGCCTTGCAGTTTCAGAGAAGAAGATTTTTTAAGTTTTCGGTGAAAAAAATCTTTTTTTGGCTCCTGTGACCCATATGTGCAACGGACCGGAACCATTTGAACAACTTTGAAAGGGGACCACCTAAGGATCATTCCTGTGAAGTTTGGTCAAAATCCGCTCAGTGGTTTAGGAGGAGATGTTGTTTGAAGAAAAAGTTTACGGACGGACGCACGGACGCACGCACGGACGACGGACGACGGACAAAAAGTGATCCCAAAAGCTCACCTCGTCACTACGTGACGGTGAGCTAAAAAAAGAAACATCGTATATGCTTCAAACGCGAGCTCCTCCTTAACCCTTGTGCCAATTGGATTCAAACAATTCACAGGAATGTAACGCAGGTGACTCCCTACCAAAACAGATAAAATCGTTCCGCTCTGACGAACAAGCTGGTCGCCAGAGCTAAAAATAGAAACAAATTTAAACGACAAATCCTCCTGTACTCTTGGACCAATGTATTCAAACTTCAGGGGAATGTTGCTTAGATGGCCATCTGAAAAACAGCTGAAACGACCCCGCTACGACGAACGAAATGGCCGCTAGAGCTAATAATAGAAAAACGTCGTAAATTTGTTTCAAGCGCAAACTTCTCCTAAACCCTTGGGCTAATTCGATTCAAACTTCACAGGAATATTGCATAGGTGACTCCCTACCGCAACTCGTTCCGCTCTGACGAACAAGGTGGCCACCAGAGCTAAAAATAGAAAAATCTTCAAACGGCAACGCCTCTTGTACCCTTGGGCAACTTTCATTCAAACTTTATAGGAATGTTGCTTAGATGATCATCTACCAAAATAGCTGAACCAATCCCGCACTGATGAGCAAAGTGGGTGCCTTAGCTAAAATTAGAAAAATAACGTAGATTTGCTTCAAACGCGAACTCCTCCTACACCCTTGGGCCAATTTGATTCAAACTTCAAAGGAATGTTACGTAAGTGACTCCCTACCAATTCCGCTCTACGAACAAGGTGGTCGCCGGAGCTAAAAATAGAAAAAAAATCTTCAAACGACAACTTCTCCTGTACCCTTGGGCTAATTTCATTCAAACTTCATAGAAATGTTGCTTAGAACGATCCCGCTCTGATGTGCAAAATGGCCGCCATAGCCAAAATAGAAAAAAAAACATCGTAAATTTGCTTCAAACCCTAACTACTCCCAAAAACTTAGATCAATTTGATTCAAACTTCACATGAATGTTACGTAGGTACTACCTACCGGCCAAAATAGCTAGAATCGTTCTGCTCTAACGAACAAGTTGGCCGCCAGAGCTAAAAATAGAAAACAAATTTAAACGACAAATCCTCCTGTACCCTTGGACGAATGTTTCAAACTTCATAGGAATATTGCTTAAATGGCCAGCTGACAAATAGCTAAAACGATCCCGCTGCGATAAACAAAATGGCCGCTAGAGCTAATGATAGGAAAACGTAAATTTGCTTCGAGCGCGAACTTCTCCCAAATTCTTGGGCCAATTTTATGCAAACTTCAAAGGAATGTTGCCCAGGTGACTTCCTACAAAATAGCTAAACTCGTTCCGCTCTGACGAACAAGATGGGCGCCAGAGCTTAAAATAGAAAAGAATCTACAAAGGACAACTCCTCCTGTACCCTTGAGCCAATTTATTCAAACGTCGTAGGAATGCTGCTTAGGTGACCCTATATCAAAATTACTAAAACGATCCCGCTCCGATGAAGAAAATGGCCAAAAGAGCTAAAAATAGAAAAACGTCGTAAATTTGCTTCAAACGCAAACTCCTTCTAAACCTTTTGGCCACTTTAATTCAAACTTAAGGAGGCCGACCTTAATTTTGGTTGCGCAACGTTCTGCGCATTGCCGTCAATCGGCACTGTAACGACATTCACTTTTTAAGTGGTATTTATATTTTCTTTTCGACCTCTAAAACGAAGTAAATTTTCTACGATTGACTGTATTTGCCACCACACATGGATAAAATGCGCCAAACAGTTATCATTTCTTGTCACTGTCAAAGCAGACAAAGTGAAAGTAGAAAAAATCGAGTTCAGAAACGATCGAATGTGTCGGTCACAATTGAGCCAATAACTAGGCAGCTCATTTACAATAGCAGAACTGTTTACCTTTTTTATTCGTCTTTTTCTCGAAGATATCGTTTGCTTCTGAAGGCACATTACCTGATTACCTGACATTGAAAAGCCCGTCCGAAAGTGTGTCATCTTTCCATAATGGCAGTTACAGTTAAATTTGTAAAGTGTATAGATCTAAGTATTAGATCATTGTTATGCATAAGAATTTATTTTTCTGATTCCCACTTGCACCCCACTGTTGACCTAATAGTGCTATAAATATCTTGTTAATCTTCTTATAGAAGATTCTAGAAAACTGAGTCACAGATTAATTTTATTTTTGTAAACAACATGTTTACAAGGAAAAGTACTTCAGAACCTTCCAGAAAGTTCAGGTTTGCATTATTTTTAGAAAATGACCTCATCTTATTCCACAGCCATCTGGAATGTTCTAGAGAAATCTTAGGGTCTATAAAAGAGCTTGATTTTTCTCATTGAGTCAGACTTTGGAGTTTGATGTTTGGGCATTTAAGAAAAGTTATTTCTAAATTCTGTGTAGGATTGTTAAAGGATATTACTTTTCATTTTGGACTGTGAATTCTGTGGGATCAAGGAAAATAGATTCATTCAGGATATTTCATAACAGAGCTAAGTACATTTAATTTTCTTACTTCTACAGGTTAAAGTTAACTTGTAAATAAATTTTGTTAAAATTTTCCAAAAGGCTTGTTTGCTTTTTTCTTTCTGCTACGCCTGGCTCGTAACAGAAATTGGGGGCTCGTCCGGGATAAAACCATTTTAAGCATTTTAAAACCGACATTTCATGTGACGCAGGTAATTGTCATTTCTTATCAAATAGACTTTGCAGTTGCTTCACAGGATTGGTATTTCCCTATAGGCATATAGGGGATTGTCATTTCATGTGAACTGTCATTTCAGGTGAAATAGTACTTGTCATTTCATGTGAAATTCTCGTTGGGCTTGTCATTTCAAAAAAAAAAAAACTTTGTCAAATTAACCTCAATCTGTATTTCCATAAATACTTTATAGAACAAACAAAAAGCAAACATGTCGTTTGATTTGAGAAGCTTTTTGGCTCAGCCTACTCAGGAGTTGTTTTATCTGGCCAAAAGGTCAGATTTGCTAGAAATTGCTTCCCATTATGGGGTCACTGCTGTCAAAACAAGCATGAAGAAGCATGAAATTAAGAATATTTTGGTGCAGTTTTTTGTTGATGAAGAACTTTTCGATCCATCTGCTTTGTCTCTCATTATGGTTTCACATACTGAATTACAAATGAGACAAATTGAAATAGGAAGGCAAATAGAATTAGAGAAGTTAAGATTAGAAATGGAAGAAAGAGAGAAGGAAAAAGAAAGAGAAATGCAGAGACGAATGCAGATGGAAAGATTAGAAATGGAGGAGCGCATTCAGAAAGAAAAATTCGAAAAAGAAGAGCGACTAGAAATAGAAAGAGAAAAATGGCATTTTCAATTAAAGATGAAGGAATTGGAACTCCAGGGTCAAGATAGGGTGAAACATACCCCTGTTTTTGACTCTGGTAGTTACTTTGATGCCACAAAGCACATCAGATTAGTTCCGCCATTTCAGGAAAAAGAGGTAGATAAGTATTTTTTGCATTTTGAAAAAGTTGCAGAAAATTTAAAATGGCCAAAAGAGCACTGGACCTTACTTTTGCAAAGCGTTGTTGTCGGAAAGGCTCGAGACATTTACACTCAGCTAACTGTCGAGCAAAGCTCAGACTATGATCTGGTCAAGGAGCTTATTCTTAAGGCATATGAGTTGGTCCCTGAGGCTTACAGGCAGAAATTTAGGAATTGCAAAAAAGAAATTTCCCAGACCCATGTAGAATTTGCTCGAACCAAAGAACAGCTATTTGATAGGTGGTGTTCTTCTAAAAAAGTAGGCTCTGATCATGACAAACTTAGACAACTTGTCCTTGTTGAAGAGTTCAAACGGTGCATAAATTCAGACATTAAATCTTTTCTCGATGAGAGACAGGTTGAAACTTTGGAGGAAGCTTCTCGTTTGGCAGATGATTATGCTTTGACTCATAAAGTCTCATTTGTGAACAGGCCTTATCCTCGAAAACCTTATAATCCACAGACAGGTCCAAGATTCTATCCCAGTAATCCTTCTGGTAGTTATAGCCATACATCTAGTACTATGCCCAAACTTTCTGGTGAAAATAAAAGCCAGAATCCTTCCAAACCTTCTGGTGAAAACAGAAGCCAGAATTTTTCCAAACCTTCTGGTGAAAACAAAGACCAGAATCCCTTATCTCATTCTCAAGTAGTTTGTTATTACTGCAAAAATACAGGTCATTTGATCTCTGAGTGTTTAAAATTAAAGCGCAGGAAAGAAAGAGAAAGACAAGAGGAGCTTAAGCCTACAGGCTTGACTTCTATAAGGCCAAAACCACAGTCTTGTGTAAGGGAGGAAACTCTTTCTGATATCAAATTATCTGAGACTGATTCTGTTATGGAGATTTATGAACCATTCTTATCAGATGGTTTTGTGTCACTAAATGGTGACAGTTATGCCCATCCTACCCCTATCAAAATCTTACGAGATACCGGAGCTTCTCAATCTCTTATTCTTGCAGATACTCTGCCTTTTTCTGAGAAGACTTCTTTGGGCCAAAGTGTCCTTATTCAGGGTGTGGAATGTGGATTTGTTAATGTTCCGCTTCATAACGTTTATTTGTCATCAGACTTGGTATCCGGTTCAGTGGCTGTCGGTATTAGACCTTCTTTACCTTTTAAAGGTGTTCATTTGTTGCTAGGCAATGACTTAGCTGGAGATAAGGTTGTGGTAAACCCACTTTTGACTACTAATCCTTGCATAGACCAACCGCCTGATCCCATTGAGCAGGAAATTCCTGATCTTTATCCATCTTGTGCAGTCACAAGGGCGATGGCACGTAAGGCCAAGCAAACTGATGGGAAACAGGATTTTGATTTAACTGATACCTTTTTGGGTCAGTCTTTTAATGACGAGATAACAAGGTCTCTGTCTTCAAGCCTGCCTGATAAGCAGACAGATTTTCATGAGAATAACTCATCTTTAGATCTAGGCCATGACATAATGTCTGGGTCTCAACTAGCTATAGAACAGCATAAGGATCCTGAAATTTCGCCTTTATTTGAAAGGGCCTTAGATGAGCAGGAAGTATCTCAGGTACCAGTCTGTTATTATGTCAAAAATGACATTCTTATGAGAAAATGGCGTCCATCAGACGTCTCAGCAGAAGACGAGTGGACTGTCAACCACCAGATAGTGGTTCCACGGGTTTACCGTTCCCAAATATTAAACTTGGCACATGAAACTCCCATGTCAGGACATTTAGGTGTAAATAAAACCTATCACAAGATTCTTAATCATTTTTACTGGCCTGGGTTAAAATCAGATGTTTCTCAGCATTGTAGGTCCTGCCATACATGCCAAATGGTAGGAAAACCCAATCAGACTATACCTAAGGCTCATTTGCAGCCTATACCTGCTTTTGATGAACCTTTCAGTCGAATAATTATAGACTGTGTGGGTCCCTTGCCCAGAACTAAGTCCGGCTGTGAATATCTTTTGACCATTATGTGTGCTTCCACACGTTTTCCTGAAGCCATTCCTTTAAGAAATATCAAAACTAAGACAATCGTCAATGCCTTAGTGAAGTTTTTCACATTTGTTGGGCTCCCTAAATCTATTCAGTCAGACCAAGGCTCAAATTTTATGTCTGGAATATTTCAACAAGTAATGCATGAACTTGGCATTGTACAGTATAAGTCATCAGCCTATCATCCTGAAAGTCAAGGCGCCCTTGAAAGATTCCATCAAACATTGAAAAACATGATAAGATCATATTGCTTTGACACAGAGAAGGATTGGGATGAAGGCATCCATCTCCTTTTATTTGCTGTTAGAGAATCTGTGCAAGAATCTCTTGGCTTCAGTCCATTTGAATTAGTATTTGGCCATACTGTTCGTGGTCCTTTGAAACTTCTCAAAGAGAAATTTCTCTCCAATGATGACACCTCCCTGAATTTACTTCAGTATGTGTCTGATTTCAAAACTAGACTTTCAAAAGCTTGTGAGGCTGCTCGGACCAATCTTCAGTCAGCCCAAAGGAAAATGAAACAGCTATATGACATAGGGACAAAAGAAAGGAATTTTAAACCAGGTGATAAGGTACTAGCTCTTGTGCCTATTCCAGGAAAATCGTTGCAGGCCAGGTATTATGGTCCATACACTGTAGACAAAAAGATCAGTGACGTAAATTACATAATAAACACTCCTGGGAGGCGCAAGCTAAAGCAGCTATGTCATATTAACATGCTTAAGGAATACATAGATAGGGACAATACATCTTTAACATCAGTCAATCTAGTTAGCTCTGTTCCACTTAATTTATGTGACAATGACTGTGAGGATATTAATTCAGTGAAGTCGGATCCCACATCATCAAAACTTCAGAATTCTGACATTCTAAGGAATCTTGACCAGAAACTGTCACATCTAGAGGCAAATCAGCGGAATGAACTGAAACAGCTGATATTTGAATATGAACACTTATTTCCTGACATTCCAACACGGACAGACAAAATATTTCACGATGTGGACATAAATGGTTCTAAACCTGTAAAACAACACCCATACAGGATGAATCCTGTGAAACAAAAATATCTTAAAGAAGAAGTTCAGTATCTATTAGACAATGACTTTATTGAACCAAGCCAAAGTGCGTGGAGTTCTCCTTGTATTCTTGTACCAAAACCTGATGGGACATATCGTATGTGTACAGATTTTAGGAAAGTTAATTCCTTAAGTAAAACAGATAGCTTTCCTATTCCAAGAATGGATGACTGCATTGATAACATCGGGAATGCCAAATACATAACGAAATTCGACCTTCTGAAAGGATTTTGGCAAATTCCACTTACAGATAGAGCAAAGGAGGTTTTGGCATTCACAACACCAGACGGATTATTTAACTATAAAGTCATGCCATTTGGAACGAAAAACTCTCCGGCAACATTTCAGCGCTTAATAAACATGGTAATTGCGGGGCTGGAAGGATGCAGTGCTTATATCGATGATGCTATCATATACAACGACCAATGGAATCAACATCTTGGTACTATTCGAGCATTCTTTGATAGACTGAGTAATGCCAAATTGACAATCAATCTTGCTAAAAGTGAATTCTGCCATGCAAGTTTGACATTTCTAGGTCATGTTGTAGGTCAAGGTCATGTGAAACCCATTGATGCTAAAGTTGAGGCTATCTCAAATTTTCCCGTACCCACGTGCAAAAGACAGCTGATGCGATTTCTTGGTATGGCTGGTTATTACAGAAAGTTCTGTAATAATTTCTCTGTCATTGCTGAGCCTTTGACAAATTTGCTCGGCAAAAGAACAAAATTCAATTGGAATGCAATATGCCAAAATGCTTTTGATAAACTTAAAGCCATACTCAAGAGTGAACCAGTTCTCTTAGCACCAAACTTTGAAAAGGAGTTTAAGCTAGCTGTAGATGCTAGTGACGTAGGTGCAGGTAGTGTTTTGTTGCAGGAAGATGAAAATGGTGTGGATCATCCAGTTTGCTACATTTCCAAAAAGTTTAATAAGCATCAGAGAAATTACTCTACCATAGAGAAAGAGTGCTTGTCTCTGATTCTTGCTCTGCAACATTTTGAAGTTTATCTTACCCCTACTACTGCACCGATTGTTGTTTTCAGTGATCACAATCCACTGACTTTCATACATAAAATGAAAAACAAAAATCAGCGGTTGCTCAGGTGGAGTCTTATGCTACAAGAGTATAATTTAGACATAAAAAATATCAGAGGGAGAGATAACATTATCCCTGATGCCCTTTCAAGAGCTTGAGCAGTGTCAGGAGTTGTGTTTTTCTTTCCTACTAAAGTGGATTG
Source organism: Lucinisca nassula (assembly GCA_963580285.1). Lineage (NCBI taxonomy): Eukaryota > Metazoa > Mollusca > Bivalvia > Lucinida > Lucinidae > Lucinisca > Lucinisca nassula. The sequence continues at coordinate 155,491,144 of OY757010.1, forward strand.
TAGATACATGTAATTTTATATGCTATGCTCAATATTTTATTATTCTTAAAGCAAAAGAAAGCTTTATTACATAAATCTTTCTTTTCCTCGAAGAGGGGGAGTGTTATGCATAAGAATTTATTTTTCTGATTCCCACTTGCACCCCACTGTTGACCTAATAGTGCTATAAATATCTTGTTAATCTTCTTATAGAAGATTCTAGAAAACTGAGTCACAGATTAATTTTATTTTTGTAAACAACATGTTTACAAGGAAAAGTACTTCAGAACCTTCCAGAAAGTTCAGGTTTGCATTATTTTTAGAAAATGACCTCATCTTATTCCACAGCCATCTGGAATGTTCTAGAGAAATCTTAGGGTCTATAAAAGAGCTTGATTTTTCTCATTGAGTCAGACTTTGGAGTTTGATGTTTGGGCATTTAAGAAAAGTTATTTCTAAATTCTGTGTTGGATTGTTAAAGGATATTACTTTTCATTTTGGACTGTGAATTCTGTGGGATCAAGGAAAATAGATTCATTCAGGATATTTCATAACAGAGCTAAGTACATTTAATTTTCTTACTTCTACAGGTTAAAGTTAACTTGTAAATAAATTTTGTTAAAATTTTCCAAAAGGCTTGTTTGCTTTTTTTCTTTCTGCTACGCCTGGCTCGTAACATCAGAATCAGAATTGTTTACCGGTGACACGTCCTTAGTCAATCCCTCAACAGAACAACATGTTGAATGCCATACTATATCTCCTTTAAAGTACAATCCATTTGCTATCCTGTTTGTTTACGCTTGCAGCACACTAAAATGATAGTTCTTTGGGTATACGTTTACACACGGCCTGTGTGTAAAGTTTTAGTTTGCTGTGACGTAATCATATTTATGACGTCATGATAAACAGCCGATGGATTGAATCAAAGTTGAAGTAAAACAAAGATCAGGAATCGATACAATTAACTTACTCCACCCAACAAAGACACCACAGTGAAAGAAACACAACTATTAAGCGACCAGACATTAATGGAAACCTAAATAAAGGAAGGCCATAAGGACAGTTACTTTCCCACAAAATGGTCATATGGCCATCCAAAATAAAAAGACACAAGTGATACACACAGTAAGTAACAAACAACAACATAAATAATTCGCCACAGAAGAACCGCCTTGGAACGGTCAGTGGAAAGATTTCCACTGGGGGGGGGGGGGGCTTAAATCGATTTTACGTGGCCACAATCCTCGCCTTTACTTCCGTCGCGATTTAGACAAATAATTTGTTCAGTCCGCATGAAGGCCTCCTAACTCATCAGTGCAACATCTCCGTGAACACAAAAAATCAAAGAACCACAGAGGTGAGACAACGGTGAGGACTCGACAGCAAGAAACCACTGAAATGCTGGAGCAAAAGAAAACCAACAGTTAGACTCCGATGGGCCCGACCAGAGACAGAGCATCGGGCACCAACCAACATTACCAAGAATTAGATCTCTCTAATTCTCAATAAGCCTTTACGTTGGAGCCATCATAGAATCTGAGGCCTGACCCACCGGCGTGCAATTAAAGAGGGAAGCAAAGTTGCCAACCGTGATTGGGTTAACTACCATGCATGCAGTCTGTCGTATAACATCCATGTTGTACCCAATCTTTTTATATCGAAGAATGATTTTACAAATTGGGTGCTGAAGTCATTGCTGTTATATATTTTTCTGAATTTATATACTAAGTCACCATAAAATTCGGGTTCCGATAGACCTTGTTGCAGAAGAGATTTAAGTCCAATATTGAATTTTGAAATTAAATCAGAATGGCGTCTATAAAATTTTGAAAAGGCTTTGCATAGTTTATGGTACCGATAACCCTGATTAAGGAGTTTAGCCGTTTTAAGCTTTTCTTTTATAAGATTATGAGGAAGTGTAGTGTAAAGAGTGGAAAAATCGTAAGTAGACAGACTTGAAGCACGAAAATGTCTGGATTTCAATTTATTTAAAACCTCATTCGAATTTTTATTGACCAAAACAGATTTCTTCCTAATCTTTCAAAGACTTTATCACAATATTTAATCACGTGCGTTTTAATAGCAGTAAGACAGGAAGTTAATAATTTAGAAAGTTCAATGGTAGTGCAAGAGCTAGAATTTGCAATAAACCGTGCTTTGTAAGGTCTTTTATCAAGTTTTGGTAACCAGTATAGTGTAGGAAGCTTGTCTTGGTCTTCGGTAACACACACATAGCAAACTTGGTGGCTGAATGACAAATATGTTTATCTACTATAACTCTCTCTTCATAGGCCTTAGTACCACCAAGCTCCTGCTTAAGCGTGTTAACATAGTGGAGCCGTCACACAACGATGACATTGTTAGCGGCCTTGTCTGCAGGGGCCAAAACAAACTTCTTATGAAATTCTTGAATACCTAGTTTAAGATGACGTAAAGACGTCTTGGGCTTAGGAGGTAATAAGTTAGTCCGCATGCTACTGACTTTTTTCTTTTTTTTTTTTTTTTTTTTTGCTGGCTGAGAACTGACAATTATGCCCGTAGAATCATTCTGTCTGCAAAGGCCTACTACTAAATTTTATTATGGTCGAGAACTGCTGGCTCTCTCTCTCTCTCTCTCTCTCTCTCTCTCTCTCTCTCTCTCTCTCTCTCTCTCTCTCTCTCTCTCTCTGTCTCTCTCTCTCTCTTCTCTTCTCTCTCTCTCTCTCTCTGTCTCTCTCTCTCTCTCTCTCTCTCTCTCTCTCTCTCTCTCCAGTAAGTCCCTTGGCTTTCTTTCTACTTATATACTGCGATCGGTCACATCTGACCAATACTCGCAGTACATTACATACACACCAGGGGCAGTTGTTCGAAACTAACGGCGTCGTTAGTTAACATATCGTTAAAACTTTGATCATTTGCATATGCAAAAGCTGCTCACATGTTTTCAGCGAAAATACCAAAATTGTAGATATTGTACATGCTAGACCACTTAACAATATGACCACTAACGATCTCGTTAAGCTAACGATGCTTTGAACAACTGGTCCCTGGTATGCAGGATGAAAGCCTACACAGTAATCGTGTAATTACGGTAGGGGTCTTTAACCTGCACAGGGCATAACTCTCCCTCCACACCGCAAGTTAACATCCCGATCCACAGGACGGTGCACTTTATGGCATTATCCCTGCAAATTATGCCAATGGAGCGTGCTCGGACACCGAAATTTTATCGCCGCTGCCAGGGATCGAACCCGGGACCTCTAGCATCAGAGGCAAGTGCACTAACCACTGAGTTATCACGCTCGCACTCGGCATCACGAAAACACGTCTAAGTTTAACCCCCTAAAACCACACTTTTATACAGTAAAACTGAGGTTTACGGGGAGTAAACATTATTTTTTCTAATTTCTGTTACTCGTTTAAGCAGAACTGACAATTATGCCAGCAGAAATATGAAGAAAAAAATCACTTAAAAATTCTCGTTTTGTGGTGGTAAAATTTTGTTATATTTGAGTATTGTTTGTTTGTTTGATTTGAGGTTAACGTCCCCGTCAACACTGTACAGGTCATTTTGGAAACGTTGCTTCCAATTTCGTGGGACTTTTACCCGACACTGAGATGAAATGACATCTCAAGCCCTGTCGCCCAATGAAACCAATAGGATTTATAAGCATGGACGGTAAGACTCGCACCGCTTTATCTGTGCAGGCTTAGATCCTCTAAACGGTTTACCACTACTCGTGTGCTTTCGCTTTCAGATCTGCGTGGAAGCATCGTGCAGCCCATTTATTTCTTCAAGCCCCAATGGGCGGGGGCCATGATATATTTCAGTAGGTGGATTTAAAACACAGTAAAATCATTCATAGTTAAGAGAGAGAGAGCGCAAGAGTGAGAGAGATCTTGGTCAAAATACATCAAAATCTGGAACCGTAAAAGCGCCACGGTTAAATCCTAAACGCATGGAATGGAAAATAGAAATCACAAATGATTTCTTTTTTTTTTTTTCTTTTTTTTTGTTGCTTCTATCTTTAAAGGCCTTTAAGGAATATTTCGCTAATTTCGAGCCAATCATTAAATAGAAGTTGGAGTACGAGGGTCCTTCAAAATGTTTTGTCACTAATAGGTTTCCCTAGTTTTATCGTATATATTTCTGATAACCCATCATTGCATTTGAATAGTCTTTCAAACAGCCACCGATAACAGTTTATTTCTAGCAAATTGCTTTTATAATGACCGAGATATGTCAAAATGAAATGCATGCAGTCAAATACACTGGCCAATTTACGAGTTACATTGTAAAATGGACAAAAAGACTGAAATTCGCAGCTAAATTAAATGCCGTGTAAGGCTTGACATAGGTTGATGAATTGTGTGGCAAAAATGAACCTCTTGTAAATTCAAAGCGCACTATTTATCGGTGGGTCAAAGCTTTTACAGCTGGTAAATAATCGACCAAAGATGATGCCCGTGTTGGTAGGCCAAATACCTCCATCACCAAGGCAACCATCGCTCCTGTAAATGCAGCGGTCAAAGAAGATGCGCGACTGTCAGTGAAAGAGATATCTTAATGCACTAGCTTAGCAGAAGGCGGTTTACAAACCATTCTGACAAAGTACTGGGCTTGAGAAAGATTTGCGCTATGTTGGTGCCCCATTTGCTCACTGAAGAGCGAAAATGTATTATGTTGGTGTTTCTTTCCCTTTGGTGTCTTGAATGGGAGGTGTTAGGTAATTTTATCGATACCTATTCACTGCCTTTACTTCTGTTTGGCAAAGCATGTGTAGATGCATGTCCTGTCTGAGTGACACCTTTGTTTTAGTATACAATTAACTTAAAAAAAAAAAAGAGATTTTGACCAGAAATAAAAAATGATATTTTGCATGAAAAGCTTACTCTTATAACGACCCCAATTTTGTATGAACGACCTGCTGTTTTTATTTGATAGTTTTTGCATATAATATTTAGATATAATACCTTTCTTAGTGATCATATCATTTATATAGCAGAAATTCCTATAATAATTTGAAAAATATGTGTATATATGTTCATATCTTTCAGTTTATGATTACTTTTGAAACGACCCACATTATCTTATTGGAGACCTGTCACCCTGTTTTCATTTCATAGTTTTGCGGATTACATAAAGATACATCACCTATCATGTCTTAGCTCACAAGCAACTATAATTTTTGTGATGTTTAAAAAAAAATAAGTTTTTGCTTGTTATGATAACTTTTGAAACGACCCTTTTTGCTTGAAATAACACTATAACCGAATTCTTTCATCATATTGCGGCAGATAATAAGCATATATAAATATCAACTATTTGCGTGGAGTTATTAATTTCTAGCAAAACAGTTATTTTAATGTTAGAGATCTTCACGAAAAAAAAGGTATTTTGCCTGAAATTTTTACTTTTGAAACGGCCCTCATTCTCTTATATGGCCGGTGACCCCCCATTTTTATTTCATGTTTTTGAATGTCATATGAATATACATAATTTAATTTAGTAAGTCCGAAATCTCTAGGGCAGAAGTCCCTTTAATTTTCGCATTTGTGTCAAATTTTAGCGATTTTCCATTACAATCAATGCAAAAAATGTGTAAAATGGCGTTACTTTTGGATTGACCCCCCATTCTTTCCCAGTCTCGGTGGCATGATATTTTTATGACTTTAATCTGAAGTTAAGTCCTTGCTGGATACTTTGTTATAACATAACGAAATTCTCTTAGGCAGGTATCTCAGAAAAAAATTAAGGTCGGCCTCCTTAATAGGAATGTTGCTTAGGTGACCCTCTACCAAAATAACTTAAACGGTTCCCCTATGATGAGCAAAATGGCCGCCAGACCTAAAATAGAAAAACATTGTAAATTTGCTTCAAACGTGAACTCCTCCTTCACAGGAATGTTGCCTAGGCAGGTCCCTACCAAAATAGCTAAGAGAAATAGATTTGGATGCATGGTGCTTCCGCGCAGAGCTGAAACCCACCGCACATGAGTACTGGTTAAACCGCATAGAAGGTCTAAGCCTGCCCAGGCAAAGTGGTGCGAGTCGGACCGTCCATGCATATAAACGCAATGGTTTCATTGGGCGGCAGGGATTGAGATGTCATTTCATCTCAATGTCGGGTAAAAGTTCCACAAAATATGAAGCAACATCTCCGAAATGAACTAAATAATTTTGACGGGGACATTACACCTCAATCCAAACAAACATACTGCGGTGGTCTTTGATTTGGGCTTTTTTTTTTTTTGGCTTAAGGGGAATGGGAACACCTTCAGGGGAGGCCACACTTTCAAAAGTATTTGTGTCTCCCATGTCAATAAGGGTCAACTCTTAAAGACACTTTTTTTGATTGCATAACACCCTAATGACCAGTTATTGAAGGAATCAGTTTTGAGATAAGATACCTTCTGGGTATTCTGACTGTCATACAGGTAGGGGACCAAGAGAGGGTAATCAGTTACCTATAGGCGATTCACATCTATTTATTTACTTGTTTGATAACTATGTCCTGGTTTTGATATCAATGGAATGTATTCTTTTTTTTATTTTATTTCATTTTGTCACCATTATTGATAACCATTACTAAAACATGCCTACTGAAATATCTTGGTTAAATTTTACGACCAAAAATGATAAAAGTCCTGATATCTTTAATATTTCGGCTCAAACATATATTGTCGGTACTTGTTAGAACTGCCTCGGGCAGGCGCTTCTAATGAGAACCACAATTTGTGTTCAAAAACATATATTGTGGGTACCTGTTAGAACAGCATCGATATGGGTGCTTCTAACGAGAACCCACAATTTATGTTTTTGAGCAGAAATTAAAAAATTTAGGTAACCCCTCTAAACCCCAGTTTTACTATACAATATTTTTACATTGTGAGTACTCGTAAAAATGCCTCTGCGAGTGTTTCTAACGAGGACAATATATGTTTTTGAATAGAAATAAGAAAAATAATGTATACCCCTCCGTACCCCAAATAAATAAATAAATGTTCATTGAATGATTAAATCGCGGTGCAAGTCGGACCGTCCATGCTTACAAACCCTATTGGTTTTATAGGGCGACAGGGCTTGAGATGTCATTCCATCTCAGCGTCGGGTAAAAAGTCCCCAAAAAATTGAAAGCAACATCTCCTAAGGAGCAAATTCTTTCCTTTAAGAGTTGATCCCTTTTCCGTGGGAAAGAGCTCATAGAAAAGCGAACAGGAAGTTCCGAAAGTTGTCTTCCTTTGAAAAATGACGGACAAATCTGCTAGGTGTTCCCATTCCCCTTAACAGAATTCTAATGAATTTGTGACGGTAACGCGTTTGGATAACGTCAAATTTCCTAGGGATACAGGTAGGGGTAACTGTATCCAAAACTGTCATTAGGGGAGGTAAATCCGCGGTTTTAAGGTCGGAAATTTTGTTTTACGGCGACGCGTTATCGGAGCCGTTAAATGGATTTTGCGACCCATTACGATATCATACTCATGTGATATAGTGCTTTCTTTAATTTCTCCAAAACGGCTACTTTTCCGGTGCAAAGTGTTGATAATTTTTTTTTAATTTATTCCCCAAAACATATACGTTGTGGGTGCTCGTACCCAGGAACCTATGTATTGGAACAAAAATAAGCACAATTATGTTTAACCCTGTCATCACGCAAACACACCTACATAATTTTGACCTCTTGAGCCCCACTTTTATATAGTAAAACTGGGGTTTGCAGGGGTATACCTTATTTTTCTTATTTCTGCTCTAAAATATAGATTGTGGCTACACGTTAGAACCGCCTCGATGAGGTGGTTCTAACGAGTACCCACAATCTATATTTTGAGCAGAAATATGAAAAATATAACAATTTTTCATCTTAAAATTTTCGTTTTTTCGTTGGTAAAGTTTACAATGTATTTGTATAGGCGTGTTTTCGTAACGAAATCCCATTTAAAAGAACAAAACATTACGATAACACACCCGTGCGACATAGTGCAATTTTTACATCTCCAAAATGGCTACTTTTCTGACGAAAATCTGTGATATTTTTCTTATTTGTACTGCAAACATAGGTTGTGGGTACTCGTTAGAACCGCCTCATTGAGGCGGTTCTTACGAGTACCCACAACCCATGTCTAGGAGAAGAAATAAGAAAAATATTGTTTACCCCCGTAAACCCCAGTTTTCTCTATATAAAGTGGGGTGTAAGGGGGTGTTCATTTCACGAACTTGTTCACGTGATGTAAAAATTAAAACACCGATCCTACCATTTTCAATTTCCGACCCTATACCTAGTGACGTCTTTGCACTTTGCATGTTCCCATAGTAATTCCACGTTTTCAGTAGCTTTGGAAGGGGGTGGGGGGGGGGGGGGGGGGGGGGCTTTGCGGGTATTCGGTACCTGCCAAAATACAGAGCTGACTTTTGGAGCATCTAAATCGAATTATGATATACAGTGCAAGTCTCAACATGACATTTTTATTAACAAAAACATGTACAAAACAAAAACACGTGAAAAATACAGGCCCGAGCCGATTTTTTTTTTTCGGGAGAAAAGATAACATAATAAAAAATGTTTTTTTTTTCTCACCTACCGACCAATTTTTTCAGCATGTTAGTAGAACACAGCTATTTTTTACGCTTATGTTTGTTATTCGCTTTTCGCCTTTCAGAAGATAGTTTGTTATTCGCTTTTTCGCTTTTCGTTTTTCGCTTTTCGGTCATAAGTCAAGTTTTAAGATCTTTATGGTGCCTGAGTGAGGATTTCATCCCACCAACAGCTGTGGCCATACGGAGACGAGGACTTTGGTTTGGAGTACGTATGTTGTTTTCGTTTTTCGCTTTTCGTCTTAAGACAGGTTTTAAAGTCTAGTGAGTGAGTGAGTGAGTGAGTGAGTGAGTGAGTGAGCGAGCGAGCGAGCAAACGAGCGAGTGAGTGAGTAAGTGAGTGAGTGAGTGAGTGTGTGTTTTACGTCCCACCAACAGTTGTGGCCATATAAAGACAGGGACTTTGGTTGGGAATATACATGTTGTTTTCGTATTTCGCTGTTCGCTTTTCGGGTCACTGGTGAAGCATCACGTGAACAAGTCCGTGAAATGAAGCCCCCACCCCACTAAACCCACTTTTTATAGAGAAAACTTAGGCTGGGGTTTACGGGGGTATAAATTATTTTTATCATTTTTCTCCCAGATATAGGTTATGGGAACTCGTTGGAACCGCCTCAATGAGGTGGTTCTAACGAGCATCCACAACCTATGTTTGCAGTACTTATAAGAAAAATATGAAGAATTTTCATCAGAAAAATGGCCGCCATTATGGACATGTGAAAAAAATGCACTACATCACGAAAACACGCCTATATAATTTTGACCCCCTTGAACCCCACTTTTATATAGTAAAACTGGGGTTTCCTGGGGTATACCTTATTTTTTCTTATTTCTGCTCTAAAATATAGATTGTGGGTACTCGTTAGAACCGCCTCATAAATATAGATTGTGGGGTACTCGTTAGAACCGCCTCGATGAGGCGGTTCTAACGAGTACCCACAATCTATATTTGGAGCAGAAATAACAAAAATATCACACATTTTCATCATAAAATTTTCTTTTTTTCGGCGATAAAGGTGGCAACGTATTGGTATAGGCGTGTTATCGTGATCGGTCGCACGGGTGTGTTATCGTAATGACCGGTACATTTGAATGTGAGTGAGTGAGTGTTCCACCAACAGCTCTATCAATACGAAGATGGGGGAGTTCGGTTGGGAGTATATATAGAGAATACCAGGTTCGTGGCTTTTGATATCAAGTTTATCAGGCTCGGCTTCGAGAACGCTTGTAGAATCGCGAGGCTTGCCGAGCGATTCTACAAGCGTTCTCGGAGCCGAGCCTGATAAACTTGATATCAAATGACACGAATCTGGTATTCTATTTATCAGTTTATCCCAGCATACACTTACATTTTGGCCATTTTTTTCAGCAATCCAGTTCTAAGAAGTGTAATGTCTCACTTGTCCTGAGATAGCATTTTTATCAGGTCAACGCTCACTCACTCACTCACTCACTCACTCACTCACTCACTCACTCACTCACTCACTCACTCACTCACTCACTCACTCACTCACTCACTCACTCACTCACTCACTCACTCACTCACTCACTCACTCACTCACTCACTCACTCACTCACTCACCATTAAGACATTAAAACTTGACTTATTCGAAAAGCGAAAAGCAAAAAAACGAAAAGCGAAGAACGTAACAAGATATATACTCCAAACCAAAGTCCCCGTCTTCGTATAGCCACAGATGTTTGTGGGACGTAAAATACTCACTCACTCACTCACTCACTCACTCACTAACTATTAAGACCATAAAACTTGACTTGTGATCGAAAAGCGAATAACAAACTAACTTCTGAAAGGAGAAAAGCGAATCACAATCTGAATACAGTAGAACTTCAATGGCTCAAACTCTGTTGGCTCGATAACTATGGATGAGTCGAACCCGTTCTTGAGTCCGCCGGGAATTCCTCCAAATACGAAATAGACATAATTTAAGGACATTTTCTTCTTTTATATTCCAAATGTATGCTGTGTGTACTCATTAGAATCGCCTCGATGAGGCGATTCTAATGAGTACACACAACACACATTTATAATATAGAACATCGAAAAGGTGCCCAACATTATTTTTATTATGCCTCCTGGTATGGCACTAATAGTAACCCACCTTGGCTCGTTCTACCGCTGTCTCGAACCAATTTTCATGGTCCCAAAGGGGTTCCAGCCATCGAAGTTCGACTGTATAATGCTAATTAATTGTCACGTTTAAAATTGACAGTTCGATTTTAAATGCACATAAATAAAGAAGCCCAGAACAAAGCATAATAGTTAATAACTTTCTTTTGAATGATTTCTTCCATGTCGATTTTAAAACAAAGAAAATAACGATTTAAGACTATGAAACCGGAGAATATATTGTAATAAAGGTGAGTATTTGGGAAAGTAGAAACTACACAAACAGTGTAGACCGCGATCAGTCTGTTCTTGAATGAGCACGCTCATGATTTTAGGGTCTAAACTTTTTGCCATTCCGTTGAGTCTGCTACTGTCTGAGTAAGACCAATAACAAATTAGACGATGTTCCTAGCTCAGACACAGAGGAGTCAAACTTTTTAGGACAATTTTAGTAAAATCAGCCCTGTCGCAAGGAAACCCGTCTTCTTCTCTCTTTTTCCTTTCTCTCTTTCACTTGGTAATACACAAACCAATCTCCGCAACTACACAGATGCGCGACATTCTTGAAATTTTGGATATACATTACGAAAACACGCCTATACAGTTACATTGTAACCTTTATCGCCGAAAAAAAAATGAAAATTTAAGATGAAAAATTGTGATACTTTCTTATTTCTGCTCAAAATATATATCGTTGTACTCGTTAGAACCGCCTCATCGAGTCTATATTTTAGAGCAGAATTAATAAAGATAAGGTTTACCCCTGTAAACCTCACTTTTATTATGTAAATGTGGGGTTCAAGGGGGTCAGCATTATTTAGGCATGTTTTCGTGATGGAAACTAGAGATATTATACTATATGTAAGCAGCGAACACAGAGGGTGCATGCGCAGGCTGATTTGCACATCTGTTTTTCGCAAATGCAATAAAACAGGTTTTCTTACGACGCGACTCAGTTATGTAAAAATTTCAGATTTTGAAACTTATGCATTCAAAGTTACGTACCTTGCAAAAGGAGACAGTTGGAACAAGGACGCATATTTGGATAAAAGAGATTATTGCATTTTTTCGCAGGTAAGTTTGTTTTAATAATAATAATAATAATAATAATAATAATGACATTAATAATATTAACAATTATAAAACAATAAATAATAATAATAATAATAATAATGACATTAATAATATTAACAATTATAAAACAATAAATAATCAAATAATCAAAATAAATTTATCATATGACGTCGTTGATAAGCAGTGGATAACGTCGTGTAATTTTTTTTTTTTTTTTTTTTGGTTTGGGTTTTACGGCCCTTTCAAGATTATTTCACTCATATCGAGCCGATCGTTAATCATAGGTGGGCGAAAACCGGAGTACCCGGAGAAAAACCACCTGACCTTCCGTTGCAGAACTTGGCGTCTCACACGTGACCCGAGCGAGGCTCGAACCCACGGCGGTGAGAGACCTAATGACTAAGAGTCAGCGCTCTTATCCATTAGGCCACGGAGGCCCGAACGTCGTGTAATAAAAATCGTATGACTACACGAGTAATAACACTTTGGCGGGATTAAGTAACGTCATAACGACGTTCATGTCAATAATGCATTTTTGTGGAAGTATTTGTCAAATTCAAAGGCGATAAAATCCAATTTAATGTGGTCATATGATAAACAGAATCTTACACTCGTGGTCATTTCATATGAAATTTTTGAAACCCACCGAAAGCTCGTTTCATAAATTTCATATGAAATGACCACTCGTGTAAGATCCTCTTTTTATCTTGTGACGTCGCGTCTGAGAGTCTAATAACGCCATGCAATAAATTCTGTAATCCACTTGGGCATTAAATATGCAAATTAGTTAGATTCGCCCCGTAACGTTAAACGTGCGACGTCATTAACGACGTCGCGATTACTAATATTGACATTTTTGAACAAAAATCGTGAATTATATGTGTTCTAAATGTCATATGATAAACAGAATCTTGCATTCGTGTTCATGTATTATTGAACTTATTAAACGCGTTGAGGAAAAGGGATAAATGCTCAGCCTCGCATTTTATTCCTTTTCCTCAATAAATTCAATAATACATTCTTGCATAAATACCTATGCGCATGGCTGTTTGAAGCCATTGTCAAATGGACCAAAAGCCGTGCTCAAACAGTAAAAACCATGTTCAAATCATGAAATTCGCGTGCTGTTTGAACATGGACTTTGAGCTTTTGATATCACAAGACGGGCCTTGCTTTGTTACTTTACGTTGAGCGACGTTACAATATCGCCCTGAACGCAGCGTTTTAGGGTTCTATGATGACGTCAGATGGTTACTGCGTAACAACGTCATTGTAAACAACATTCTGAACGGGTCGCCATGTTGGTTCGCCGGTCGCATTTGAAGAGTTTATATGGAGCTTTTGGGCGTTTTCGTCAAAATTTGCTGTCGGAATCGTGAGTTATGCAAGAACAACGATCATCCATGGTTATTTCATTGCATTAACATTTGCCGGATCCCTCGGAAGATATTTGAACATTCGGCCTGGCGGCCTCATGTTCAAACAGCTTCCTCGGGACCCGGCAAATGTTAATGCATGAAAAACCATGGTTGATCCCTATATTAACACTCATGTAATATCCTTTATTTATTATAATAATAATAATAATAATAATAATAATAATAATAATAATAATTATTATTATTATTATTATTATTATTATTATGAACATGAAAACTTCATCACGAAAATACGCCTATATAATTCTGCCCCCTCGAACCCTACTTTTATATGGTAAAAATGGGGTTTACAACGGTAAACCTTATTTTTCTTATACTGCTCTTACCTATAGATTGTGGGTACTCGTTAGAACCGCCTCATCGAGGCGGTTCTAACTAGTACCCACAATCTATATTTTGAGCAGAAATAAGAAAAATATCCCAATTTTCCATCTTAATTTTTTCATTTTTTCTGCGATAAAAGTGTCAATGTATTTGTATAGGCGTGTTTTCGTAATTTATTCGTGCTAGGGATTGTTCGAGCCGCTGATGGTTAATCAAAAGGCCAGGTCAGAAGGCATTATGAAAATCATTAGCATAATGAAAATCATTAAGCGATATTTTTGATCATCTATAGATAATTAAAGAAGGTACGTTTTGTCTATTCATTAGACTCGCCAAATCGTCATGAAATAAGACAATCTCCCTAAACATTATAAAAACACGCCTCTACAAATACATTGTAAACTTTACCGCCGAAAAAAAATAAAAGTTTAAGCTGAAAAATTGTGATATTTTTCTTATTTCGGCTCAAAATATAGATTGTGGGTACTAGTTAGAACCGCCTCATCGAGGCGGTTCTAACGAGTACCCACAATTTATATCTTAGAGAAGAAATAAGAAAAATAATGTTTACTCCTGTAAACCCCAGTTTTACTTTATCAAAGTGGGGTTAAAGGGGGTCAAAATTATATAGGTGTGTTTTCGTGATGTTTCTCTAAATACATTGATATCTGGTGTTAAGTGAAAGAATTCTGGGCCCCGCCCATCGGGGCTTGGAAAAATAGATTGGGCTGCATGATGCGTCCACGCAGAGCTGAAACCATCCGCACATGAGTACTGGTATCTAAGCCTGCATGCCAAGGCAAAGTGGTACGAGTCGGACCATCCGTGCATACAAACCCTATTGGTTTCATTGGTCGGCAGGGGTGGAGATGTCATTTCACAAATGTCCCACAAAATTGGGAGCAACATCTCCAAAATGACCTAAGTAGTGTTGACGGAAACGTTAAACCTCAATTTAAACATTATGATAACACAGCCGTGTGACAAAGTGCATTTTTTTTTCACATTTCCTAGGTTCTTACGAGAACCCACAACCTATGTCCTGGAGCAGGAATAACGTTTTTGCACTAAAGGGGTCCCTTACCCGTGACGTCATAAAATGATTAAAAATCATTATAAATCACTTTGTTTTGGCATTAATGGACGTAGCAACGTTCTGCACTTACTTATTCCTTCAATTGTATTGTATATTCAATTGTAGCTTTGTAGATGCAGAATTCTGTACCATCACGTGAACAAGTCCGTGAAATGAAGACCCCCTTACACCCCACTTTGTATAGAGAAAACTGGGGTTAACGGGGGTAAATATTATTTTTCTTATTTCTGCTCCAAGACATAGGTTGTGGGTACTCGTTAGAACCGCCTCAGTGAGGCGGTTCTAACGAGCACCCAAAACCTATGTTTGCAGTATAAATAAGAAAAATACCAAGGATTTTCGTCAGAAAAGTAGCCAGTTTGGAGATGTGAAAAAATGCACTATGTCGCACGGGTGAGTCATCGTAATGATTTTAGTCCTGAATTTTTCGGAGACGAATTGCAGTGAAACTGCGATCGCTCAAACACCGATGGCTCGTTTACCAGGGCTGATTCGAGTTAACCCATATATGCCTAGTGGCCCTTTTTTGGGACGTTGGCAAACAATGTAGACCCAGATCAGACGCCGCATAACGCGGCGTCTGATCTGGGTCTACACTGTTTGCTCAAAGAACATACATTTTTGTACAACTTACATTAAACAAAACAAATCTGACACCCCTATAATTGAAAATGGACAACTCCAAATTTATATGATGGAAGATTCCATTGTCATATATGGGTTAAGGTTTGAGAAAGAAAAAAAAGAGAAAAAATTCACAGATTTCCACGAGAAAACATAAATTTTGGAGATGTGAAAAAAAAAACAACAAAAAAAACAACAACACAAAAACAAACAAACAAGCAAACAAAAAAAAAAAAAAAAAAAAACGGGTGTGTTATGGTAATGGTACCACATTCCCTGCCAGCACAAAGATGCTTTGGGGAATGACTTTGCAATAAATAAGGAGCAACGACGCTGGCCAGAGCGCACGCATGCGCAGGCAGACCTAAGGCTTCGACGTCTGAAGCTTTTGTTTTGCTTGGCGCGGTCCAAGTACTTACTTCTGTCGATTTCATCATGTGAACAAGTCCGTGGAATAAAGACCCCCCCCCCCCCTAAACCCAACTTTATATAGAGAAAACTGGGGCTTACGGAGGTAATGTGTGTGTGTGTGTGTGAATTCGGGTTTACCGTCGCTTTCAACAATTTTTCAGTCATATCACGACGGTGTCTGGTTGCGACAGGGAGCGTAATGTTCACATTTATTGTGCTGCCTCACTGAAGTATCATGTCCCAGACACATTACATGATACCACACCCAGACATATTATCCTGACACTGGGTCGACCAGTCCTAGCTCTACCCCGCAAATCTGAGTGCCAAGCGAGGAGCAGCTAGTATCATTTTTAACGACTTTGGTATGTCGCAGCCCGGGATCGAACCCGTGACCTCCAGTTCCCCGGAGGAGCGGACACTCTATTATGGGGGTAAACATTATTTTCCTTATTTCTGCTCCAAGACATAGGTTGTGGGTGCTCGTTAGAACCCCCCCCCCCCCACGAGCACCCAAAACCTATGTTTTGAGCATTTATAAGAAAAATATACGGATTTTCATCAGAAAAATAGCAAATTTGGAGATATGAAAAATGCACTATATCGAACGGCTGAGCTGTCATAATGAGTCACAAAAAATGCCGTCTGTTTTGTTAGTGAATCTTGTCGCAAACAACGTGGACCAGATCAGACTGCTCCTCTAGGAGCCGTCATATAAGGGTCATCCACAGTGGGTGCCTGTATGCGAAAAACTAGTCTTGAAAAGCAATAACATGCAGCATACCACATAAACAGATGATATTTTCACATGCAGTTTTTGGGTCGATTTTTGTCCATCGTCCCAAAGAAGCCTAACTTCTGTTCAGTGCTAAACACTGATTTATAGGAAATCCAGATATGTTATTTATAGAAAATAGCAGAGTTACTTTTATCGCAGTGATGTCAGTGTGTTGCGTAAAAGGGCTATCTATAGAATCTGGGCTGGCTTGCCAAACAGTGAAGACCCAGATCAGAACGCGGCGTCTGATCAGGGTCTATGCTGTTTGCTTAAAGAACAGGAATTAAAGGGTCGGACGCCGAAAAACGCAGCGTCTGATCAGGATCTACACTTTTGCTTAAGGGTTAAACGAAACAGTCCAGGTCTATTTTCCCAGCCTACCCAGAGACAATCGATCCGACCGGTATTTATACATCTTTCAGGCCAAGTTAGCCCACACGCGCAAGTGTTGCTGAAAATTCAACAATTCAACGGACAACAATCTATTTTAGGCTGTTTAATTCAAGGGAAGCAATCAGCAAATTGTTAAGACGACGATTTTATTTTAATAAGAAAATACACCAGAGAGGTAAATAAATACAAACAGTACAATAAAGTAACAAATTTTGAAAAGAAATTATCTTAATACAATATTTTACAGCCAATATGTACAATTGTATCTTCTCTCTGTGTTCTAATCAAGAACCTTAGAACTTATAAAATTCGTGTAATTTACATGATGTATTTCGGTCCAAATGTGTATTACGGAAGGACAAGTCAAATCCAATTATATTATAATCCCGCTGTAGCGCTATAATATAATCGATTTTTAAAGACCTCATCTGAGGTTAAACATACATGAATAAACAGAAATACCATCTCGAAATTGCATTAACGCGAACACCCTTCATATACTTACGATAGCTGTATCATTTCTTGCGCCCCCCGCCCATCAAGGCTAGAAGAAAAATATATGGGCTGCATGGTGCTTCCACGCAGAGCTGAAACCGACCCGCACACGAGAACTGGTAAACCGCATAGAGGAGCTTAAAGCGGTGCGAGTCGGCCCGTCCATGCTTATAAGCTCTATTTGTTTCATTGGGCGGCCGGCCCCCGCCCATTGGGCCCACGATGCCTCCACGTAGAGCTGAAACTGACCACACACGAGTACTGGTAAACTGCTTAGAGGATCTAAGCCTGCCCAGGCATACGGTGCCCGTCCATGCTTATAAATCGTATTGATTTTTTGGGCGGCAGGGCTTTAGAAGTCATTTCATGTCATTGTCGGATAAAAGTGCCACAAAATTGGAAGCAACATCTCCAAAATGACCTTTACAGTGTTGATGGGGATGTAAAACCTCAAATCAAACATAGATTTTCGTTGAGCTCTGATGCCCATGATGCCCGCTTTGTCCTTGATCTGCACACAAATGCAGGTAACCGGCGGTTATTTAACCAATTTCAGACTGGAAACCCCTTAACGGGTACCGTGGCAAACGGTGCAGGCCCAGATCAGACGCCGCAGAACGCGGCGTCTGATCAGGACCTACACTGTTTGCAAAAAGTTTGAAGAAAGCACAACCTGACACCCCTAAATTTTGATATGGACTTCTGCTATATATAAGGAGGAAGATTCCATTTGGTCTTAAATGGGTTAAGTACTACAGCAGGGCTATTCTTGTCGCTGTGATGTCATAGGGCTGTGTAAAAGAAAACTGCTGTAAAGCACTGGCTCTGTCAATGTGCTGAGAGTTAATGTGCTAGGACTTTGGCAAACAGTGTAGACCCAGATCAGACGCCACAGAACAAGGCGTATATACGGAACCCGGGAAGGGACATTTCTGTTCCAGTATCTAGCAGAACAGAAATTAAAACAATAAAATTAGAGTGGATAAGAAAACAAGAAATATGTCGTTTAAACGATATAATATGACATATTTCTTATTTTAGTTTCCACTCTGAAAAAGTAGGGTGGAATTATAAAGTTTCAAGAAATGCTGTTATAAATATAGAACGTAGGATCGTGCGCGTGTATTGCTTTGGGGACGTCACCAAGGTCGAAACGCCATTTTCCTGAAATTTTTAGCTGTTTTGGCATGTTTCCACGGAAAATTAAGTACCGCACCACCCCTCAACCAACATGAAGAATGCGTTGGTCGCGGGGTGGTGGAATAGTTAGAATTACAATTGGAGACCCTTTGACAACAGCAAAACGCCTGGGCGAATCGTACATAATATTGACTTTTGAGACATTTTTGACATGAATGAGGTTTGTGTGTTTTCTGTCTTCCGACTTTGTTAAAATATTTTGTCACGGCATTGAACAAAACATAACAGACATTGTTTGTAAGGTAACCGGGCGCTAGATGCACAAAGAGGCTACCACCAGTTCGCCGGCTGGGATTAGTTATTGGTACTGCTCTTTTTTCCCCAGGCTGCCAATGTGCCGAACTAGACTTTGGGGAGTGAAGTGACTTCTTTCGCGGCGGATGTGGAAAGCAGGTCAATCCAGCTTTCCAATCCCCCTCTCCCCCCGCTCAAGATGCCTTGGAGGCACAAATCGCACCCAATGTGAATTGGTTTGATTTGAGGTTTAACGTCCCCGTCAACACTGTATAGGTCATTTTTGAGACGTTGCTTCCAATTTTGTGTGACTTTTACCCGACATTGAGATGAAATGACATCTCAAGCCCTGTCGCTCAATGAAATCATTAGGGTTTACAAGCATGGACGGACCGACTCGCACCGCTTTGCCTGGGCTGGCTTAGATACTCTTAGCGGTTTTCCAGTACTCGTGTGCGGTCGGTTTCAGCTCATTCTTCGAGTCTCGATGGACGGGGGCCGACACCCAGATTGGGACACCTTGAAGGCTGGGTGTAATTCTTCTGAAGTTATGATAAAGTTGTGACAAATTTGTTTCATGACACGGCAAGGAGTGGCAGACAGTGATGACCCTGACCAGACTGCTCCTGATCTGGGTTTGCACTTTTTGGGTAGGACTGTCTGTCCCAATACTTAGGATCATGATGATATCACCCAGATATCATTTACACTGGGTGTTCCAGTTTTCTTTGTGTTTTTTTTTTTTTGTTGTTTTTGTTGTTGCTTTTGTGTTGTTGTTTTTTTTTTTTCGTTTTTTTTTTTTTTTTCGTTTCATGCCTCTGTCGTTTGGAATTCTTTCCTTGGTTGTCTACTTGGTTTACCCATTATTTATATATACTACTCAAAGTTTGATAGGGATCACTTTTTTAATGCAAAATAATTTTTGGAAGAATTATTCACTTGAATCCAAATTCGATACATAATGATAGAAAACGTATCCTTCACAAAACCTAGTGATTAATTTTGACAACTGGTACTGCATTCAAGCGTGACAACAGCAACCGTCTTGGCACCCCCAAAATTTGCCGTAACACGAAGGGATTTGGACAACTGTTTTTTTTCCCAAATTTCCAAATTTGTTTAGACAAACGTGCCTAATAACGTGTATGGCGTCCACGGGTATCAATTACAGTACGACATCGCCTGCGCATGCTCGTAATCCGAGTCTGTATCCGGTTTTGTGGAATCAGCTTTCATTCAGCACCAATGCATCTTTGAGCTCCTGTAAAGTCCTCGGATGCACAGGTCGGGCTGAAACAGCACGCTGTAGCATGTCCCGCGCATGCTCAATCGGATTTAAGTCCGGTGACCGAGCAGACTAGTCCATACGAACGATTGTCTCACGTTCCAGATAGCAATCAGTGACGTTGGCACTGTTGGGATGGGCATTATCGTCCATCAGAATAAAGTCCGGGCCGATAGCATCTGCATATGGTCTTACAAACTCATCAAGAATATCATTACAGTACCTCAATGCCATTAACGTTCCGTTTTCAACGACGTACAAGTCAGTTTTACCGTTCACGCTTATGCCAGCCCAAACCATGACTGACCCCTTTCCATAGCGATCATGCTCTGCCACATTCAAGTCATCGAATCGCTCTTTAGACATTTGCCGCACTAACTGACGTTTATAAGTGAAGTCTAGACAGAATCTGGACTCCTCAGTAAACAGTACTGGCGTCAAGTCACGAACCGTCCACCTGACATGAGTTCTGGTAAAGTCCAACCGGTCTAGCACGTGCTGTCTCGTCAACGGAACACGTACAGCAGGCCTCGTGGCATTAAGTCCGAACTCGTGGAGCCCGTTTCTGACAGTTTGTGTAGAAATTCGTACTCCAGTTCCGTTCCTTAGCTCGTTATGCAAAGGCGTAGCGTTCAGGAACCGTTGACGTCGAGACTGAATCAACAAGAAACGGCCCTGATGTTGAGTTGTAGCCCTTTCTCGACTCCACCGTGTCTGTGTGAAGGATTTCCGTGGGTAAGGTGCCGACTCCACATTCGGGAAACCACGCTCTGAGACACATTCAGAATGCCAGCAACACGACGTTGAGAGACGCCAGATTCCAACATTCCGACGCCACGATTCATTTCTTCGGGGCTCAGACGGTTCCTTAATTGTCGCCTAGGCATTTTAGTGTTTCTCAAACCAAATGAAGTCCTTTTTTACGCATGGTAAAGGACCACTGACAATTTGATTTGTCTGTTGGAAAGCAGTGCTACGCAAGATTTTGGGGGTGCATGAATTCATTTGCGAAGTGTGAGAAGTGTGCACTTTTATGAGTACTGAACTGCACACGAGTTTCTGCTTAAGATATTTATCAATATACCGAGTAAAAATTCTGTCAAGAAATTTTAAATTTTCAGTGCAAAATTTTGTATATAAAAAGTGATCCCTATCAAACTTTGAGTAGTATATATAACCAGTGCTTCAGCTGAAGTGCACGACCCGCCAGATGCTTTTAGCTTTATGAGTGTTAACATATATGGGTATGGCGGCCATTTTGGTCATGTGACCTGGACCTAAAACGGTCCCCCCAATAAATGCGCCTTATCGTAAATATATCTTATACTTTAGTACTGTATTCTGAATCGTTTGCAGGATAAAATGCATTCTCACTTTTCCAATACAAAAGCATATGTGTCAAAGTTTGACCTAGGCACAAAGAAGGTCAAGGTCAACCCAGGGTCACCATTTTAGCAATTTATGATGGGCCTACGTCCCAGATGCTATTTATCAAGTTTCGTGGAAATCTGCCCAGTGGTTCTGGAGAAGACTATTTTTGAAGGGTTTTTACCATATATGGCTTGGCGGCCATTTTGGTCATGTGACCTGGACCCTATGAGCAAATTTTGGTTTCCCCCACCCCATAGAGGCTCCGTATGAAATTTGACTTCAAACGGCCCAACGGTTTCCGAGGAGAAGCGGTTCGAAAATTTTCACATTTTCGTCTCGGCGAAGTTATACTAAATGGAATGTAATATTTCGCAAGTTCATTTGTAAGATCTCATTGATATCTATCAGTATGCCAAAAATTGTTTAAATATTCCAAGCGGTTAAGTCACTATCACCAATTTTCACAAACGGGTTACGGACGGACAGACAGACAGACAGACCATATATTGCTTGGCGGCCATTTTGGTCATGTGACCTGGACCCCATGAGCAAATTCTGGTTTCCCCAATCCCATAGAGGCTTCATATGAAATTTGATTTCAATCGGCCCAACGGTTTCCAAGGAGAAGCAGTTCGAAAATTTTCACATTTTTCGCCTCGGCGAGGCTATACTGAATGGAATGTAATATTTCGCATTTTCATTGGTTAGATCTCATTGATATCTATCAGTATGCCAAAATGTTTAAATATTCCAAGCGGTTAAGTCACTATCACCAATTTTCACAAACGGGTTACGGACGGACACAAAGAAGGTCAAGGTCAACCCAGGGTCACCATTTTAGCAATTTTTGATGGACCTACGTCCCAGATGCTATTTATCAAGTTTCGTGGAAATCTGCCCAGTGGTTCTGGAGAAGACTATTTATGAAGGGTTTTAACCATATATTGCTTGACGGCCATTTTGGTCATGTGACCTGGACCCCATGAGCAAATTTTGGTTTCCCTATCCCATAGAGGCTCCATATGAAATTTGACTTAAATCGGCCAAACGGTTTCCGAGGAGAAGCAGTTAAACAATTTTCACATTTTTTGCCTCGGCGAGGCTATACTAAATGAAATGTAATATTTCGCAAGCTCATTGGTTAGATCTCATTGATATCTATCAGTATGCCAAAAAATGTTTAAATATTCCAGGCGGTTAAGCCACTATCACCAGTTTTCACAAATGGGTTACGGACGGACAGACAGACAGACCATATATGGCTAGGCGGCCATTTTGGTAATGTGACCTGGACCCCATGAGAAAATTCTGGTTTCCCCAATCCCATAGAGGCTCCATATGAAATTTGACTTCAATAGGCCCAACGGTTTCTGAGGAGAAGCAGTTAAAAAATTTCACATTTTTTGCCTAGGCGAAGCTATACTAAATGGAATGTAATATTTCGCAAGTGCATTGGTAAGATCTCATTGATATCTATCAGTATGCCAAAATTGTTTAAATAATCCAAGCGGTTAAGTCACTATCACCATTTTTTACAAACGGGTTACGGACGGACAGACAGACAGACCATATATGGCTTGGCGGCCATTTTGGTCATGTGACCTGGACCCCATGAGCAAATTTTGGTTTCCCCATCCCATAGAGGCTCCATATGAAATTTGACTTCAATCGGCCCAACGGTTTCCGAGGAGAAGCAGTTCAAAAATTTTCACATTTTTCGCCTCGGCGAGGCTATACTAAATGGAATGTAATATTTCGCAAGCTCATTGGTTAGATCTCATTGATATCTATCAGTATGCCAAAATTGTTTAAATATTCCAAGCAGTTAAGTCACAATCACCAATTTTCACAAACGGGTTACGGACGGACAGACAGACAGACCATATATGGCTTGGCGGCCATTTTGGTCATATGACCTGGACCCCATGAGCAAATTTTGGTTTCCCCCGTCCCATAGATGCTTCATATGAAATTTGATTTCAATCGGCTCAACGGTTTCCAAGGAGAAGCAGTTCGAAAATTTTCACATTTTTCGCCTCGGCGAGGCTATACTAAATGGAATGTAATATTCCGCAAGTTCATTGGTTAGATCTCATTGATATCTATCAGTATGCCAAAAATTGTTTAAATATTCCGAGCGGTTAAGTCACTATCACCAATTTTCACAAACGGGTTACGGACGGACCCAAAGAAGGTCAAGGTCAACCCAGGGTCACCATTTTAGCAATTTATGATGGGCCTACGTCCCAGATGCTATTTATCAAGTTTCGTGGAAATCTGCCCAGTGGTTCTGGAGAAGACTATTTTTGAAGGGTTTCTACCATATATGGCTTGGCGGCCATTTTGGTCATGTGACTTGGACCCTATGAGCAAATTTTGGTTTTCCCCACCCCATAGAGGCTCCGTATGAAATTTGACTTCAAACGGCCCAACGGTTTCCGAGGAGAAGCGGTTCGAAAATTTTCACATTTTCGTCTCGGCGAAGTAATACTAAATGGAATGTAATATTTCGCAAGTTCATTTGTAAGATCTCATTGATATCTATCGGTATGCCAAAAATTGTTTAAATATTCCAAGCGGTTAAGTCACTATCACCAATTTTCACAAACGGGTTACGGACGGACAGACAGACAAACAGACCATATATGGCTTGGCGGCCATTTTGGTCATGTGACCTGGACCCCATGAGCAAATTGTGGTTTCCCCCGGCCCATAGAGGCTTCATATGAAATTTGATTTCAATCGGCCCAACGGTTTCCAAGGAGAAGCAGTTCGAAAATTTTCACATTTTTCGCCTCGGCGAGGCTATACTGAATGGAATGTAATATTTCGCAAGTTCATTGGTTAGATCTCATTGATATCTATCAGTGTGCCAAAATGTTTAAATATTCCAAGCGGTTAAGTCACTATCACCAATTTTCACAAACGGGTTACGGACGGACACAAAGAAGGTCAAGGTCAACCCAGGGTCACCATTTTAGCAATTTATGATGGACCTACGTCCCAGATGCTATTTATCAAGTTTCGTGGAAATCTGCCCAGTGGTTCTGGAGAAGACTATTTATGAAGGGTTTTAACCATATATGGCTTGACGGCCATTTTGGTCATGTGACCTGGACCCCATGAGCAAATTTTGGTTTCCCTATCCCATAGAGGCTCCATATGAAATTTGACTTAAATCGGCCCAACGGTTTCCGAGGAGAAGCAGTTAAACAATTTTCACATTTTTTGCCTCGGCGAGGCTAAACTAAATGGAATGTAATATTTCGCAAGCTCATTGGTTAGATCTCATTGATATCTATCAGTATGCTAAAAAATGTTTAAATATTCCAAGCGGTTAAGCCACTATCACCAGTTTTCACAAATGGGTTACGGACGGACAGACAGACAGACCATATATGGCTTGGCGGCCATTTTGGTAATGTGACCTGGACCCCATGAGCAAATTCTGGTTTCCCCAATCCCATAGAGGCTCCATATGAAATTTGACTTCAATCGGCCCAACGGTTTCTGAGGAGAAGCAGTTAAAAAAATTTCACATTTTTTGCCTAGGCGAAGCTATACTAAATGGAATGTAATATTTCGCAAGTGCATTGGTAAGATCTCATTGATATCTATCAGTATGCCAAAAATTGTTTAAATAATCCAAGCGGTTAAGTCACTATCACCATTTTTCACAAACGGGTTACGGACGGACGGACAGACAGACCATATATGGCTTGGCGGCCATTTTGGTCATGTGACCTGGACCCCATGAGCAAATTTTGGTTTCCCCCATCCCATAGAGGCTCCATATGAAATTTGACTTCAATCGGCCCAACGGTTTCCGAGGAGAAGCAGTTCAAAAATTTTCACATTTTTCGCCTCGGCGAGGCTATACTAAATGGAATGTAATATTTCGCAAGCTCATTGGTTAGACCTCATTGATATCTATCAGTATGTCAAAAATTGTTTAAATATTCCAAGCGGTTAAGTCACAATCACCAATTTTCACAAACGGGTTACGGACGGACAGACGGACAGACCATATATGGCTTGGCGGCCATTTTGGTCATATGACCTGGACCCCATGAGCAAATTTTGGTTTCCCCCTTTCCATAGATGCTTCATATGAAATTTGATTTCAATCGGCTCAACGGTTTCCAAGGGGAAGCAGTTCGAAAATTTTCACATTTTTCGCCTCGGCGAGGCTATACTAAATGGAATGTAATATTCCGCAAGTTCATTGGTTAGATCTCATTGATATCTATCAGTATGCCAAAAATTGTTTAAATATTCCAAGCGGTTAAGTCACTATCACCAATTTTCACAAACGGGTTACGGACGGACCCAAAGAAGGTCAAGGTCAACCCAGGGTCACCATTTTAGCAATTTATGATGGGCCTACGTCCCAGATGCTATTTATCAAGTTTCGTGGAAATCTGCCCAGTGGTTCTGGAGAAGACTATTTATGAAGGGTTTTTACCATATATGGCTTGGCGGCCATTTTGGTCATGTGACCTGGACCCCATGAGCAAATTTTGGTTTCCCTATCCCATAGAGGCTCCATATGAAATTTGACTTAAATCGGCCCAACGGTTTCCGAGGAGAAGCAGTTCAAAAAGTATCACATTTTTTGCCTCGGCGAGGCTATACTAAATGGAATGTAATATTTCGCAAGCTCATTGGTTAGATCTCATTGATATCTATCAGTATGCCAAAAAATGTTTAAATATTCCAAGCGGTTAAGTCACTATCACCAGTTTTCACAAACGGGTTACGGACGGACAGACAGACAGACCATATATGGCTTGGCGGCCATTTTGGTCATGTGACCTGGACCCCATGAGCAAATTCTGGTTTCCCCCATCCTATAGAGGCTCCATATGAAATTTGACTTCAATCGGCCCAATGGTTTCCGAGGAGAAGCAGTTCAAAAATTTTCACATTTTTTGCCTCGGCGAGGCTATACTAAATGGAATGTAATATTTCGCAAGCTCATCGGTTAGATCTCATTGATATCTATCAGTATGCCAAAAATTGTTTAAATATTCCAAGCGGTTAAGTCACTATCACCAATTTTCACAAACGGGTTACGGACGGACGGACAGAATGACAGACCTACACGGTGATTTTAGGGCACTCTTAGAAATCAACCGACTTCAGTCGGTTTCTTTTTCTGCGGGTCGTGCAATATGCCTCTTTATGTGCTCCTACGTGGGCCAAATTCGCAATCAAATAATTATTCTTGACTTGATAGATTTTGTAAGGTAACCGGGCGCTAAAAGCACACAGGGGCTACCCCATGATTATTCTTTTATCTTGTCAGTCAACGGCATTGAATTATATTTCAAACCAGATCTAGGATAAATCTGCATAAAACTGACTAACTCTACTCTGAGTAACTATTTGCAATTTCAAAATCTAGGTGCGAATATATTTACTTCTATAAGCGTACTCATGAAACTAAAATACAAAATGAATTTAAGTTAATAAAATAAATTAAATTGATAGCTTTCTGATAATGTTGTTGTTGTTATTGTTTTATCTTTTTGTTTTGGCTACTGTTTTCTGGGCATGAATAGCCTCCCTTGCAATTCACGGTATTTAACCGGATACCGATATACGGAGTTGTCAAGTTGCGGCCACATTCGACCTGGAGGCGCAGTGTGTAATTTAACTTGCACCGGGGGATGATTCTCCTGGCACAGCCCAGCCAGCCAACATCAAACAGCGGGCCAGCGTCGGGCCGACAGCGATATGACGTTGTGTCCCGGCATTCTTTGCGAAAACTCTCTGGTTTACGGGAGAAAACATTATTTTTCTAATGTTATGACCTCCAGTAAACGCCCCTACCCCCGGATCCAACGAAGTGTGCACTTTGTGGACTCATCGTTGCAAATTATGCCATTATCTCCGCTGCCAGGGATCGAACCCGGGACCTCTAACATCAGACGCAAATGCACTAGGCCTAACCACTGAGTTACCACACGTTCCATCTTCAGAAGATTAATGGCATTCTTAGCCTTTTTGGCATAACAGTATACTACTAACAACAGGGACCATGGTTGCGCGTTTGAAATAGACCTACTCCGGTTATGGCTGATAAGCCAGGAAGCTACAGAGCCAAAACTCTATATCTGGCATGGGGTTACATTAAGGTTAATATTTCATATTCTAACACAGCGCGCCTATATAGGCAATGGAAAATAACTGTGTTTTATTCTACAACAAATCACGGCAAAGAACAGCGTGACTAGTGACGTCATTAAAATACTGCCAATTTATGACGTCACTAGTCGATTCCCTTGACGTTGGACGGTGTAATGTCGTTTTCTCGCATCGAAAACGTAAGAAAAGGATATAAATGCATGTGTTTCAGTCGATAATTTTAGCGCAATTTCTTCTGACAATGGCGAAAGGTTGTGAGAACAACATTATTGCCGCTTTTCAGCGTGTTAGAATCGAAATATCAGCTCTAGTCTGTGATTTGTTGAGTAATAAATCACAGGTTGTCGGTCAGTTGTAAGTAGACAAATCACGCGCTACGCGATCGTGATTTGATCTACTTTACAACTGACCTCCAAACTGTGATTTATAATCCAACAAATCACAGTTAGAGTTGATCTATTTCTTAATTAAACTCCATTCCTGGAGTGAAAATATGTGAAAAGTTCAAGCACATTAACATTCTTTCATTTGTCTTTGCATATGCACCATTTGGAGTGTAAAATGCTTCAACAATGGTTACAAAAAGTATATACATGTAACAGTGAGAATATGCCTATGTATAGTTTGTTTGTTTGATTTGAGGTTTTACGTCCACGTCAACACTGTAAAGGTCATTTTGGAGACGTCACTTCCACTTTCATGGGACTTTAACCTGACATTGAAATGAAATGACATCTCAATTAAGCCCTGCCGCCCAATGAAACCAATAGGTTAAAAGCATGGACGGTCCGACACGCTACGCTTTGCCTGGGCAGGCTTAGATCCTCTAAGTTTATCACTTCTCATGTGCGGTCGGTTTCAGCTCTGCGTGGAAGCATCATGCAGCCCATCTATTTCTTCAAGCCCCGATGGGCGGGGCCGCTAATGTAATATGTAGGGAGTGACCTTCATTCCTTCCCAAAGCCAAGCGTTGACTATGAAAAATATAGGCTTTAAAGATTAAATAATGGAATAGTCTAAGATTGTTTGGACTGATAGATTAAAATGACAACATTTGACGTTTTGTTCTTGTAATATCAACATTTTTCATCACTGTACACCCAATCTTTGGTCCTCTGTATATTTACTTCCTGGCAGGCACACAACGTCGATCGATTTGATGTTGAGTAGACCTTGGTACGACGTTGATGTAAACGGTGTGTGCCGGCTGGATATGCATCTAAATATCGAACAGCCATCATATTCTGGTTTTCAGTATTAACACTTAAGATAACGGGAAAAATTACATCAGAAAATGTCGTCTGCCAGTTGGTGTTGTCTGCTGAAATTTCATGCAAACTTTGCATATATGTAAACAGTGTAGACCCAGTTCAAACTGGGTCCACACTGTTTGTAAAAATGACTTTTAATTTTAATAACCGGAAGATGAGAAAGCAGACGACAATTTTCGTGATTGGCAGTGACATTTTACATTATCATTGTATTTTAGGAATTTTATGCTTAACGATTTTTAAGCCCACTTGACAAATATGGCAGAACAACTAGTCCCTTTATTATCTGCTTCCTCCGTTTTACTGAAGACCACCCATAACTTATATTATCACATACTTGTTTCTTTATTAGCACCCATAACCACAATTTTGCATATGCGATAACAGAGAAACATACCGAATATTATGGACACTGCCCCTGATAACCAGTTTTTGCCCGCCCGGGCTGATAACCGGAAGTAATGTATTTTTACATTAAAGTTCAACTGCAACGCTATTTTTTCTATGACTTATCATTGAATACATATAAAATACATCTCGAATAAGCTATTCGCCGTACTTCTTGTTACGGAATTATGTATTTATTAACAATTTACATTCGGTTCACCTGTGGGCAATTGCGAACCGGAAGTGATAATCCGAGTCACGTGACTCTGAACCCTGTGACGTCAATTGTAGAACGGAAGTGGAAATAGCGTGTATTTTACATTGACTGTTCGAGAAAATTGTGATAAAAAACATCTTGTTATCTGAAATAAATTCCAAAAATGCCGACGCGATGTGTTGCACCGGGTTGTGGCAATACCCCTGCACCTGGTCGCGGTTTGTTTACGTTCCCGGAGGACCCGGTATTAAATAAAGAGTGGAGAGTGAATATGGGTCGCGCGAAAAGTGCAAATGAGCCTTTCAAACTATGGGAAAACTCAAAAACTTCGAGATTGTGTGATTCTCATTTCACGGAGGAGTGTTTTATTGTGAGCCCAAGACTAGCGGCGGATCTGGGATTCAAACCAGGCAAGTTTCAGCTCAAGACAGGTGCTGTTCCAACGATCTTTGCCAGACCAAACCACCCCTGGAACACTCCAAAACAGACCAAAGTTGGCGGGGCATACAGGAAACGGCAGAGACAAGAGGTAATGTAGATTATCAGAATGCTGATTATAAATAACATTTGTTTTCAGAGCTTTTTGGTGCAATGGTCCTGAATGGCAGCATTTCATTTTATCAGATTTGTGATCGAGAGGTGGGTTCCGTCCTCATGCTGACCAAAGTGTTGTGTCCCTGATCATGGACAGTTCATCCATGTCTGTCTCAATGGACAGTCTCAATTAGCCAATTTCTCATTGCCAAAACATGCCTATCCAAATCCGCCCCCGCCCATTGGGGCTTGGAGAAATAGATTGGGCTGCATGATGCTTCCATGCAGAGATGATACCGACTGCACATTAGTACTGGTTATCTGCTTGGGGCTAAACCCTAGGAAAACTGCTGCGACTCTGTCCGTCCATGCTCATAATCGTTTCTAAAATAGTTGGAGGAGTGGCAAACAGCGCAGACCATGATAAGATGCCACATTTTGCTGTGTCTCATGTTAGTCTAGGTCACGGGTCAGTTCGCCCTTGAGTCGTTTCGCCCGTGGGTCAGTTCGCCCTGGGTCAGTTCGCCCTGGGTCAGTTCGCCCTGATTTGGTGGGTCGTTTCGCCCTTATTTTTTCAAGCTCTATGAAATACGGTTATATGGTTTGGCATATAACGGGGTAAATGCCACCTTTTCAATGCCTTTTGGGGGAAGATGTCCAAGCTCACATAACGTTAACAAGTCTTTGCAATGTAATGGGACTTTTATGGCCGTGGAAAAGACTGGGAATATGTAAAAAGAGTTTGGGATTTCTCTCATTTCTGCTGAAAACATAGATTGTTGATTAGATCCACTTTATTGTCTGTGTTTTAGAAACAGACGCAAGTATCAAGTGGGGTTTAGGGTGGGGTGTCTACATTGCATAAACTTGTTAACATGATGCTCAAATTAGTCAACAGCTGTTCTTTCTGCGCAAGTGGTGACGTATTAGTATGTCCACGTGAACAAATATTCTTGCTTCAAATATAGCCTGAGTGCCTCGGTAGAACGAGTACCCACAACCTATTTTTAGCAAAAATAAGAAAATAATAAAACAAAAACACTGAAAACGCCAGTTTTACTTCATAAAAGTTGTGTTTTTTTTTTATTCATTAATTTATACGTCCAATCCATTTGACACTCCCTTCAAAATAAAATGCTGCGAAACGACCCACGGGCGAAACGACTAACGGGCGAATCGACTCACCCTACAAGGGCGAAATGACCCACCCCAAAAATCAGGGCGAACTGACTCAGGGCGAATCGACCCGGCGAAACGACCCACGGGCGAAACGACCCGGATTCTTAGTCTACACTGTTTGCTCAGGCATGTCTATGCAAAACAATATAGTTGGGTGCAACATATGGTAAGAGTCATGTTCAGACAGAAAGCCAGAGAGGTAAAACTATGACCAAATCTCCAGTGATTACTGATCGATTATCAATCTCAGTGGCATGACTGATAATCGATTATCATTTCAGCACCAATTAGCCAGGCCTATACATTTTTACTGATATTTTTTATCTTCTCAAATGACATTTTCTTGTATCTGCTATCTCTTCTATATGCATTTGGAGACCTAGAATTATTGTCAAGGGTTGAGGCGGTGGTTTAAAGTTGAAACCTTCTTATTTCAGACCATCCAGCAGATCATATCACAGACAACAGAGCCGGTTGTGACTGACCAATCCACTTTTTCCAGCAGTCAGGAGGGTGCCTGTGAGAGTCTAACAGAAGGACTACAGTCTGATACATCCTCTTCCAGCTCCCAAGTTCTGAGTTCTGTCGAAAATGTGCCATCTCGGAAAAGGGTAAGATTTTCAATTTATAAGATGTGTTTAGTTTGATTCCAGTCGTAACATCCCCGGCAACACTTATTTAACCCTATTCTTACTTTTCACGCCTATCCCTAACTTTGCAAACTGTAAATCCACATCAGATGGTCATCTGATCAGGATCTACAGTCTGACATTCAGTTACGGACCTCTGTCAAGTACTTGTGTGTTTGGTTCGAGTTAGGGGTAGAATGAGAAAAGATTTCATGATCATGATTGGTCCCCTGACCCCATGATCAGTCAGACACAGACCAGGGATTTAAAATTCCACACGTCCACTGGCATTTTCATAGCGTGCAATGTCACACCAAGCAATGTGTGCTGGAAGAGAATGACCAAATTTTTTGGAGGAAGAATTGTATCTCTCTGGCCACTTTAGCTTTGACCCTGGCCAGAGAGGCATTTGTGAGATGTGAAGTTTTGCCACAGTAAATCAGGTCTTGTTTTTTTTTTCTCAGGGATTTTTGTACACCACAACCTCATTATAACACAATTCATTATAACACGATTTTGGATATAACACGGTTTCCAGATGGACCCTAGAAATATATAGATTATATAGAAAAATTACCATTCATGGTCATTTTTCTATATAATCTATTCATTTTTGTTTGGATTGGGGTGCAGGATTCAAGATATTATTTCCATGATGGAAGAAAATCCCACAAATTTGGGATCGATCATCATCTCCAATGACCTAGCTATAGTGTTGACGGAGCATTAAACCCGGATATCAAACAAATACAATTGCAACACACATCTTATTCATGCACTTGTAAGCAGGGTTCATGTATTTACATGAATAGTTAATTATTTAAACAGCAAACTTTTTTGATTTTGCCACATTGTTGCAGTAGATGTATTTGTGTGCCAATCATGTTATCAGTAGACTAGATAAGGAGGGTATTTGGTGATAATTCAGGGATAATTTTCTTTATCTCTCAACAAAAACATGTTGTGGGTACACGTTTGAACCTCCCTACTGAGGCGGTTCAAATGAGCACCCACAACATATGTTTTTGTTGAGCAATAAGGAAAATTATCCCTGAATTTTCACCAAAAACACACCTGATCTAGTCTACTGAATGTTATCGTAAAGAACTCCAAGTATCAAAGATGTAAACATTTGTAATGCCACAGTGAGATGACTATCAGATGTCTTCAACATTAATTTGCTGGACTGTAAGATAAACATTGATTTTTATGAGACTGGGTTCGTCATTGGCATTTCTAACCAGAGACGACGATTGTACATGTAACCAAGACCAGCCTTGAGCTTATGTCAGCCTGAGGAATCAGTCCATTGAAATCTTTTTATAAAAAGTTTTGTTGTAAAAGCATTTTGCTGCCTAAAGATAGTTGACAGTATAAGCCACTATATGGTTATCATTGTTATAGAACCTCTTGAATTTTAATAACAGTCTTATTTCTTACTTCACACAGGCTGAAACTGGCTTGCCTTCACTTCAATGAAAACTCAAATCGAGCCCAAGATGTAACAAAAGATGGTCAGCTCAAGTGGCAGGTTTCTAGGCCTAAGTACAAGAAAGGTGGAGCTGTGGCGAAACAAACAAAAGTGCCAATTACGTACAGTAAGTAGGCCTACACCCATTTTTTTTTTCGGATTGAAGAGACTGTTACTCCAAAACTACTTCAAGATGCAGGGTGACAGCTGCCTGAAATTGTTTAGAGCAAACCTGGTTATCTTCCTGGCAGGTTGTCAGCTTCCTGTAATTTTTATGGAGTATTTTGATTGCAGGATGATAGCTACCTGAAATTGGTTATCTTGCTTTTCAAGATGATCCCATTATTGGTGTAAATATCTTTTTAGGGGCTATAGATCATCAATTTATACATTGCATTTTGTTTCTCTCGAAAACATTATGAATTTATGAACATCATAAATTGAAAAATTTTTAACAGGCCTCCGTGGCCTAATGGATAAGAGCGCTGACTCTTAGTCATTAGGTCTCTCACCGCCGTAGGTTCGAGCCTCGCTTGGGCCACGTGTGAGACGCCAAGTTCTGCAACAGAAGGTCAGGTGGTTTTTCTCCGGGTAGTCCGGTTTTCGCCCACCTCTGGTTAACGATCGGCTCGATATGAGTGAAATAATCTTGAAAGGGCCGTAAAACCCAAACCAAAAAAAAAATTAAAATTTTATTATTAGTGGTACAATCTTTGGTCATGGGTCTTCAAGCGTGTTTACTCCACTGCAGGGGTGTAAAATTTCACTTGCCCCCTCACATTTGTGATTTAATTTAGGCAGGGTGAGTGAGATTTTCTTAATTTTTAGCATCTAAGTGAAAGTTTAATTTTTTTTGTTTCGGGTTTTCCTTTATGGGTTATATCACTCATATCGAGCCAATGGTTAATCAGAGGTGGGCGAAAACCAGAATACCTGGAGAAAAACCACCTGACCTTCTGTTGCAGAACTTGGCGTCCTCCACGTGGCCCGAGCCAGGCTCAAACCGAGAGACCTAATGACTAAGAGTCAGAACACTGACCCACTAGGCCTTGTGTATGTTTAGACCATAGGAGGAGGACATTTTACACCTGACTTCACAAAAACTGATACCATCTTATCCATTATATTTCAGACTATGTCAATCAGCTGATTAATGAAGTCGTTGCAAGGAGGCAAACACTCAAGAGCTATAAAGCCTGTCTCGAGGACTTACAGCCTGTTATTGCTGCCACTCCAAAGCCAGTGTCATCCAAATATGAGAATGTGAACAAAATGGCTGTTGTGACTGCCCACAGATCACGATTCGGAAGTGCCTTTAGTAGAAACTAGAGATATGTGTCAGTTACATTCAAATTGTGATTGGTATTTGGATACTGTGAATATGCGTGTTAACCTGAATGGATTATACATTTAAATTCGAGAACGTAAGTGAGTAGTTGAAAGACAAAGAAGCAGAACATATTTTTGCAAAAATCATCTGCAAACCTAACCAGTGAGAATCTTTTCTTCAGACACTATATCCAAGCCCATGCAGAAACCCAGTTCTAGGTGTACTTGTAGGCAAGCAGGCTACAAGAGAAACTGCATTGCTTGGAAGCCACTGTTGGTCTTAAATGCTCAGCTAATTTGAGCATGAAACTTTGTCTTGCTCATAAATGTTGAAAATGCCACACAATAATCACTGGATCCTGCAGAACTCTGTGTGTTTTGGGCCCCAGGTGTCATATTTTTCGGGCATCTGCAGATTTCAGATTTCTATTTTTACCCCCATATCCTGCTGCCTAAAAACATTTGTATCTGTGAACGAATCGGTTTAGTTCATATTATATATACATTCAGTTCACAACTGCATGAAAAAAGTGTAGATCCTGATCAGATGGCTTCTTCAGAAGCCATCTGATCTGGATCTACACTGTTTGCAAAGTTAGGGATTGTCATGTCCAGCAGAATAATGGTTAAAAAGCTTGGTCAGGTTATCGTGCCCGGCTAATACACCTCTGGACTGTATCCAGACCTTTAAACGTAAAAATCGATTTACCTACTTTAAAAATCACCAGTGACACCGTCATTGCTAACAATATATACGTCATCACTAACAACTACGCCATCGCGTGATGTAAACATCCTGCAATCCCTGGCTTATCAGGCGAGTAGCGTAATCTGTCAAACTGCTAAAGCTCTCGGGCTGATAATGGGGTCTCGGGTTGATACTGCGGGCGATAACCAAAACCCCGTGTGATAATCTCTAATTATCATATGACGTCGCGTCTGAGAGTGTAATAACGCCATGTAATAAATTCAATAATCCACTAGTGGATTAAATATGCAAATCAGTTAGATACGCCCCGTAACGTTACATGTATGGTGTCCATAACAACGTTGCGTTTACTAATGGCGGAACATTGACAGTTTTATTAAAATGCGATTTAAATGTCATATGATAAATAGAATCTTGCATTCGTACACATGTATTATTGAATTTATTAAACTCGTTGAGGAACAGGGATAAAATGCTCGGCAAAACCTCGCATGTTATCCATTTTCCTCAACTCGTTTAATAAATTCAATAATACATGAGCCCTCATGTAAAATCCTCTATGTATTATGTATTTCTCATTAGTTCATGGACGAACCCGGGCTCTCAGACCTTTATAGTAGCCATTGAGGGTAGGGCTGGCTAATCGGAGCTGAAAAGATGGCCGATTATCAGTCCTGATATTGTGATCGATAATCGATTAGTAATCACTGAAGATTTGATAATAATTTTACCTGTCTGGCTTTGTCTAAGCCTGACTCTCAGCATATGTTCATCGTCATCTTCAGTAATCGTATTCCTCAAAAAGAGTATCCTCACGATGTGGTTAAAAACTGAACATGCGCAGCTGGTTGGGTGGATTTGTACATTTGTACATGTTGTACGTTACCATAAGTATATTTGATCAGGCAGGCCTGAGCAAACAGTGTAGACCCAGATGAGAGGCCGCGAAATGCGGCGTCTCATCAGGGACTTCACTATTTGCCATTGATCCAGCTATTTTAGGCACAACTTTGGGTAGTAAATTGCACTTATCAAATAATCGATTACAAGCAAATCAGTACTGATAATCATCTTGTGGCATTTATCGATCGATTAATCGATTATCAGATTTATCTTGCCAGTCTTAATTGAGGGCCACAAATTCAAGATGTAGCACACATTCCATTGATAGTTTCTTACATTTGTGAGATCATATTCAGCAGATAGATGCCAAAAATACCCACATGTGTCTGAATAGAAAAGTCACTAGTCAGGATTAGGAAGACTTGTTTCATCCGGTTGTAATAAATTATAGTTCAAAATTTCAGCCGTGTCTTCAACCAAGCCATCAGGGTCTACTTCTATGTTCAGTTCCAAACAGTTCTCATACAATTGTAGAAGCCTCCGTTGTGTAGTGGTTACGCGACTCACCTTGTAAACCAGGGGTCGAAGGATCGATCCAGGGCTTCTCCAGACTTTCGGATGAGTCTTTAAACCGAGGTGCCGTCTCCGTATGACATTAGCTGTTGGTGGAACGTAAAACTCAAACACTCACTAACTCACTCTCATACAATTGCACTTAATCTATATTCTTTTGATCACCAAATATTACACCTCTGTCTTTCAATTATTGCTGCAGATCGTTTACAGACTTGCTTTTGAAATTAACACAATCTTTTTCTTTACTAATTAACCAATTAACCATTAAATAAGCTCATAATTCTATAGAAATACACATGAAGTTTTACCTAGCAGACTGAATTTTGAACCGCACTCTCTGATACACCTGGGTTGGTTTCCATTTTTCCGTGCCTTTCAAACAAGATCGGTTCCTGTTTTTGCATATGAATCTATTCGGCTACTGTTTTCTCTTTACTATTCATACATGCAAGCTCTTGAGACATTCAGTTTTAATTTCTATTAGAACATGTAGAAGGCTATTAACATACGATGCACTGAAAGTATATCTGTACCGTGATGGTTAGGTAGCAAACCACTATTCCAAGCTGTCGGCGAGACTCGGACGCGCAGCGGACGAAATTGTTTGAGCCGTAATAAATAGTAGACTTTGCAACCTTTCTCTTTTGTGTTATCTCTGCATTGTGACTTGCCACAGAATAAGCTGAAACTAGTTTCAATAGCTTGTACACTGTACAGCCAATGTAGTGGCTATGTAAACAAATACTACCCCACCTACTTCTGCTGTTAATTTTTACCATTTTCTGCTGTTTTCAAGGGAGCCCTGTCAGCACACTGAATTTGCAAGGACAATTGTCAGCATTCAGCTCTATTGTACACATACCAAAAATGAAAGGGGCCTAGAAATTTACCCCTGCCAGCCGTTTACTTTTTTAGCAATAACCAAACGCAATCAACACTGTATGAAACAGGAAGCGTAACGATAAATATCCCATAGCAGTAGTTTCGTATTTCAGTTACATCCCTTGATATCCAGGTCATGTGACCTTGAATTAATTCAAATTTCTCCACAATGCCACAAAAACAATACACTGAATTCAAGATATTGCTTTCATAATTGCAAAAAAGTATTTAGACACTGAATTTGATCCCTACCCTTATTATGAAGAAATTTCCCCATGTGCACCGGCTGGAAACTGTTCTGCTACCTTAGGCCTACGTCATTTTTTGCAATTTAATTTTTCTTTTTCGCTTGTTGTCATTTGTTACTTCCCTTGTATGCCACGATATATTTGCGGCCGATTGGAGATTTAGCGTGCAGTTGTAAAAAAGTAAATATTTTCCTCAGAATTATTATGATGTGCCACCAAGTGAAGCGGGTGTACCGAGGCTGAACTGACCGTCCGAAGGCTGTCTTTCTTTTGTAGTGTCTCATTTGTTGTTTGGCTTTGTGCCGTTGGTTCGTATTTCGTCTGTTTTTGTGTGTGTCTCTGTTTTACTTTCTATAGGTGACTTGAGACGGCTGCGTTTTTGGATATTGGCCTTTCCTGAGTGACCTTTTCTTACTATTATGCATATTAACTTAAAATGACAAATTGAGATTCCGAGTCAGTAGCTCTTCATCAGCTATCCGGAACTAACATAATGCTAGTAACACTATTGCAATGACTAGCTTACATCAAGCCTATACAAACAAATGAGGAATACATACTAAACGCAGCTTTTATAAGCACCAAGTTTATAATCATGCAATGAGTGTCTTATCCTCAACCTGGCTCTCTAGTGCTTGGCCATAGAAACACGATATAGATTTAAGGGGAATGGGAACACCTGGCACATTTTCCGCCATTTTTCAAAGGGAGACAACTTTCGGGACTTCCTGTTCAATTTTCTATAGGCTCCGTCCCACCAACAAAGGGGTCTACTCGTAAAAGAAAGAATTTGCTCCTAAGGAGTTGCCTCCCCTGAAGGTGTACCCATTCCCTTTAATCGCCATTACAAAGCGTATACTGGCCATTTTGTTTTCTACAAAAGCAAGTAATGACTTCTTATTTATGAATCGGTGCGTCATTCGGTCAGATATGCATGATACCCAGACATTTAATGGTCTTGTCCAGAAAAGTAATTTTCATCACAGCTTTCTTTCTCTGACGATTTTAACACAATTTAGAAATCATATGTAGACCACCTTTTATTGTAGTAAGCTGCTGGCATTTACTCCTCTGGTTATCGAATTCTCAACCAGACGATCTAATGCTTAACCAGCAAATTTGGGCAGATGAGGAGTTCTTCGCAGAAATTAAAACTCCAAAATCTGTTTTATTTCATTTCGGACAATTACCGGACCATTGATAAAACAAACATAGCGTGGAGGTATGAGTCACCCACAACCTATGTTTCTTGAGCAGAAATAAGAAAAAACAAATTATGTTTGTGAAACACGAACATGTCCCCGGGCATGGTAATTTTTTTCAAAGTTGATCACAGTTCAAGGTCAAGGTCACAGGTAGGAAGCTCCTGTCACAAGGAACTTACATGCCAAATATGAAGACTCTGTCTTAAATGGTTCAAAAGTTATGAACAATAATATTTTTTTCTTTAAAGTAGGTCACAGGTCAAGGTTGCAGGTAAAAAATAAAGCATGAATGTAAAGCGTTTGTCACAAGGAACCTACATGCCAAATATGAAGGTTGTATCTCAAATGGTTCAAATGGTATGAGCAATGTTAACTCTTTTATGTAGGTCAAAGGTCAAGATCAAGGTCACATATCAATTTTTTGTGAATGAAAAGCTCTTGTCACAAGGAACCTACATGCAAAATATGAAGGCTCTATCTCAAACGGTTCAAAAGTTATGACCAAAATGTGTTGTTTTTTTTTTATTTCAAGTAGGTCAAAGGTCAAGGTCAAAACTTTTGGCATGAATGTAAAGCTCTTGTCACAAGGAACCTACATGCCAAATATGAAGGCTGTATCTCCAACGGTTCAAAAGTTATGACCAATGTTAACTTTCTCTTTTAGGTAGGTCAAAGGTCATGGTCAAGGTCACAATTTTATGTGTGAATGTAAAGCTCTTGTCACAAGAAACCTACGTGCAAAATATGAAGGCTCTATCTCAAACCGTTCAAAAGTTATGACCAAAATGTTATTTTTTATTTTAAGTAGGTCAAAGGTCAAGGTAAAGGTCACGGGTCAAATTTTTACACGAATGTAAAGGTTTTGTCACAAGGAACACACATACCAAATATGAAGGCTGTATCTCGAGCGGTTCAAAAGTTATGACCATTTTTTTCTTTTAAGTAGTTCAAAGGTCAAGGTCACAGGTCAATTATTTTTTTCATGAATGTGAAGCTCTTGTCACAAGGAACCTTCATGCCAAATATGAATGTTCTACCTCAAACGCTACCGGGGATATAAAAATATTGCTTAACCCAGCAAACCACAGGTTTACTATATAAACGTGGGGTTTGAGGAGGTCAAAATTATACAGGCTTGTTTTCGTGATGCGAAATCTTTATAAGTGTCCTCAGAATCATATATAGCACTTGTTCGCCGAATCTTGGAATATGGTTGTTGTACTGAGATCCCCTGAGAGTGGCCCTTCAAGAAGAAATTGGAAAAGTTCAGAATAGAGCTGCTAGATTTATAACTAACAATTACTCCTTGAAACTGGACTGGAGTATGACTGGAAAAGTTAAGATGAGAGTCTTTCAAGAAAAGGACAGGAGACAGTAGGCTTATTTTATCGTACAAAGGTCTAAAGGGTGCTGCCAGCATTCCAACCCTCCTGCTAGACGCTGTAGAAATCATCACTGATTGGCATTTCAGACGCTTACTCCTAAAACGGACATTTACAAAAGAATCCTACTTCCCTCGGACAATTACCCAGCAGGCACATGTCGCGTGGACAACGTCAAATCATCGTCGGTGCAACGTTGCACCGACGTAGATTTGACGTTGCATAAACGTCATGGCATTGTACGACGTCGATTTGACGTCACAATTACGTCATGTGTCTGCTGGGTAGAGATTGGAAAGCTCTTCCCGATTCGGTCATTTCCTCAGCTGAAGGTGCTGCGGATAGTGTGGCTAAATTTACCTCTTTGGTGAGAGGTATTGACTAATTTCCCAAATCATGTCCTAGTGAATGAATGGCATTTGACATGTCACCAATAACAATTCTGATTCCGATGCTTTTAGTCGAAAATGTCAACCTAAACGGTCCCTATCAATCACTAAACACTACTATCTGCTCAACTGCTCTTGAAGAGTTCACACACCTAAGTACTTGCTTTTATTTTACATGAGTAAATGCTTGTGCGAAAAAGAATTGATATACAAGCGACACAAACGTCTGGACTGACGTGTGAACCAACAAGCTGTAACCCTTTACTTAGAGCACAATGACTACCGAACAATGTAATAGCAAACACACGAAGTGTTTGCTTTACTGTAGAGAGGCTGGAACAACATACTTAGGCACCCAAATCTCGCCTGGAATCTCGTTCAATTTCAAGCAATTAAAACTTTTTCACAAATTTACTCCGGGTATACAATAAAGTTCTGGGAATAGTAAGAGACACAATGAGCTATCTGGCTACCTGCTGATTTCTACCTTCCCAAGATTTAAAAAGTGATGATGAGCCCCAAATCCCATAGCATAGCGCTAGTGCTTCAGAATACTTTAAAGTATCCATGCTGCAAACTAATTGAGTTACCCTATCTAATTTTCTTCCCATGAAGTGTACACAGAACAAACATTGGAGCATCATCAAATTTAGGGTATGTGCAAAGCGGCGGTGAAGCTCAAACTATCGATAAGGTCATTTTCTGTCGTTTCTCAGAGAAAGGGACAAAAGAGATAGAAGTGGAAGCAGAGGAGAAGAGAGGGGGGCACAGGGCAGAAGGGGGGAAATGAAGTGTAGAAGGGGGGAAATGAAGTGTAGAAACAAAAGTAACAACGCCTTAACCTCTACCCTACCTGCTGCAAGGACAGCAGGCCTTGCCAGAATGTAAGTCAATATCAGTTGGTCTCCCCAGTGATGCAAGCGACACCTTTGCCTCACAACAGAACAAATTAAAAACTTTGAAAGACAGTTTTCACGTAGTTTAGGGAAGACTTGCATGATCCCTCTTGGAGCACTCAATGATCCCTGATGTGATAATACTCTGTGGCAGCCAGGCAGCTTTTTTTGCAGTTGCATCAAAATGGGTTTCCCATGACATGTTTCTGAAATAAAGGATACCCAGGTACTTTCAAGTCTTTTAGACTGACAGTTCATGGCAATGTGCTCTGTTTTATTACCCTGACTGCCGCACATTTGGTTGGGTTGAAAAGACTTTATTCCATTATGGACATTGCTGTAGTCATTCAAGTTCCCTGTGAAATGCTACAGTATGAGTCATGCTTGAGAGTTGGTGATATAAAAGAATGTCATTAGCAAGAAGGTCAGCTCCAGAGCTGACTTTCTGTGGCAGGTAATTTACGCATGGCCAGAATAATAAATGTCCGAGCATTGCACCTTGAGATATGCCGGATACAGCTGGGGCAATAGTACAAACTGGCCTTGACCAGGTCTGGTTAGCCCCTGTTGGTAAGGAAGCTCTGGATCAACTGTAAGAGGTTGCATGCTGGCATTTCTGAGCTTGACAGTACTCAATCTATTTATGTGGAACTTTGTCCAGAGCTGCGGTGTCTATCTGTTGACCTTCATCTATTCCTGCTGCAAGGTCTGGTCTTTGGTCAAAGTAAGCTGGCTTTTGCACGACAGCCTCTTTTGACAGCTGTACTTTTGGTCTGCCAGACAAGATGCAAATGATCTCAGTTGGGGAACGCATAGAAAGTACTGCCAAAATACTGAAAATACCTTAGGAGAATGGTGTCAATGACTCCCCTAATTTTGCTAAGGAGTAGATATAAGAAATGTTAAGTACCCCGCATAAATACCATCTGCATAGATCTGTATATAGGCGGTTAACCAAAGGCTTGCTAGCGTGACTATCTATCTATCTAGTATTATTGCGATAGGTCCCATTTGACCAATACTCGCAGGTGTACATACACTCGATTTGCAGGACGAATGTCCGGGCGATAATCATGAAATTACGATTAAGGCTCTTTAACTTGCATATGGGAAGATTCTCCCTGCACTTTGTGGCATTCATCCCTACAACCGATGCCAGTGGAACATATTTAGACACCAAACTTTATTGTCGCTGCTGTGAATCGAACCGGAGGCCTCTAGAATCAGAGGCAAGTACACAAACCACTGAGCTACCAATCTAGCACTATCGATATGTTTTTAATTAATTAAAGAAGTTAAGTGTTTTACTAGCACTATCGATATGTTTTTAATTAACTAAAGAATTTAAGTGTTGCAAAACTTAAGTGTTGTAAATGAGTGTGTTTTCTCAAAAGGCAGTGCCTTTATTTCATATTAGATTATTTTATTGTTTACCTGGTTAATTTCAAGTAAATCTGACTGCTATGTTCTCGTCGAACCCTCGACATCCGTATCCAGTAACGTCGTCAACTGTACCCTGTAAACTTTCAGTTCATCGCCAGGAGTATCGGCGAAAATATAAAACGTACCACAGATGCATAAAAGCCCATGTACACACACAAATGAAAGGTAATTATGTATAATTATGATGTATTTGCATTTTATAGCCCTCGATTTGCCATGGCACTGAATAAGGACCACTTATTTCCCCGGAAATACTATCTTTATATATTTTCCCGCTTAACAGTTTAATTCCGCTCAGAGATAAAACAGGCTATGAACCAGACTAATAAAACAATAGCAAACTATTTCAGGAACGGGTTGAACCCCAAAAATGTAGAAACATAACTAAAATAACACACTTAGAGCACATTTAACGAACTCGTTCCTCTGTCGACATCCGTACTGCTCGGTCCTAAACCGTATTTCTCGGTCGACAACAGCTTTACGCAGTAGTTGCTCGGTCGACAGCACGGGTATTGATTTTGGTATTACACCCGTGAAGAAGGCAGCACCATCTTTTACTAGGGAAAACGATGTCTTCTTTCAACACGTGTTGCCATGGCAACAAACTTCAAATATGACAACTATTTAGATTTTTCAAAATCACAACTAATATTTTGTCATTCGGCAAAAAAAAAAAAAAAAAAAAAATAAATAAAAAAAAACTGTCCCGATAGCTCACTTGGTAGAGTGTCCGCTCCGGGGAACGGGAGGTCACGGGTTCGATCCCGGGCCGCGACATTTTATTTAATTTGAGCTTTTACATCCCCGTCAACACTGTATAGGTCTTTTTGGAGACGTTGCTTCCAATTTTGGGAGACTTTTACCCGACATTGAGATGAAATGACATCTCAAGCCCTGTCACCTAATGAAACCAATAGAGTTTAAAATCATGGACGATCCGACTCGCACCGCTTTGCCTGGGCAGGCTTAGATCCTCTAAGCGTTTTTCCAGTACTCGTGTGCGGTCGGTTTCAGCTCTGCATGGAAGCATCGTGCAGCCCATCTATTTCTTCAAGCCCCGACGGGCGGGGGCCGTCGGGCCGCGACATACCAAGGTCGTTAAGAATGGTACTAGCTGCTCCTCGCTTGGCACTCAGATTTACGGGGTAGAGCTACAATCGTTTCATTCCGATATACAAGATGGTCACCATGGAGTTGAAATTTGTGGTTTGCATTTAGGTTATATGGAAATTCAGAATTGCTAATATTGTTGCATTCTCATATCCCAGATGGCGGCCATCTTGAAATTCTTAAAAGCACCTGTATATTAGTAAT
Organism: Lucinisca nassula; assembly: GCA_963580285.1. Lineage (NCBI taxonomy): Eukaryota > Metazoa > Mollusca > Bivalvia > Lucinida > Lucinidae > Lucinisca > Lucinisca nassula. Next base: position 155,535,606 of record OY757010.1, read on the forward strand.
TGCATATAAGATTATATAAAGATTGGGTACAACATAAATGTTATAAAACAGACTGCATGCATGGTTGTTAACCCAATCACGGTTGGCAACTTTGCTTCCCTCTTTGATTGCACACCGGTGGGTCGGGCCTAAGATTATATGACGGTTCCAGCGCAAAAACATAAATGGAATTTTATTTTATTTTAGTATTCTTTATGTTGGTTGGCGCCTGATGCTCCGTCTTTGGTCGGCCCCTCGGAGTCTAACTGTTGGTTTTCTTTTGCTCCTGCAATTCTGTTGTTGTATGCTGTCGAGTCCCCAACCTTGTTTCAGCTCTGTAGTTTTTTTATTTGTATGTTCTCGGAGATGTTACACTGATGAATTAGGAAGCCGTCATGCGGACTAAACAATATTAGTGTTTACCGCGACAGAGGCAAGGGCGAGGATTATGGCCATGTAAAATCGATTTAAGCCTACCCCCACCCCCCACCCAGTGGAATTCTTTCCACTGACCGTTCCAAGGCGGTTATTCTGTGGCTTTTATTTATGTTGTTGTTTGTTACTTACTGTGTGTATCACTTGTGTCTTTTTATTTTGGATGGCCATTTGGCCATTTTGTGGGAAAGTAACTGTCCTTATGGCCTTCCTTTGTTTAGGTTTCTATTATGGTCTGGTCGTGTCATGTTTGTGTTTCTTTCCCTTTGGTGTCTTTGATGGGTGGAGTAAGTTAATTGTATCGATCTTTGTTTTACTTCTACTTCACAGGGAGTGGGAGCTCAGTTTTTGTCAGTATATGTCAAACTCGCTGAGTCCACAAGAAGATTCGTTATTTGCAAGCGGCCATATACACCACAGATTTGTGTTGCAGTTGTATTCGCCTGAATGGTTTACTTTGTTTACGTTTTTGATAACAGAGTATGCCAAAGGCAGTTGCAAACGATAGCTCTGGCCTGTCAAACTATGCAATTCCACTCTGCATCAACATCATCTCTTCCTGAATCCTAAATCAGACAAAGCTGTTCAGAAACTTAATCAGAAGCATCAAGATTATTTAACATGCAGATTCAGAATGGCTAAAGGCAATGTGATCTGATAGACAAAATGGCCACCTAGACGCACTGTCATATATGATCAGCCTCATCCAGGTGAGCGATTCTGGGCCACTTTGACCTCTAGTTCTTGTTTTCTGTTCCACTCTGAAAAAGTAGCGTCTGATCAGGGCCTGCACTGTTTTTGAAAAATGTTCATGTATTTTCCAAGTAAATTTTGAAGAAAACACAACCTGACACCACTGAACTTGGAAATGGGCTTATGCTATATTTAAGGAGGAAGATTCCATTTGGTACAAAACGGGTTAAGGAGAAGAAGCTGTTTAAAAGTTTTTGTAGTTTTAGCTTTGGCGATTTCAAATAACATTCCTGTGAAATCTATACTACTAAATAAATAGATTATCCAATAAACTGCAAAAATACCGATCATTTGGTGATTTTTTTTTTTTATATCGAGTTGTCACAATTTTGCTTTTATTTATAATTTTGATTTATGAACTCTATGATTTGCGTTTATTTTGTGATTTTGGGTTGTAGACAATTGCCAAATTTAACTTTGAAATTCTCCCAACCATTTTCTCAGAAAACCTGCAGCGATTGGTCGCTTTTTGTCAACAAGCGCTTACATCGCAACGACTTCGATTGGTACTTCGATTGGTCTTAGAGCGCTAATATGCGATGTCGAGTCGTTTCGCCACTGGGTTGTTTCAGACATTTTTTGAAGTACGTTTCGATTATTGGACCAAATACACTACTGATACCTTCACAAAACAGGTACAGGTACAAAACATGAATTCAAAGGTAAGTGCTCGCGTCTGAAAGTGGTAAATTATTTGTTGTTGCTGCTACACAATCACAGAACTGATAAAACGACTGGCATTTTCTTCCTTCCTGAATGACCCTTAGCAAGTAGTCGAACTCAACCAAGCAAATCAAGCACGAGGTCAGAAAACATGGCTTCTAAAAATTTTCGCCAAAAAAATGAAAATTTTCAGAGGAAAAAAAAAAGAGATTTTCATTATTTCTGCTTAAAACATTGATTTTGGTTACACGTTAGAACCGCCTCGACGAGGCGGTTCTAACAAATACCCACAATCTATGTTTTAGAGCAGATATGAGGAAATAATGAATACCCCTGCAAACTCCATTTTTCCTATTTAAAGTTGGGTTTGCAGGAGTATTCATTACATAGGCGTGTTATCTTGATGTCCCGTTCGTAAACTTCAAAATGAATATCCTGATATCACCACCTCTCAACTTTAAACCACTAAAGTAGTGTTTGCTATAAACTTGGCATCAAGTATACCCGCGCTTGCGCGTTTTTTTTTTTTTTTCTAGTAATTTAAAAAAATCCATCCACTGGTTAAGGAGTAGAAGCCGTTTAAAGTTTTTTTTTTATTTTAGCTTCAGTGGTCATCTTGTTTATAAAGTGGAACGGTTTGAGCAATTTTGGTGGTAAAATTCCTATTCTAATGCACTTGCGTATGTAACGCGACGTCTGATTGGATAACGTCAAAAATTTGCGACAGTATATTCTGCGATATACTGTCGGAAACCCGACGTCATCGCGTAACGTCCCTTTTCATTGGCTGGCATTTGGTTTTACGCTGCTCACAGCGCTAGCCGTTTTGTGCAAAATAATACAGTTTTTAACAAAACAACCGTAGAAGTGCATTAGAATGGGGATAACTGTATTGCAAAATTGTGATTTGGGGAGGTAAATCGTCGGTTTTACGGTCGCAAATTACGTTTTACGGCTCCGCTGACGCGTCACCGTAAAACGAAATTTCCGACCGTAAAACCGACGATTTACCTCCCCAAATCACAATTTTGAAAACAGTTATCCCCTAATTGATTATTATTTCAAGACCAACCTATTGGTTAAGGTGGCGAAGTCTTTATTTTTTATTTTTCTTTACTTAGCTCTGGCAGCGATTTTGTTCATCCAAACGGAGCGGTTTAAGCAATTTCGATAGAAGGTTACCCGAGGAACATTCAGGTGAAATTATTTCCAATTCTGCCGACTGTTTAAGGAGAAGAAACCGTTTAAAGATTTGTCTATGTTTAGCTCTAGCGGACATCTTTTTCATCCGAGAAGATGGCTTTTAAGTAAATTGCTCACAATTAGCGGAACTGTTTGAGCAGTTTTGGAAGAGGATCACCCAAGAATCATTCATGTGAAATTATTTCAAAGACCGTTCCCTGATTAAGGAAGAGAAGTCGTTTAAAGGTATTTTTCTAATTTTAGCTCCGGTGGCGGAACCATGCAAGCGGAACGGTTTGAGCAATTTTGGTAGAGGGTCAAGCAAGAAATAATCCTGTGAACCTTTTTAGAAATCCATGTACTGGTTAAAGAATAAATGTCGTTGAAGGTTTTTTTCTGTTAAGCTCTGGTGGCCATTTTGCTTAGCCAGCTGGAGCGCTTTGAGCAATTTTGGTAGAGGGTTACTCAAGAATCATTCCTGTGAAATTATTTCAAAATCCGTCCGCTGGTTAAGGATTCAAGGTTCAAAGGTTTTCCTTTATTAGCTGTAGCGGCCATTTTGTTCATCCGAGCGAAACGGTTTAAGGTAGCTTTGCACTAAATACCGGAGGTACTGGGTTTTATCACTTTGGGACAGAGCTTTTAGTTGCAGTCTAAATACCAGACAGGCTTCCATTGGATAAATATCCCATGTTTCATTTCAATGTGAGAAAAGGATAGTTATTAGGAAATAAAACGATGTGTGTTTTATAATTATATCTGCAAGCTAAAAGAATTTGTGGCTGATTTTATATTGTCACCTCTCTGTTAAAAAGCCGGCTTGTATTCACTGCGAATCTGCATGTAAACAAACATGGCGGACCATAACTTGAAAAGGAGACGGGCAACATGTGGATTTTTTCTCATCAACTTGTTGAGCTAGGATGGCTCTATAAATAAGTAAGGTTTGAAAAGTTTTGTATGTGTAGTTTTTGTGGGAGCATGTAAAAGGTTACTATTGTCGCCTATGGAAAATATTTAGTGGTAAGCTCCCTATACCAAAAGTAGGAAAATCTGCCCCACACTCCAGTTTTCAGTCATTTCATCATATTTTCACACATTGGTAGGTTCTGTCCAATTCTGTATCATAAAATGGATATTCCTAGCATGTGGTTTGCCATAGAAACTGTAAAAAAATATAAGGTTAGTGGTAATTTAGGTCTGACTTGGTGTATTTGATCAGTTTTTGCTTCTGATCTGTGCATTTGGGTGGGGGGGGGGGGTACTTTAAAGCCATGTTAATCAATTGTTATTGGGTTTGTTTTGGAAAAAGTCTTACAGTAAGTGTATAACCAGGTACACAAGAGAAAGAATCTACTCCATCTGGAATATAACAGTAAGGTTACATGTTTTTTGGCCTTGGTCTCTAGCCGAAGGAAAACTTCAAAATTGTCTCTGCTGCAATATCGTGATAAGTTTTCTCATCTAGTATTAGTTCTAATTGATTAGATTCATGTTAAAGGATCTGAACAGATATATATAAATCCACTATTTCTCATGGTATTAAGGCATTTCTAATCATTTTTGTCAAAGTTTTATCATCAAAATATCCTCAAAATGCCATTTTTACATAAAATAGGGGGTATAGGTGTGAAATCAGCCATAAATACCAGTTGGTATACTATTAAGGCATACTTTAGTGCATTTTAGGATTGAAGTGTTCCGAAGACATAGGAGAAGAACCACTGATGCCAGCCGGTGTCTGGGTTCCATTCCAGAAAGAGGTAAACTTTGCGCTTTTTCACAAAATATTGTTTGTTCGGCTTTCATTGTAGAATCTGAGAGCGATAACTTTTTCGCAAACTTCAAAGATTTTTTGTCACTGAATATTTATTATGCATGCTTAAGTTATCAGATATGATCTAAATTTCTATTTGACAATGCTTTTGATGGATCATAAAGACAATAAGGGTTTGGTATAGGTAGCTTTGCACTAAATACCGGAGGTACTGGGTTTTATCACTTTGGGACAGAGCTTTTAGTTGCAGTCTAAATACCAGACAGGCTTCCATTGGATAAATATCCCATGTTTCATTTCAATGTGAGAAAAGGATAGTTATTAGGAAATAAAATGATGTGTGTTTTATAATTATATCTGCAAGCTAAAAGAATTTGTGGCTGATTTTATATTGTCACCTCTCTGTTAAAAAGCCGGCTTGTATTCACTGCGAATCTGCATGTAAACAAACATGGCGGAACATAACTTGAAAAGGAGACGGGCAACATGTGGATTTTTTTTATCAACTTGTTGAGCTAGGATGGCTCTATAAATAAGTAAGGTTTGAAAAGTTTTGTATGTGTAGTTTTTGTGGGAGCATGTAAAAGGTTACTATTGTCGCCTATGGAAAATATTTAGTGGTAAGCTCCCTTAAGCAATTTTGGTAGAGGATCACCAAAGGAACAGTCATTTAAAAATATTTCAAAATCCATTCACTGGTTAAGGAGGAGAAGTCGATTTAATCTTTCTTTCTGTTTAATCTCTGCTGGCCATCTTGTTCATCCAAGAGGAACGGTGTGAGCAATTTCGGTTGAGGGTTACCCAAGGATATTCCAGAGAAATTAGTTTAAAAGAAGGCCAGTGGTCTTGGAAGTGATGTGGTTTCAATTTGTTCTATTTTTAGCTCTGGCGGCCATCTTTTACCTGAGTGTAACAATTTAGGCAATTTTGGTAGGGGGTCCCCTAAGAAACATTGCTATAAAATTATTTCAAATTCCGATCATCAGTTTAGGAGTAGGTGTCTTTAAGGTCGAGAAGACGTTTAAAGTTTTTTTTTTTCTATTTTTGGCTCTGTTGGCCATCTTGTTCATCCGAGTGGAACGGTTTGAGCGATTTTGACAAAGGGCCACCCAAGAAATATTCCTATGAAATTATTTTGAAAATGGGCCAGATATTGGAGATGTGGGTTTAATGTTGTTTTTCTGTTTCTAGCACTGGCAGTCATTTTGTTCATCGGAGCGGAACCATTGGGCAATATTTGTACAGGGCACCTAAGGAAGGAACATTACTGTAAAATTAAGTTTGTTTGTTTGATTTGAGGTTTAACGTCCCCGTCAACACTGTAAAGGTCATTTTGGAGACGTTGCTTCCAATTTTGTGGGACTTTTACCCGACATTGAGATTAAATGACATCTCAAGCCCTGTCGCCCAATGAAACCAATAGGGTTTATTAGCATGGACGGTCCGCCTCGCACCGCGGTTCCTGGACAGGCTTAGATCCTCTAAGCGGTTTACCAGTACTAGTGTGCGGGCCGGATTCAGCTCTGCGTGGAAGCATCATGCAGCCCATATATTTCTTCAAGCCCTTATGGGCGGGGGCGGGTAAAATTAAGTCATAATCGGTTCAGTTTAGGAGAAGAAACCTTTTTAAGTACATGTAAATTGTTGACAGGCGCACCACGGACGACAAACATTGATCGGTCACAAAAGCTCACCTTAAGCCTTTGGTTCAGGTGAGCTAATGATACTCAAAACATTTGCAATGACTGGAATAGATAAAGAAAGTTAAGGGGACTGGGAACACTTGGCAGATTTTTCCGCCATTTTTGAAAGGGAGACAAATTTCGGGACTTCCTGTTCGCTTTTCCACTGAAATTGGGGTCTTCTCTTAAAAAAGGAAAGAATTGACTCCTCTGGAGCAAATTCTTTCCTTTAAGAATTGGACCCTGTTGACATGGGAGACAAACATACTTTTGCAGGAGTTTCAAGACTGTGAGGAATATAAAAATCTTATATGGATGTGAGGGGTGGATTGGAAAAATCCGTCCCGAGGGACACTGTCCAGCATCACGAGGCTTGCCGAGTGATGCTGGACAGTGATCCCGAGGGACAGATTTTTCTATCCACCCCTCACACCCATATTGGATTCTTTTTCTTGCATACCTTCCATTTATATTGCGAATTTTTAATGCTGCGTTCACTTCGGTTACCGACGTCCGCCATTTTGTGATGACACAACAGGAATGTTTAGTGACGTCACACATGACGACGCCGCACATGAGGTTTTAATCAACAAGTGCATTTATCAAACACGCGGTTATATTCGATTTGGGGTCGGAACACCAGGGTCGGAACATAAATTTCTATCCCAGGGTAAAATCGCGGATTTCCTTGTCTGGTGTGCAAGAATAGTTTGTCCTGTTACTTACACCATTGTTCCAGAAATACCCTTGGTCCAGTTTCTTTCTCACTGGCGACATCAGATTTTGTTTGATTTGAGGTTTAACGTCCCCGTCAACACTGTAAAGGTCATTTTGGAGACGTTGCTTCCAATTCTGTGGGACTTTTACCCGACATTGAGATGAAATGACATCTCAGGCCCTGCCGCCCAATGAAACCAATAGGGTTTATAGGCGACATCAGATGGTATGGCATTGAAAACAGACACGTACATTTCACATTACGGAAACCCGCCTATACTAAATACTGTAAACCTTACCTCCGAAAAATCTTTAGGTGAAAAATTATGATATTTTTCTTATTTCTGCTCATAATATAGAGTGTTGGTTCTCTTTAGAACCGCCTCATCGCGGCGGTTCTAACGAGAACCCACAATATATATTTGAGAGCAGACATAAGAAAAATAAGGTTCAACTCTGTACACCCCAGTTTTTACTTTAGAACTGTGAGGTTCATGGGTCACAATTATATAGGCGTGTTTTCGTGATGTTAAAGGTCATCGGGAATACTTATCTTTATAGCAATACGCAGATCAACTGTAAATTGGAGGAACTTGATAAAATGTCTAAAACGATTTATTTCTGAACAAAGCATTTTCGCAAAACAACAGACAGGGATATTGTGCGCGTGCATGACTGCAACGCGACTCTGCAGCTGTTCGTAGCCTTCATATGATAACCTTGGTTTGTTAGGCTGACTTCGTTACGAGAATCACACTTATGTCTATAAAAGCGACATGGTTCTTCTCGGCCCACGAATGGAATATATGAAAGTTATTGCGTGGCAGCTTGGAGTATACTCGAGGTGCTGTGGGCGACCTGTTAATGTCATAATTTCACATGAGCTGTGTTCGGGTTTTTATTATTACAGTCCCTAACAACAGTGTCTGAATAAAACAAATGGCCACCGGCCAATAGTGAAATATATATCATAATTCTTTATATAAGAGATTGGGTAATAAATACAAACATATATCAAGTGACCCGAGGGTGATTCGATTTCCTTTTAGCTCACCCAGGGGAGCTCGTATACGATGGTTGTCCATCCGCCGTCCGTCCGTCGTCCTTCTACACATTTGGCCTTTTATATCTCCGCAGCTTGCAGGCTGATCACAAGCATTTTTCATCCGTAGCATGCTTCCAGTAGGGTATTGATGAAATAAGCTTTTTATCGAAATTGAATGTTGACCTTGGTTGCTATGGCAACCATAAGGTCCCGCAGACTTACAATGGAATAATGTTTGTCATCACCGTGGCGCCTTCAGTTTTGATCAGATCTTTCAGAAACTTTTATATAAGGTGGCTAGGGATATAAATTCGAATAAGTTCGAAAACCGGCTAAGTCGACCAATTAATCGTAGAGTTACGTCACCTTGAATGCTAAATGCCTATTTTCTTATACCTTGTCATTATCGTAGCCCTTTCAGTTTTTGATCGGATCTTCTTGAACTTTACATACAAGTAAGTCAGGGATAATTAAAGCTCGGGTGAGTATGGAAACTGGTGATGTCGGCCTATTGTCATAGAGTTATGTCCCCTTCTTTGCTGAAAGTGCACATTTTCGACCATGTCATCACCGTAGCCCATTCAGTTTTGAACGGATCTCCGTGAAGCTTGCACATACATAGGCTGGAGATATAAGGTTGGATTAGTTCGAAAACTGGTGATGTCGGCTTATTTGTCATTAAGTTATGTTCCCTTCTTTGCTCAGATTGCCAATTTTCGACCTTGTTATCACTGTAGCCACTTCAGTTTTGACCGTATCTCCATGAAACTAACACATAAGTAGGCTGAAGATAAAAGGTCGGATGATTTCGAAAACTGTTGAGGTCAACCTATCTATCATAGAGGTATGGTCATTTGATTGCAAAAATGACTATTCACCTTTCAGTTTTTAGCCCACCTGAGCCGACGGCTCCATAGGACCTTATAGTACAGTTTGTCGTCCGTCCACAACTTTGACCTGCAGACCGATAGCAACCATTTCTCATCCGCAGCATGCCTCTGATGGGGCATTGATAACATAAGCCTTTTATCGAAATCGAATGAAAACTTTGGTTGGTATGGCAATCACAAGGTCCCATGAACTTCCAATGGGAAACTGCTTGTCATCACCATAGCGCCTTTAATTTTGATCTGATCTTTCTCAAAATTATATGTAAGATAAAACCATGGGTTAGTTTGAAAACCGGCTATGTCTGCCAATTAATCATAGAGTTACGTCACCTTATTTGATGTAAATGTCTATGTTTGACCTTGTCATCACCGTAGCCCCTTCAGTTTTGATCTTTTCTACCCGAAACTTACATATAAGTAAGTCAGTGGTAAACGTGTTTGAAAACTAGTGATGTCTTTCGATTACTTATGGAGGTATGTCCCCTTCTTTGCTGAAAATGCTTACACGTAGTTTTGATCTTGTAATCACCGTAGTCCCTTAAGTTTTGACAGGATCTTTAGTAAGTCAGGGATAAAAGCTCAGATGAGTCTGAAAATTGGCGATGTAAGCCTATTACACGTAGAGTTATGCCCCATTCTTCTTTGAAAATGCCTATTTTTACCCTTTCATCAACATAAGTGCTCCAGTTTTAATCAGATGCTCCTGAAACTAACACATAAAGAGGTTAGGGATAGCAGCTAACTTAAGGGGTGTGTCAGTCTATTAGACTTATGTCCCTTTGTTTGCAGAAAATGCCCCTTTTGACATCGTTAGCACAACATGCTTTAATACAGGTATGTTATGTGTGCAAATTAAAATCGCCTCATCGAGACAAAGCCTCGTCCCTGGTTGAAATTCAGACCCCTTGGGTGAGGTTTCCCTATCCTTCATAAACAGTCATGATGGATCCTTATATTCTTTCACGTCTGGTGACTGTAGTTGAGATCTAGGTTCATAATTATGAGCCAGAGAATAAAACTCAAAGTCTCTAGTGGGTAGGGCCGGGATCTCTGGTGCCAAAGAATTTCAAATCGCAACCCTCTGCTGACAAGCTGATTGCGACTGTATTTTGGGACGTACAGGGCGTTTCTAGCAATGACATGTACTATCACAGGCGTGTATTGTGCAAATTTGAGAACTGCGATCCGTAAAAAACGCCGGGGAAGGGATTCTTCTCAACAGAACAATACACGAGTCAACACTTGCAAATTTGCAATGTATTACGAAAACACGCCTATACCAATACATTGTAACCTTTATCGCCGAAAAAATGAAAATTTTAAGATGAAAAATTGTGATATTTTTCTTATTTCTGCTCAAAATAAAGATTGTGGGTACTCGTTAGAACCGCCTCATCGAGGCGGTTCAAACGTGTACCCACATTCTATATGTTAGGGCAGAAATTAGAAAAATAAGGTATACCCCTGTACACCCCAGTTTCACTATATAAAAGTGCGGTTCGAGGGGTCAAAATTATATGGGCGTGTTTTCGTGATGGATGCTGTTGAGCGGAATGGGTACGAGCTAAAACCCCACCCCGCCTATTCTCCGGACTTAGCTCCTAGTCCCAAACTTGAAAAATGATATCCCTGGACGTCAGTTGCGGTCCAACGAAGAAGCGTGATGGCAGCTTAGGAGTGGGTCGGAGACAAGGACTCTTTCTTCTTCAGTTCTTGGCTGATGGCACTGGAGGGCAATTACATCGAAAAAGAAGAGATCGATCTCACACAGAAATAAGTTAGGCCTTTTTTCATTGACTCACCCTCGTATTTTGGTAATTATCATCATTACATGGACAAATTTTGTTTATTTGCAGGTGAATTTTAACGTTGAAAACGTGCCATGGATACCAGAAAAGTTAAAAACGAAAACGATATAAAAGAAATGAAAGACAAACTTGATTTGTATGGGCTTATTGAAGATATGGCTCAAAATACGGAGAACCAGAATCAAAGATGGAAGGTACATATCATCATCATCATCACAATCATCATCATCATCATCAACATCACCATCATCATAACACAATCAGTCAGTCTAGTAACATGGGCCCCGTCAAGCGATTTTGGTACTTATCGCCTATGCGAGCAGCGAAGGTTCAGGCGAGCCTGCGCATCCGCGCAGTCTCGCCAGAACCTTCGCTGCTCGCTCATACAAGCAATGAATCAAGAGGGACCTTCAGACAGAAAGCCATATCCCTGGCCCCTCTGAATGCCTGGGCATGCGCAGTTAAAATTTGTCATGACGGAATGCTCGAAGACACAAATTCGCTTGGCGGGGCTCACATAATAAATACACGCTGCGCAGTGGAAATCACTTTACTCGCGAGGGGCTCCGTTTCGAGTCCCACGCCTGGTATAATGCTTCGTACCCTTGAGCAAGATTCTTAGTATTGGTTTCTACCCATGAATTAAATGAAGCTATGGCCGAATAAGACCGAATTTGATTTGTGTGTGTGTGTGTGTGTTTGTGTGTGTGTGTGTGTGTGTGTGTGTGTGTGTGTGTGTGTGTGTGTGTGTGTGTGTGTGTGTGTGTGTGTGAGAGAGAGAGAGAGAGAGAGAGAATACATACAGTGGGCATTATCAGCTTATCTGTTCTGTTATTTTCTTTCTTCGCTCTCTCCATGTCTGTGCATGTGTTAAATATTTCAGGAACTGTAAAAGCTAGACGTCTGACACTTGTTATACTCTGCCATTACGAAAACATGCGTATACAAATACGTTGTAACCTTTATCTCTGGAAAAATGAAAATTTTTAGATAAAAAGTGTGATATTTTTCTTATTTCTGCTCAAAGTATAGATTGTGGATACTCGTTTGAACCGCATCATTGAGGCGGTTCTAACGAGTACCCACAACCTATATTTTAGAGCAGAAATAAGAAAAATAAGTTTTACCCTTGTAAACCCCATTTTTACTATATAAAAGTGGGGTTTGAGTGGGGGGGGGGGGGGCAAAATTATAGACGTGGTTTCGTGATGAATGATGATAATTTATATCGTGTAAGAGACAATGGGTATTCTCAGCTTATTTTTTTCATCAGTTCTTTCATTCTTCCTTCTCTCCAAATTTTTTTTTCTTCAAAGATTTCTCAAGAACTATAAAATACAAGTCCGAAACTTGTTATGCAATGCAAACATGATGATTTATATCGTGTAAGAGACAATGCACTTTCTCGACTTATTTCATCATTTGTTTTTTATTCTTCTTTCTCTCTACATATACATAGGCTAATAGTTAATTTTTCGTCAAAGATTTCTCAGGAACTACGTAAAACCTTTAGAAGTCCATTCTTTTCTCTCTCCTTATAGGCCATAGTAATAGTTTTCGTCAAAGATTTCTCAGGAACGCGAAGTCTGATCTGGATCTACACTGTTTGCTGAAAGTTCAAGCATTTTTGTAGAACTTACCGCTAATAATTGAAAATGGACCACTCCGAACTTATTAAGTGGGAGATTCCATTATCATATATGGGTTAAAATCGCATAGACATCATACCTTTCAAGATTAAATTAAAAAAAAAATAAATATCTAAATTATTTCAATATATATGACAATCTGATTATTCTAGCACGCCTGTTCAAATATATTGAAAATTTGGCAACCAAAATAATGTTGTTCTTTTTTCATATTTCTGTCCCAAAACATAGATTGTGGATACCTGTAAGACCCGTCTCGGCGAGGCGGTACTAACAGGGTCCCACAATCTATCTTTTGAACAGTCATGTATACTCATGTAAACCTCAGTCTTACGATATAAAAGTGGGGTCCAAGGGTGGGGGTCAAAATTATATAGGTGTCAAGAGTTCCTAAAAGGCAGGGTAAATAACTAGTTTGTGGCCGAGTCATATACGTCTCACTGAAGACAGCTTATTATTAGTTTGACAGATGACCACAAAATAGCTAAGTTGCTTTTCGTTGTTGATATCCATGTGGGTATCACTGATTTGTACGAACATTGAAAACGGAAATAATCAGGCAGGAACTTATACAATCTTTGGTATTATTACACCTCACGTGACTTTCCCGGCCAGAAGGTGATAATTTTTATTCTTGCACACCAGACAAGGAAATCCGTGATTTTATCCTGGGATAGAAATTTATGTTCTGACCCTGGTGTTCCGACCCAGGCGACTAACATAAATGCGCTTCAATTCTATTCAACTGCCGGAACTACTTCCGCACTACTTTTATTTTGTAAACAATATACAGGTGCGAGCTGTCAAAACTAACCGGAGGTGTTGTGCAAGAAAAAGAATCCAATATGGGGTTCTGTTGTAGATGGGCGTTTCCAACCCTCGGGATGACCATGCTGAGCGGAACCACGGCGAAGCCTCGGTTCCGCTCAGCAGGGTCATCCCTCGGGTTGGAAACGCTCATCTACAACAGAACCCCATATCACATTCTTATATTATTATACCCAACGTGACTTTTTCGCACAAAACTCCCATAGGCCTGAGGGTGATATTTTTACTATCACCCTGCGGTAATTTCGATTATTACCCAACCTACTATATAAGAAGTTATTAAGCATTTTCGACTATCTAACACCTTTTCGCATGAAATCGGATTGAACCGGTTTTCAGAGAACTATCACACGGAGCACTGAACTATTGCCCGGTGCAGATAGTTTTAACTATCTCATGGTCACGTGATCACCTAGCAACTTGACAAGTAGTAATTGCTTATTGTGATCAAAATAACTCTTTATACGAGTTGGGTAATAAAACAACTATTTCATACCTCCAAGGGTATGATATTTCATACCTCCCTCGGTGCTGTGGAGCACCTCGGGGCTGATAGTTTTGACTGTCGCCCAAAAAGGTATGAAATAGTTGTATACTATCACATGCGCGGAATCGGGTGCGCGTACGGTTCGGTTCTTCTGTTTAGCTGGAGAAAATGAGTCTAAACCAAAAATTGTAACAAAGTCGAGAAATTTTGGTAGCAAAATGTGACTTTTGATTTAATTAAGAAAACGCATACCCATACTTTTGGGTTTTGTTCAGAAATAACGGAGTTATAAGCGTTTGAACTTCTGAATTCCTGTTTCACCACCTAACGTCGCTAATGTAGAAAGTCGACGTTATACGATAATTTGGAACGTCATGGCTTCAAAAGTCGCTTGTGAGCTGTCATGTATTGTTCATTAAACACGGGCAGTAAACATTCAAATTGACCTCCGCCGGTGGTCAATTGAAAACAATTTCACTTATATCCGGAGGTCAATTTGAACGTTTCCTGTTATTGGTATTCGTGGGCTGCAGGAAGGTCGCAGGTAAGATTTTTCTTGATCAAAAGCATATCTTAAAAATCGGAGAATGTCATTCTATCAGTTTTTTTTTGTACCTGCATGTTCATACCAAGTGTTATTGAAAGGTTTTCAGTCGTTTCGTCGCAATCATTTTTGTCCCGCCCGCTCTGGTGTGAAATCGAAAGTAGAAAGTCAGCAAACACAGGTGAATTTGCTCTGATTGTCCAATGACAAGCTTCCAGTGAGCAATTATTGTTGCAGTCAGATACGGCGATACCAAGACGTACTTTTATAAATTTACACGTTTTCCCTACAATGTTCAGGCCATTTTTGCATCGGAGGTCAATTTGAATATGAGGTGTTCAATTTGACTAATGGAGATTATAATGGAGTGTGTGTGAATTCGGGTTTAACGTCGCTTTCAACAATTTTTCAGTCATATCACGACGGTGTCTGGTTGCGACAGGGAGCTCAATGCTCACGTTTATAGTGCTGCCTCACTGAAGTATCATGTCCCAGACACATTACATGATACCACACCCAGTCACATTATCCTGACACTGGATCGACCAGTCCTAGCTCTACCCCGTAAATCTGAGTGCCAAACGAGGAGCAGCTAGTACCATTTTTAACGACTTTGGTATGTCGCGGCCCGGGATCGAACCCGAGACCTCCCGTTCCCCGGAGCGGACACTCTACCAACTGAGCTATCGGGGCCGGTAAGAGATTATAATGGAAAATGATTTTTGAATGAAAATAATGAAATATGGCTCTTCATGTCGTTTTGGGGTTATAGTATAAAGTCATTGGGTGCGTTTTCTGGAAAGAGTGACAGCCAAATTCAGGCTGTCAGTGTGCTCAAACTTCACATTCTCTTTACAAATAGCCTCTTCGGATACAATTGACCAGAAGCACACCAGGCGCACATTATTGCGTGCTAATCTTATTCATTTTGAGCTTTCTTCAGAGATTTGTCATCATGGATGAAAGATGGGGCCATCATTTTACCCCAGAGGCCAAACAACAATCGAAACATTGGAAGCACCCTGGCTCATCCCGCCAAAGAAGGCAAACACTGTACTATCAGCTAGGAAGCTTATGGTCTCTCGATTTTCAGGGATGCAGATGGTAATTATGCTGATAGGTTATCTCTAAAAAATCAATGGCACATATTATGCTTCACTTCTGACGTAGTTGCAGGAAAATATTAAACTTAAGCGCCACGAAAAGCTCACTTAATGTGTGTTGTTCCATTAGGACAATGCTCTTGTTGACAAGTCTGTCATATGAATTCTACAGAGTGGAGTTTGTGGCAAAAGTTTCGTGAAGAATTTAGATCAAGGTCAGGATATCTCCGGTTATACACAAACTGCTCTGTCAGACGCCAGACGCCAATACACTACAGCATTTTACTCTTTGACTCCACCACAGAGAATACACGGAGGCACTGTAACTATGTTTTTATGCATTTGAAGCTTGGAGCCGAATCATAGAAAAGATTTCGGAATGGAGTGTAGAGTCAAATTCTGGTGAAAATGTTAGGCTAAACCTGTTGCATAGGATCGGTTTATACATGCACTGCGACGGCTCCAAAATTTAACCCCAGCCTCCACTTAATCTCTCCATTGCATGACTCTGAAGCATTGTCCTAATCGAACAACACACCTTAAGTAAGCTTTCCGCGGCGAATAAGGTTTAATGTTTTCCCGTTACTGCGTCAGAAGTGAAGCATGGTATGTGCCATTGATTGTTTGTCCCTTTTAGATATAATCTAATAGCAGAATTACCATCTGCATCCCTGAAAACCGAGACCATAACCGTCCCAGCTGATGGAACAGTCTTTGCCTTCTTTGGCGGGGTGAGCCAGGGTGTTTCCATTGTTTCGATTCCTGTTTGGCCTCTGGAGTAAAATGATGGACCCATATTTCACTCATAGTGACAAATCTCTGAAGAAAGTTAAAAAGATTAAGATTAGCATGCGATAATGCGCGCCTGGTGTGCTTCTGATCAACTGTTTCCGAATAGGCTATTTGTAAGGAGAATGTGAAGTTTGAGTACACTGACAGCCTGAATTTGGCTGTCACTCTTTCCAGAAAACGGATCCAATGACTTTATACTAAACATAACCCCAAAACGACAAAAAGAATCATATAACATGATTTTCATTCAAAAAGCATTTTCCATTATAATCTCCATTAGTCAAATTGACCACCTCATATTCAAATTGTCCTCCGATGCAAAAATGGCCTGAACATTGTAGGGAAAACGTGTAGATTTATAAAAGTACGTCTTGGGAGCAGATATGGTGTCGCCATATCTGACTGCAACAACAATTGCTCACTGGAAGCTTGTCATTGGACAATCAGAGCAAATTCACCTGTGTTTGCTGACTTCCTACTTTCGATTTCACCACAGAGCGGGCGGGACAAAAATGATTGCGACGAAACGACTGAAAACCTTTCAATAACACTTGTTATGAACATGCAGGTCCAAAAAACTGATATAATGACATTCTCCGATTATTAAGATATGCTTTTGACCAAGAATAATCTTACCTGCGACCTTCTGCTGCCCACGATTACCAATAACAGGAAACGTTCAAATTGACCTTCGGATATAAGCCAAATTGTTTTCGATTGACCACCGGCGGAGGTCAGTTTGAATGTTTACTGTCCGTGATTAAAAATCCCTTACCTAATTACTAGTTTTGTTCGGTATAAAAGAAAATTAATATTACATTCCTGAGAGGGTGATAGTGAAAAATGTCACCCTGAGGAATATGAATATCAACCGAGGCGCATTCCTGAGAGGGTGATAGTGAAAAATGTCACCCTGGGGAATATGAATATCAACCGAGGCGCAGGCGATAGAGAAAAATGTCACCTGTGGAATATGAATATCAACCGCGGCTGCACCTCGGTTGATATTCATATTCCCCAGGGTGACATTTTTCACTATCACCCGTGGAATATGAATATCAACTGCGGCTGCACCTCGGTTGATATTCATATTCCTCAGGGTGACATTTTTCACTATCACCCGTGGAATATGAATATCAACTGCGGCTGCACCTCGGTTGATATTCATATTCCCCAGGGTGACATTTTTCACTATCACCCTCTCAGGAATGTAATATCACAAGGGAAAGAAGTGTGGCCAATCCATGAAATTCGGGCGACGGTATACACACCATTGTGAGGTTAGAGTTTTTGTTTCAGTTTAACAGCCCAGTCAATACTATTTAGATCTTATCGAGCCGGTCAGTTTACCTATACACACTTTTCCTTGTCACGCTTATACTTTAGCGGTTAACCAGTACAGTGCAGATTCTTTCGCCAGAAACTGACAACTGTCCTTCTTGAATCAGCGGAAGGGAGAGAATGACCGTAAACAAAATTTCATGGTCAAACTCCACGAAAGAATATTGCCGACCCCGGCAGGAATCGAACACGCGTCCTCTTGATCATCAGTCGGACGCGCATCCGACTGAGCTACCGAGACCTGCATATGAGGTTAGAGCGTTGTGTAAGGAAGGCCTGGAGTGGCCTCATGTGTTGAACTTAACAAACCGTTTGAGTGAAGAACGGGATAAGACACGTAGTAGCGCTCTGCACTGACATGTCATATACGGGGATTCTTGGTAACTATCATTAATGTGTTTTGCGAGGGAAATTCAAGTTTCCTATATTAAGAAAGTATGTATGTGCATGCGATAAATCAAGGCAAATCATGACTTTTCGGTCTAAATTGTATAACATGTGAGGGGGCGTTAATTTAATGTTGTCATTGGGGTTCTACAGGGCGCGTTATTGATTACATTCACATTTCGTTTACTTCAACCCTTCGATATTGAATCTTTTTAGGCCTACTCTGAAGACACTGGTACATTGCCCTACCAAGTGCACCACGCGACCAGAAATTTTATTTTAGTAAAGGAAACGGGAAAAACTCGAAGCGACTAAAACTGGCGAATAAGGTGGATGAGAGAGCTGAACCACCTTTTCCTCTTTCAAGAAATCTTGGACAAGAACACACTTGTGAGCAGCTGTGTTATCACGGATAAAACGTAGGCCTGTTAAACGGGTTGCAGGTGTACATTTTTCATGTGTGCCTTTACTTTTGAGAACACGCCATTCTTATAAAATTTACCTGTGATTGTCTTGGCATTTGGCATTTGATATGGGAATTTGAACAATGGGTCAATCGCAATGGAAAAATACCGCATACAAAACTTTTTCTGCGCTTTTAAGTCTTTTGGCAATGACCGGCCTCATTACGAAAACACGCCTATACAAATACATTGTAACCTTTATCGCCGAAAAAATGAAAATTTTATGATGAAAAATTGTGATATTTTTCGAGTACCCATAATCTATATTTTAGAGCAGAAATAAGAAAAATAAGGTATACCCCTGTAAACCCCAGTTTTACAATATCAAAATGGGGTTCAAGGGGGTCAAAATTATATAGGCGGGTTTTCGTGATGTTGCTTGGCCTTTTCGCAGCCATTGCTTGTTATTGACGCGTCTTTGTTGCTCAGAATAATACCCCCAGAATTTTTCACCTGTAAGCGGCTTCGAAATTCAACGTTGTCAAACTTTTTGTACTTTTTCAAAATATTTTTTCGCCATTTTTACACGGGTGGTCTGTTGTTCTTTGGTAAAGAGATCCGGGACCCATCGTGTACAAACCTTTCTGAGTTTCAACGCCTAAGTCAAAATCTTACGAACTTTCCCCGATGAAACACCAACACTTTCAGCGATTTCTTTTACCGTGAACCTTGCATCATGTTTGACCATCTGTCACAGCAGCAACAGTAGTTTCTTGGTGGCCGGACGAGGCTCAAGTTTCATCTCAGTTTAACCACCTTTTAAATTTTTATGCCACCTGAAACTTGACCGTTTGGAGACAACACACTACGATAACAAACCCGTGCGACATAGTGCATTTTTTTTACATCTCCAAAATGGCCTCTTTTCTGACGACGATATTTTCCTTATTTATAAAGCAAACATAGGTTGTGGGTGCTCGTTAGAACCGCCTCATTGAGGCGGTTCTGACGAGTACCCACAACCTATGTCTAGGAGCAGAAATAAGGAAAATAATGTATACCCCCCTAAACCCCAGTTTTCTCTATATAATGTGGGGTGTAAGGGTGTGTTCATTTCACGGACTTGTTGGCGTGATGAGATATCCCATGTAACTGACGCAATTCACTAAAAAATCTGTGAAGCTGAAACATTCAGACCAACGCGACCTTTAATGCAAACTCTTATTTCTAAGGCTGTGTTGTTTTACAGTAAGGGTTCAGTGTGTTTGACTGAACCAACTATCATTTGAAAGAGTGAACCGGGATTGACCGAAATTTCACCCTGCTATAGAAATCACATTCCCCGTGAAATCAACTTGCTCCTTACAGTCATGCGGTATGGTGGGCCATTAGCGGCACAATCGAACGAACGCCCTTCGTATATACAGTAGAACTTCGATGGCTCGAATACCGATGGCTCGTTTACCATGGCTGAGTCGAACCCGTTCTTGAATCCCTAGGGAATTTCTGTACGTAAGATTTAGGGAGAGTAAAAATTAGGATATTTTCGTCTTTTATCTTGCAAATGTATGATGTGTGTACTCATTAGAATCGCCTCGATGAGGCGATTCTAATGAGTACACACAGCAAACATTTTTCATTATATAACACATAAAAAGATGTCCTGAAGTATGTCGTTATGCCTCATGGTAGTAGCCCTCAGTGGCTCGAACTACCCCTGTCTCGAACAGATTTTCGTGGTACCAAAGGTGTTCGAGCCATTGAAGTTTGACTGTAGTTGGTAAAATTTCATACACGGAAAGGTTTGGCTTCCTGCAAATTGGATAAAATTGCGTGTTATTTTTACGAATCGCGTAGTAATATCTATGATGCGACATATTAGACAGAATATGATATGCCTAAACAATACGCAGAACGCGGCGTCTAGTCAGGGACTGCGCTGTTTCTTAAAGTACACGCATTTAAGTGTTCATTACGCAAACACGCCTATACAAATACATTGCCACCTTTATCGCCGAAAAAATGCCGAAATTTTTATGATGAAAAATTGTTGTGATATTTTTCTAATTTCTGCTCAAAATATAGATTGTGGGCACTCGTTAGAACCGCATCATCGAGGCGGTTCTAACGAGTACCCACAATCTATATTTTAGAGCAGAAATAAGAATAATAAGGTATATCACCGGAAACCCCAGTTTTACTATATAAAAGTGGGGTTCAAGGGGGTAAAAATTATATAGGCGTGTTTTCGTGATGTAAACAGATCTGTATGTGTCCCCTGTCATTGACCCTTATCCCAGGTTACACTCACAGACAATCGACCCCATCACGAAAACACGCCTTTATAATTTTGACTCCCTTATTTTTTCTTATTTCTGCTCTTAAATTTAGATTGTGGGTACTCGTTAGAACCACCCCGATGAGGTGGTTCTAACGAGTAAAAAGTAAAAACAATCTATATTTTGAGCAGAAATAATTAAAATATCACATTTTTTTTATCTTCAAATTGTCGGTTTTTTCGGCGATAAAGGTTACGATGTATTTGTATAGGCGTGTTTTCGTATTGCATCACATCAAAATAACAAGCCTGTGTAATGAACACCTCTCTAAACCCCACTTTATATGGAGAAAACTTGGGGTTAGCGTGGTATACAATCTCTTTTTTATTCTTGTTGGAAGACATAGGTTGTAGGTACTCGTTAGAACCGCCTCAACGAGGCGGTTCTAACGAGTACCCACAGCCCTATATTTAGCGTATAAAAATAAGAAAACCAACACAATTTTTTATCAGAAAACTGACCATTCCAGAGAAATTAAAGAATGCACTATGCCATATGGGTGTGTTATCGTATAAATGAGTGCTGTCAGTTCTTTGATTATGTTCTTTAATCATAGGACATTGATGAAGTGGTGGAGGAGATATGTCGTGGTGATAAACAATCTATAATTGTCAACGAAGCAGATAAAGAAAACAGAAAAGGTGAAACTATTCTACACACGGCCATAAAACGACTTCAGTTCAGAACAAAAGAAGAGAAAAAAGTTTTAAAACTTCTTGTCAAAGCATTTCCTGCCATGCTTTCTAGGGACCGACGAAATACGGAATACGCCGGACAAACTCCTCTGCATATGGCCGTTACAAAAGGCAGCGAATGGGTAACGGAGAAACTTCTCGAAATGTCTCCAGAAAACGAAAAGGTCAAGGCCCTGAAGTGCCTCGCTGTGGGACCGATATTCGTCAACACCGTCATGATGGCAGAACTTCCGTTGAGTATTGCTGCAGTAACGGGCAATAAAAAAATATTTGATCTGCTAATAGATCATGGGGCGGAGCTTGTCGGTACTAACAGACATGGAGATAATGTTTGTCATTCACTTATTAGGTAAAGTATCAATTCCACAGTTTGAACAAGTCCAACAAATGAACATCCCTTGAAACCAGTTGTCTCGTTCAGGGAAAATAGAGGTTACAGTGGTAAAATAGCTAGTAAAATTATAAATGTAAATAACCTCCTTGCACACAAGAAAAGGCCTAAAAAATAGCCGTTTTTCCGCTGACCCGACAGACCCTTCTTCAGAACCCCCAACTATTTTTATCAATAAAAGAACAAAATAAAAATTAAAACACCGACCCTACCATTTTCAATTTCCGACCCTACTCAATGTCATCTTTGCATTATCCGATAGTAATTTCGCGTTTTGAGTATATATATATTTTTTTATAGTTTTTGGCATTCAGAACCTTCCAAAATACAGAGCTGTCTCTTGTTAGCATCTAAAATGAATTATGATATACAGTGCAAGTCTCAACATGACAATTTTATTAACAAAAAACGTGTACAATAATAAAAACACATAAAAATACAGGCCCGACCCTGTTTTATTTTCGAGAGAAAAATGAAATAATAAAAAAGTTTCTCCTACCTTCCGACCAATCTTTTCTCAGCATGTAAGTACAAACAAAGCTATTTTTTTACGGCTAAGGAAATCCTGAATTTTACCGTGGGATAGAATATAAGACCCTCACAGGGGTGTGAGAGATGGATTGCAAAATCCGTTCCGAGGGTCACAGCCCGGCATCGCGAGAGTTGCCGAGTGATGCCGGACTATGATCCCGAGGGACGGATTTTCTAACCACCCCTCACACCCATGATAGAGTCTTTTTCTTGCATACCTTTCATTTCTCAGCATGGATTTCAATAATGCAGTCATTCCGCCATATTGTGATGACACTACCGTGATGTTTAATGACGACAGGTAACGTGCTGTGATGTCAACCGTTACGGCAGTGCAAATGAGGTCTTATTCAACCAGTGCACATCGAATACGTGAGAATATTCGATTTTTACCCTATCCCTGGGTACGAACACCAGGGTAAGAACAGAATTTCTATCCCAGGCTAAAACCATGGATTTCCTTATCTGGTGTGAAAGAAACCAGATAAGGAAATCCGTGGTTTATAATACCAAAATCTCTTCGTTGCTTTCTGATCAGAAGATGTTTTAGTTTACTATACTCTATATGTAGATATAAAGGGGAAACTAAGTCACGCCCCCCTGGCGGCAATGTGTTTGCCGAACCATAACAGCTTGAAGAATATTAGTAGAAGCCTACCACGAGACCTATTCTGCCAAATTATATTGAAATCGGTTAGGTGGTTTCTGATAAAAAAAAAATAACGGTCTTGGTATAGGGTCACCAAAGGAATATTTCTGTCAAATTAAATGGAAATTGGAGGGTTGAAATTTCATAAACTCTGGTGTTGAAGCCCTCCAGTAGTTTTACTGCTGACCGTCCTAAGGCGGTCGTTCTTTTAGCAGTGTCTTAACTATTGTTTGGCTTTGTGCCGTTGATTCATATTTCGTCTGTTTTTGTGTGTGCCTCCGTGTCACTTTCTGTAGGTGACTTGGGACGGCTGAGTTATTGAATTGTGGCCTTTCCTGAGTGACCTTTTCTTACTAGCTTGTATTTTCTTATAAGAAGATTTGTTAAAGTTTATCTGAGTGTCAGGATGGGTCGTAATTCGCCGAAACTAGCTAGTCTGACACAGAAAATTACTACACAGTGTTCAGTTTTGTGTTGTAGTCCTTGCTTCCAAAGGATAACGTTTTGAAACAATAGTTGGTGTGAAGGGAATGTGTGACGGCCGAAAGAAGTCATCACAGTGTGGGTTATATTTTCTAATCTTTTGGGATCATTGCTTTCACTGCGGAATTTTGAAATATCTGAGGGCGATGGGATACGAGCATATCATGATAGATCGTGTAGCTCACACTAAAACTGTAAAATATAACTTTTTGGAGGCTTGGAATAAAGCATGTCCAATGGCATACACTTTGAGAGATACAACTTTTTCCAAGGCAAGACGCTTGCAATGAAAATGCTGGTCATGTGGTCATGACGCAGCATTTGTTTGTTAACATCTCTGACGGAACCATGGTAGACAGTTATACCAAAAATATAATTATGAAAAGGAACAGGGTGTTAAAAACCTGATTTTTTTTTTTTTTGGTTTTACGGCCCTTTCAAGATTATTTCACACATGTCGAGCCGATCGTTAATCAGAGGTAGGCGAAAACCGGAGTACCAGGAGAAAAACTACCTGACCTTACGTTGAAGAACTTGGCGTCTCACGTGTGACCCGAGCGAGGCTCGAACAACAGCGGTGAGAGATCTAATGATCTAGAGTCAGCGCTCTTAATCACAAGGCCACGGAGGCCCGTAAAAAAGATGTACCTGTACGAGATTGAGCCCATGTTATGGGGACATCAGTCAATCTGACTTTTTAAAGAAAGATGCATGACACTCAGTGCCACAGTATGTTAAATTATTACTTCATCTGGATCAGGAGTCTTCAGAAATGGGATTTGTAAGTTTTGTTTTGTTTAATTTGAGGTTTATCATCCCCGTCAGCACTGTATAGGTCATCTTGGAGACGTTGCTTCCAGTTTGGTGGGACTTTTACCCGACATCGAGATGGAATGGCATCTCAAGCCCTGTCGCCCAATGAAACCAATAGGGTTTATAAGCATGGTCGGTCCGACTCGCATCGCTTTGCCTGGGCAGGCTTAGATGCTCTAAGCGGTTTACCAGTACTCGTGTGCGGTCGGCTTCAGCTCTGCGTGGAAGCATTATGCAGCCCATCTAGTTCTTCAAGTCCCGATGGGCGGGGGCCGGGGATTTGTAAGGATGCAGAAGTTGTATATATTAATTTTTACTGTGTAGCCTTGCATGAGAGGAATATGAAACATAAAGTTGTATAAATCAAGTTATATACATACGTTTCTACTGTTTAGCCAGAGCTATATATAATACATGCATGAAAATGTTTTATAATTTTACTCTGTGTGCAAATCGTGGACTCAAGCTTTTTCTAGCCTCTAATACATTTATATCTATTTATATCTTCTATATGTTTCTTCCTCTGGCCGTTACAGCTTAAGTTTAATCCCAGATGTCTATTATTGGATACAACGTTAATCGGAGTTCCATCGAAAAGTAAATTAGAATTTTAGCACATTTATTTTTCGCATGCCTTCACCACCATCTCCGACGTTTCGGCTCAAAGCCGAAACGTCGAAGATGGTGGAGAAGTAATGCGAAAAATAAATTAAAAAGGTTCTTTTATGGTTTGAGTGGGAACAGGGCAGCTTCTTTCTTTGAGGTATTGAAGGCTACTAACAATTGTTTTGCTCAATTTTTGGACGGGTTTTCAAGGAAAAATTCCGTCCTTTAGAATAGCGATGTCCGTGCGGGCGGGCGGCGGGCGGACGGGCATCCGCGTCCCGGTTTATCTTTTGGTTAACGTTTTTTTGTAAAAAAAAAAAACCGTCCATAATGCCATTTGGCGTTTTCCTTGTTAAGTGATTGATAATACCTTTGATGTCATTGATTGGTGAAGCGGAATATACTGTCAAGAGTCCAGTTTAAATTAAGAAGTGAATCAGAATTGTTATTGACATAAACAAGAAACAAAAGTGGGGAACAACAGCATTTATTGTCTTGCAAATGTCGAACGCGATCTAATAAATACTTACTGTGACCCGCTGCTCAAATAATCTTTAATACATTTAAGCAACTGGTCCTGCGTACCATGTAGATTAAGTTAAAAAATAAGATCCTTATGTCAAACTCTATGAAAATCCTTTCATATATCACAGAACACAATACAGGAGTTCTGATTACGGCCAACAGAATGACATATAAGTTGGTAGATGTCTTTTAGCCTGTAAATAGTAGTGAGAAGCCGGGCTGATATTGCATACGAGGGACACTCATTTAATTGTGTCACTAATGTCCTACCGTACCACGTGGCTGTAAGGAGCAGGTAGAAACTGCAGTGTTTTCACGAGGGAGAGCTTTTCTGTGATAGGATGGAATGTCGGTCTAATCCGTTCAGTCTTTCAAAAGTTGTTCTTGAAAGGTAATGATGGTTCATTAGCCCCGCCCATCTGGGCTTGAAGAAATAGATGGGCTGCATGATGCCTCCACGCAGAGCTGAAACCTACCCACACACAAGTACTGGTAAACAGCTTAGAGGATCTAAGCCTGGTACCTTTACAGTGTTGACGGCGACGTTAAACCTCAAATCAAACAAACATAAACACGCTTGTTCACTCATATAAATTCAACCCTTACTGTATGCAAAGTGTAAAACAAAGCTTGTTTTGAAATCAGAGCCTACATTAAAGGTCGCGTTGGTCTGAATGTTTCAGCTTCACAGATATATACTCGTAGTGAGCTGTGCCAGATACACGGGACATCTATTGTTTCTAAAAGGTCAATTTTTGGTGGCATAAAATATTAAATGGTGGTAAAACTGACCTGAAATATGAGTCCCGTTCCGGAATGCCAAGAAATGCTGCTGCAAAAGCTAATGTTGCTACTGTGGCAGATATTATAAAACAAGTGAAAGAAATTGCTGATAGTGTTGGTGTTTTTATCGGGGACAGTTCATAAGATTTTGACCCAGGAGTTGAAACTCCGAAAGGTTTGTGCACGATGGGTCCCGTATCTCTTGACCAAAGAACAAACGCCATCCCATGTAAAAATGGAGAAAAATCTTTTGAAAAAGAACAAAAAGTTTGAAAATGTAGAATTTCGGAGCTGTTTACAGGTCATGAAACATGGGTCTATTATTCTGAGCCACAGAGACGCATCAATAACAAACAGTGCCTTCGAAAAGTCCAAACAAGGCCGGTCATTGCCAAAAGAATAAAAAGCGCGGCAAGAGTTTGTATGTGCGATGGACCCATTGTTCCAATTCCCAAACCAAATGGCAAGACAATCACAGGTAAATTTTATAAGAATGTGTTGTCAAAAGTAACGGCTCGCCATGAAAAACGTAGACCTACAACCGGTCTGTGTCTTATCTATGACAAAGCACCTGCTATCAAGTATGTTCTTGTCCAAGACTCTTGGGAGAGGAAAAGGCAGTTCAGCTATCTCATACACCTCCATGCTACTTTTTCCCCGTTTCCTTTACTAAACAAAACCCTTTCTTGTCGTCGTTCTGAATTCCGAAGTGCAATTGGTTGTGCAATTTATCAATGTGTTGATGTTATACATAAAAAGGACTACTTCCCGGCTTTTTTTAAAAAATGGAATTAGATACTTGAAAAGTGTGTTTCTGTCTATGGAGCATATCTCGAAGCGTTGAAGTTCGCGAAAGTGAATGGGATTAATAACGCGCCCTGTAGTACCCAAATGACAATATTATATGAATGTTCCTCGCAAGTTTTCGTGTACGAGGTTTCCAATATATTTATGTTCTATTCACTTTTACAGTTTACCAAATCCACTTAATAATGAACCGGTCTATAGTTTGATAAATAGATAAACAGAATGCTTTATTTTTCAGATACGCATTATTATACCCGGAGAAATCAGAAGATTGTTTGAATATGTGCAAACATATCAATAAGGGTCCAAAACGAAATGACAATACTTATGATGCTGTACAGAATAGGAAACTGCGAAAGAAAATCTGGTTGATGCAGAACAAGGCTGGTTATAGCCCGTTGCAGCTTGCCGCCAAGTTTGGTCAGCATGAGATTTTTAAATATATTATGAATCTGGAAGTAAGTAGTGTTTAGTTCTCTGATTTTGTTCTGTTTTGTTTTTCTTATGTAGCTAGATACGGATTTTTTTAATTTGGAAGACCGACTGAAACATATTCTAGTCAGTTTTATATCTGTGTATACAGTTTTTAACAATACTTTTCATTACGAAAACACGCCTATACAAATACACTGTAACCTTTATCGCCGAAAACATGAAATTTTTAAGATGAAAATTTGTCATATTTTTCGTATTTCTGCACAAAAATAAAGATTGTGGGTACTCGTTAGAACCGCCTCATCGAGGCGGTTCTAACGAGTACCCACAATTTATTTTAAAGCAGAGATAAGAAAATTAAGGTTTACCCCTGTAAACCCCAGTTTTACTATATAAACTTTGGGTTCAAGGGGGTCAAAATTGTCTAGGCATGTTTTCGTTATGTATCTTTCAGTCAGTTTTTGGAGCGTACCTCTTGCAGCGTAGCTCCAGTGAAATGAGAAGTGATTTCGGCACTACTTTTAGCGTTACTGCGTATGACCTAATCACCAGTGAGAAAATAGAGCCCCGTGTTGACAGATTATTACGCCATGCGGTATCTTCTTATAG
The DNA here is from genome assembly GCA_963580285.1 of Lucinisca nassula. Classification (NCBI taxonomy): domain Eukaryota; kingdom Metazoa; phylum Mollusca; class Bivalvia; order Lucinida; family Lucinidae; genus Lucinisca; species Lucinisca nassula. Next base: position 155,563,738 of record OY757010.1, read on the forward strand.
ACTGCTTCACAGACCTCCTTTTTCAAACGGAATAGATGAATATTTTTAATAGATGAACTGTGTAGCAGTCTAGTCTTTTTATAGTTCAGTTCATATAACCCAGTTTACAGCCCATTTTGTACCGTAAAATCACAAACCTGGCAACTGGCAAACAGGACAAACCCAGATCAGATACCACAGAACGCGGAGTCTCATTATGACCTACACTGCATACTTACAAAAGGTTCAGCCATTTTTGCCAAATATTTCGTGGAAGCCACAACCTGACATCACTGATTTTAAAATGAACTCATTCCATACTAATATAAGATTGAAGATTCCATTCATTTAAAATGGGTTAAAAGTACGCAGTGTGGGTCGATAATGTGATATTCTTTGTTTCAGACAGTTGGAATCTTGCAGTCAATGAGTTTGGACAGGTGCACGTCAAATTTTAAGGGGCAAGGCTTAAATTGTGCAGTTTAGACACAGAAGAGACGCCACTTGTTGTAGCGTCTGATCTGGGTCTGCTATGTTTGTCCCCTAAAAAGGCTGCTAGACATATACTCAGAGTATGGGTTAATGGGGGGGACAATAATACTTTGTTTAAAGCGACTTGTCTGCGTCCTAGGCATGTGACCATAAAGAAAGCAAATTGTCAGCTCAGACGCAAGTTCGATACCTGCCGGGTTCGGACACATTCTTTCCAGGAGATGGATCGTGAAATCTGTTTCACGCCGATTCTATCCCTTTCGCTGATTCAAGAAGGGCAATTGCTGGTTTCCGGTAAAAGACTGTGCACTGTGCTGTATTGACAATACCTAACCAAAAAGTTGCCTTAATGCCACATAATTTCATAAATGGCCTCGTCGAGGCAATTTATTTTTATATAATGATGACGGAGTATAATGTATAAACCTCTTCAAATATTCTTATGGATTGATATTGACAATAACTAACCCAAGAAACTGTCGTATGCAAAATCACTTCATAAATGGCCTCACCGATGCAATATATACATGCGTTTAGAAAAAAATTAACAGAGTAAAATGTTCAAAGTAAAAGTAAAACAAAGATCAGGAATCGATACAATTAACTTACTCCACCCATCAAAGACACCAAAGGGAAAGAAACACAAACATTAAGCGACCAGACCATAATGGAAACCTAAACAAAGGAAGACCATAAGGACAGTTACTTTCCCACAAAATGGCCATATGGCCATCCAAAATAAAAAGACACAAGTGATACACACAGTAAGTAACAAACAACAACATATATAAATCGCCACAGAAGAACCGCCTTGGAACGGTCAGTGGATTTATTTCCACTGGGGGGCTTAAATCGATTTTACGTGGCCACAATCCTCGCCCTTACTTCCGTCGCGATTTAGACAAATAATTTGTTCAGTCCACATGAAGGCCTCCTAACTCATCAGTGCAACATCTCCGTGACTACAAATAATCAAAGAACCACAGAGGTGAGACAACGGTGAGGACTCAACAGCAAGAAACCACTGAAATGCTGGAGCAAAAGAAAACCAACAGTTAGACTCCGATGGGCCCGACCAGAGACAGAGCAAACCTCTCTGAATATTCCGATCAAGTTTTGGCATTCGGATTGATATTGGCAATACCTAACCCATGAGGCTGTTTGATGCACGATTACTTTACAAATGGTCTCGCCGAGGCAAAATAATATAACAAAATGAATACGGAGTATAACATCTAAACCAGGCTTTGATCATTTTCGGTATACAGGTTGATATTGACAATACATAACCCGCAAAATTGCCTTATGTCAAATTACTTTACAAACGGCCTCGCCTATGCAACCTGTTTGAAAAATTATTTCGAAGTGTAACTTCTAATCTACTTGGAATATTTTGACAACTGTTAGCATGCAGATAGATAATGGTAGCTTTATTGCTAAAAAACATTGATTGTGGGTACTTGATAAAACTGCCTCGTCAAGGCGGTTCAATCAAGTCCCCGCAATCAATTTTTTGAGCTGAGCTAAGAAATATCACAATTTTGTATCTTAAAATTTCCATTGCCGAAAAATTGACAATGTATTTGTACATGCGTGTTTTCGTGATGGTTGTTGCGGGGTCTACACCTTAGCGTGAGTTAATTTCAATATAGGTCTTGTTGCTTTAACACGACGTCTGGCCCAGAATAGCTTCAATTAGCTATGTTCATTGAATCTATATGAGCCTGATTTAAAATACCAATCATACCCTAAATTATTAAAGCTACACTCCACCAGCACTCTCAGTGCTTTGATTTTCTTGATTGACCGAAAAGTTAGTAATATCATCCCTGTTGATATCCAAGTTAATATGACCGATTTAATATGTATGTATCCTGTTAAGTGATTACACGAAAAGAAAGTAAAGGTCCTCACGAATCAAGGAGTCTGTTTTTTTTTCTTCAATATTAATCAGGGTCTGTTTTGAATTAAAGTCATATACATGTACATATACAAAGGTATGAAAATCAAATAAGTTTTCAAAGAAACTGATTTAAGGAATGGAAATGCAAAAGTCAAATCGAATTATCTTTATAAGTAAAATAGAAGTGAAGGCAATGATAAGGAATCGATACAATTAACCCGCACCTCCCATCAAAGACATAAACGGGAAAGAAACACAAACATTAAATAACTAGACCCAAACGGAAACATCAACAGCAAAAAGCCAAAAGGACAGTTACTTTCCCTAAAAATGACCATATTACGATTACATACCCATGCATTTTCTAACATCTCCAAAATGGCTACTTTTCTGATGAAAGTTTGTGATATTTTTGTTATTTTTACTTCAAACATAGGTTGTGGGTGCTCGTTAGAACCGCCTCATTGAGGCTGATCTAGCGAGTACCCACAACCTATGTCTATGAGCAAAAACAAGGAAAATAATGTATACCCCCTAAACCCTAGTTTTCTCTGTATAAAGTGGGATGTAAGGGGTGTTCATTTCACGGACTTGTTAGCCTGATGAATTGGCTATACAAAACAAAAAAGATATAAGCGATATCTTTTTGTTTTGGGTAGCCAATTGGTCATTGACAGACCCTCAAAGACAAACTATAACAAAATTTTTATAATATAACATTTTGAATTGAGAAATTTTTCATGACAATAAAACAAATTCGGACTTCCTCTTTGCTATTCATGAGGTATTCTATAATGTAATAGATGCACATTAAATTTTGAAACTTTTTAATATCTTGTATTGTAGTCCTCAGAAAATGTGTAATTTCTATTTTTAATTAATGAAAGTGATCACAACTGACATACTAAATCCATTTTCTCTTGTTTTCAATAGCAAACCTTGAATTTTAAAACAAAAAATCAAACAATTTATTGAAATTATTCAAATTCATGTTCTTGTGTTTGTTAGTAGATAAAGTAACATACACGACTAACTGATCTTGTAAAAGTACTTGCATGAATTAGTTTAAATGAAATATCGAACTCAGTAGTAGTTTCAAAAAATTTAAAAATACTTCTAATTTTAAATTTCAGGCTTGAGTTTCTACATCAAACTTCACATTTCTATCCTAAATTATGAACAACATACACAGTAATCACAGGGTATGAGATAATATTAAACTACCGTGTTTTCCATTTTGCAGTTTTGTATTAGCCAACTGCAAAATGGAAAACATGGTAGTTTAATATTATTTAAAAAAAAAAAAAATTAAAACCACTATGGCCTCACAGAAAATTGCAGTGTGGGTGGAAATCAAAGAACTTTGTGGGAGATTACTCTTATGGTGTATCATGTACGAGGGTAGGCTGAAAAGTTCTGAGCCTGACCAAGAAGCAGGCATCGAACAGCCTTGAAATTTGGTATTCATTAAATCCAAACCTTTATTACTTGATTTGACTCAAATCAGTTAAAGTTTACCTGCAATAACGTAGAAATTTCAGACTTTGAAAATTGATACTAGCACGTTTTTGAGAAAATGGACAAAATCTGGCATCGTGGTGTCATCAAGAACCTCCATAAAAAGGGTTAGCTCCTAAGGACATTCATGCCGATATGGTTGCTACATTAGGGGATGATGCTCCTTCGCATGCAACCGTGAAAAGGTGGGCAGCAAATTTTAAGATGGGCAAGGACAGCCTTGAAGATGATGACCGGTGTTGACGACCCACAACGGCAACAACTGAGGAAACCATCAGCCAAGTGCACAGGGCCGTGATGGATGACAGGCGTTTAACTGTAAATCAGTTAGCTAACACTGTTGGCATCTCCCGTGAACGAGTAGAGAATGTCGAAGATTTCCGCCAGATGGATGCCACGGCTTTTGACGCCTGACCAGACTGAACCTGTCACAAGCCAACTTGGCTATTTTTGAAGCAGACCAAGATGGTTTTCTTGACCGTTTTGTCACTCAGGATGTGTTGGGTTCATCACTTTGAGCCAGAGACCAAAAGACAACCAATGCAATGGAAGCACCCTGGCTCACCCCCTCCAAAGAAGGCAAAGGTCGTCTCCTCTGCAGGGAAGCTGATGGCATCAGTGTTCTGGGATGCCAAGGGTGTAATTTTCACAGATTACCTTCAAAAGGGCATAACAATTAATGGGGAGTATTATGCAGATCTGCTAAAACAATTGCGAAAAGCAATTAAGGCTAAACGACCCGGAAAATTGACAAAAGGGGTCTTGTTCCATCAGGACAATGCGCCTGCTCAGAAATCGGTTGTCGCAATGGCTGCTGTCCATGACTGTGGCGTCACACTTGTTCATCACCCTCCGTATTCACCTGATCTAGCTCCATCAGATTATTTTCTGTTTCCAAACACGAAAAAGCACTTGGCTGGGCAGCATTATCGGTCAGACGAGGAGGTGATAGCTGCTGTGGAGGAGTTTTTCAGGGACCAAGATGAGACCTTCTTTACCACTGGGATCCAAGGACTCCAGCATCGCTGGAGGAAGTGTGTGGACAGGAAGGGAGACTATGTTGAAAAATAAGGCACTTTCAGCATGGACAAACCGTTGGATCTTGGTCAGGCTCAGATCTTTTCAGCCTACCCTCGTATGTGAGCATAATTTAAGACTTCAGATTTTTTTTTCATGTGGTTTTCAATAGAATGACTTTTCTGTGTCTGCCTTCACCCTACTTAATATTTAGAATATCAAACAAATTAAGTATACATCCTGCATGTCATCATTTTAACAAGTCCTTGAAATAGTCACCTCTAACCCCCACTTTATATCCTTAGGACTGCCGGGCATTTTTGAAACCATGACTAAAATGGGGGTAGGGGAGAACATTTCGCCCTAGAACCCGATCTTTTGGTTCATTTAGTCTTGTCTAGCCCGTTTTCAATAGAAGACATAAAGTACTGTTCGGTATGTGAAAACAAACTTTCTGATGACGTCATAGGTCATGGCGCAGGGGTCACGCTATGCTAAAACATGCTCACGGACTTCTTTTTTTTTTTTTTTTTTTTTTTTTTTTTTGCGTTTTTCTCAACCTAATTTTCCTCTCGTTTTCTATAATTTTACTTTATGTACGTTTCACTCTTTTGTACCTATTCTCGACATGTCTTTGTTTTGGCCGCACTTGTTTCGTACAGACAGCACGCCGTCTCAAAGAACATGGGGCAGAATGGCAATTTCAGAGGCTAATTTTTTCGACTTTTTGCCAGGTTTGGAAGCCTCTGGTCCTGTTCCAGTATCTCTTAGAGGATTGATATGCATGTTGCAAACAGTTGTTGGAATACCCTATTCAAAAACACCCTTATCAAAAGTATGCTTGAATATGGGAAAGAATGAGGGTCGTTCAAAAAGTTTTTGGCAGCAATTACGCAAAAATACGCTATGGTAGTGGAAAGGATATGGTGAAGTTATTTAGAACAGCGGAACTAGCCGTTTTAAACTTGAAATCTTTATTTTTCGACATATTTTGTTGAAATATGAGGAAATCGGGGCAATTTACAGGGATTTTCACTTTTTCACCATATCCTTAGGACTGCCGGGCATTTTTGAAACCATGACTAAAATGGGGGTAGGGGAGAACATTTCGCCCTAGAACCCGATCTTTTGGTTCATTTAGTCTTGTCTAGCCCGTTTTCAATAGAAGACATAAAGTACTGTTCGGTATGTGAAAACAAACTTTCTGATGACGTCATAGGTCATGGCGCAGGGGTCACGCTATGCTAAAACATGCTCACGGACTTCTTTTTTTTTTTTTTTTTTTTTTTTTTTTGCGTTTTTCTCAACCTAATTTTCCTCTCGTTTTCTATAATTTTACTTTATGTACGTTTCACTCTTTTGTACCTATTCTCGACATGTCTTTGTTTTGGCCGCACTTGTTTCGTACAGACAGCACGCCGTCTCAAAGAACATGGGGCAGAATGGCAATTTCAGAGGCTAATTTTTTCGACTTTTTGCCAGGTTTGGAAGCCTCTGGTCCTGTTCCAGTATCTCTTAGAGGATTGATATGCATGTTGCAAACAGTTGTTGGAATACCCTATTCAAAAACACCCTTATCAAAAGTATGCTTGAATATGGGAAAGAATGAGGGTCGTTCAAAAAGTTTTTGGCAGCAATTACGCAAAAATACGCTATGGTAGTGGAAAGGATATGGTGAAGTTATTTAGAACAGCGGAACTAGCCGTTTTAAACTTGAAATCTTTATTTTTCGACATATTTTGTTGAAATATGAGGAAATCGGGGCAATTTACAGGGATTTTCACTTTTTCACCATATCCTTAGGACTGCCGGGCATTTTTGAAACCATGACTAAAATGGGGGTAGGGGAGAACATTTCGCCCTAGAACCCGATCTTTTGGTTCATTTAGTCTTGTCTAGCCCGTTTTCAATAGAAGACATAAAGTACTGTTCGGTATGTGAAAACAAACTTTCTGATGACGTCATAGGTCATGGCGCAGGGGTCACGCTATGCTAAAACATGCTCACGGACTTCTTTTTTTTTTTTTTTTTTTTTTTTTTTGCGTTTTTCTCAACCTAATTTTCCTCTCGTTTTCTATAATTTTACTTTATGTACGTTTCACTCTTTTGTACCTATTCTCGACATGTCTTTGTTTTGGCCGCACTTGTTTCGTACAGACAGCACGCCGTCTCAAAGAACATGGGGCAGAATGGCAATTTCAGAGGCTAATTTTTTCGACTTTTTGCCAGGTTTGGAAGCCTCTGGTCCTGTTCCAGTATCTCTTAGAGGATTGATATGCATGTTGCAAACAGTTGTTGGAATACCCTATTCAAAAACACCCTTATCAAAAGTATGCTTGAATATGGGAAAGAATGAGGGTCGTTCAAAAAGTTTTTGGCAGCAATTACGCAAAAATACGCTATGGTAGTGGAAAGGATATGGTGAAGTTATTTAGAACAGCGGAACTAGCCGTTTTAAACTTGAAATCTTTATTTTTCGACATATTTTGTTGAAATATGAGGAAATCGGGGCAATTTACAGGGATTTTCACTTTTTCACCATATCCTTAGGACTGCCGGGCATTTTTGAAACCATGACTAAAATGGGGGTAGGGGAGAACATTTCGCCCTAGAACCCGATCTTTTGGTTCATTTAGTCTTGTCTAGCCCGTTTTCAATAGAAGACATAAAGTACTGTTCGGTATGTGAAAACAAACTTTCTGATGACGTCATAGGTCATGGCGCAGGGGTCACGCTATGCTAAAACATGCTCACGGACTTCTTTTTTTTTTTTTTTTTTTTTTTTTTGCGTTTTTCTCAACCTAATTTTCCTCTCGTTTTCTATAATTTTACTTTATGTACGTTTCACTCTTTTGTACCTATTCTCGACATGTCTTTGTTTTGGCCGCACTTGTTTCGTACAGACAGCACGCCGTCTCAAAGAACATGGGGCAGAATGGCAATTTCAGAGGCTAATTTTTTCGACTTTTTGCCAGGTTTGGAAGCCTCTGGTCCTGTTCCAGTATCTCTTAGAGGATTGATATGCATGTTGCAAACAGTTGTTGGAATACCCTATTCAAAAACACCCTTATCAAAAGTATGCTTGAATATGGGAAAGAATGAGGGTCGTTCAAAAAGTTTTTGGCAGCAATTACGCAAAAATACGCTATGGTAGTGGAAAGGATATGGTGAAGTTATTTAGAACAGCGGAACTAGCCGTTTTAAACTTGAAATCTTTATTTTTCGACATATTTTGTTGAAATATGAGGAAATCGGGGCAATTTACAGGGATTTTCACTTTTTCACCATATCCTTAGGACTGCCGGGCATTTTTGAAACCATGACTAAAATGGGGGTAGGGGAGAACATTTCGCCCTAGAACCCGATCTTTTGGTTCATTTAGTCTTGTCTAGCCCGTTTTCAATAGAAGACATAAAGTACTGTTCGGTATGTGAAAACAAACTTTCTGATGACGTCATAGGTCATGGCGCAGGGGTCACGCTATGCTAAAACATGCTCACGGACTTCTTTTTTTTTTTTTTTTTTTTTTTTTTTTGCGTTTTTCTCAACCTAATTTTCCTCTCGTTTTCTATAATTTTACTTTATGTACGTTTCACTCTTTTGTACCTATTCTCGACATGTCTTTGTTTTGGCCGCACTTGTTTCGTACAGACAGCACGCCGTCTCAAAGAACATGGGGCAGAATGGCAATTTCAGAGGCTAATTTTTTCGACTTTTTGCCAGGTTTGGAAGCCTCTGGTCCTGTTCCAGTATCTCTTAGAGGATTGATATGCATGTTGCAAACAGTTGTTGGAATACCCTATTCAAAAACACCCTTATCAAAAGTATGCTTGAATATGGGAAAGAATGAGGGTCGTTCAAAAAGTTTTTGGCAGCAATTACGCAAAAATACGCTATGGTAGTGGAAAGGATATGGTGAAGTTATTTAGAACAGCGGAACTAGCCGTTTTAAACTTGAAATCTTTATTTTTCGACATATTTTGTTGAAATATGAGGAAATCGGGGCAATTTACAGGGATTTTCACTTTTTCACCATATCCTTAGGACTGCCGGGCATTTTTGAAACCATGACTAAAATGGGGGTAGGGGAGAACATTTCGCCCTAGAACCCGATCTTTTGGTTCATTTAGTCTTGTCTAGCCCGTTTTCAATAGAAGACATAAAGTACTGTTCGGTATGTGAAAACAAACTTTCTGATGACGTCATAGGTCATGGCGCAGGGGTCACGCTATGCTAAAACATGCTCACGGACTTCTTTTTTTTTTTTTTTTTTTTTTTTTTTGCGTTTTTCTCAACCTAATTTTCCTCTCGTTTTCTATAATTTTACTTTATGTACGTTTCACTCTTTTGTACCTATTCTCGACATGTCTTTGTTTTGGCCGCACTTGTTTCGTACAGACAGCACGCCGTCTCAAAGAACATGGGGCAGAATGGCAATTTCAGAGGCTAATTTTTTCGACTTTTTGCCAGGTTTGGAAGCCTCTGGTCCTGTTCCAGTATCTCTTAGAGGATTGATATGCATGTTGCAAACAGTTGTTGGAATACCCTATTCAAAAACACCCTTATCAAAAGTATGCTTGAATATGGGAAAGAATGAGGGTCGTTCAAAAAGTTTTTGGCAGCAATTACGCAAAAATACGCTATGGTAGTGGAAAGGATATGGTGAAGTTATTTAGAACAGCGGAACTAGCCGTTTTAAACTTGAAATCTTTATTTTTCGACATATTTTGTTGAAATATGAGGAAATCGGGGCAATTTACAGGGATTTTCACTTTTTCACCATATCCTTAGGACTGCCGGGCATTTTTGAAACCATGACTAAAATGGGGGTAGGGGAGAACATTTCGCCCTAGAACCCGATCTTTTGGTTCATTTAGTCTTGTCTAGCCCGTTTTCAATAGAAGACATAAAGTACTGTTCGGTATGTGAAAACAAACTTTCTGATGACGTCATAGGTCATGGCGCAGGGGTCACGCTATGCTAAAACATGCTCACGGACTTCTTTTTTTTTTTTTTTTTTTTTTTTTTTGCGTTTTTCTCAACCTAATTTTCCTCTCGTTTTCTATAATTTTACTTTATGTACGTTTCACTCTTTTGTACCTATTCTCGACATGTCTTTGTTTTGGCCGCACTTGTTTCGTACAGACAGCACGCCGTCTCAAAGAACATGGGGCAGAATGGCAATTTCAGAGGCTAATTTTTTCGACTTTTTGCCAGGTTTGGAAGCCTCTGGTCCTGTTCCAGTATCTCTTAGAGGATTGATATGCATGTTGCAAACAGTTGTTGGAATACCCTATTCAAAAACACCCTTATCAAAAGTATGCTTGAATATGGGAAAGAATGAGGGTCGTTCAAAAAGTTTTTGGCAGCAATTACGCAAAAATACGCTATGGTAGTGGAAAGGATATGGTGAAGTTATTTAGAACAGCGGAACTAGCCGTTTTAAACTTGAAATCTTTATTTTTCGACATATTTTGTTGAAATATGAGGAAATCGGGGCAATTTACAGGGATTTTCACTTTTTCACCATATCCTTAGGACTGCCGGGCATTTTTGAAACCATGACTAAAATGGGGGTAGGGGAGAACATTTCGCCCTAGAACCCGATCTTTTGGTTCATTTAGTCTTGTCTAGCCCGTTTTCAATAGAAGACATAAAGTACTGTTCGGTATGTGAAAACAAACTTTCTGATGACGTCATAGGTCATGGCGCAGGGGTCACGCTATGCTAAAACATGCTCACGGACTTCTTTTTTTTTTTTTTTTTTTTTTTTTTTTGCGTTTTTCTCAACCTAATTTTCCTCTCGTTTTCTATAATTTTACTTTATGTACGTTTCACTCTTTTGTACCTATTCTCGACATGTCTTTGTTTTGGCCGCACTTGTTTCGTACAGACAGCACGCCGTCTCAAAGAACATGGGGCAGAATGGCAATTTCAGAGGCTAATTTTTTCGACTTTTTGCCAGGTTTGGAAGCCTCTGGTCCTGTTCCAGTATCTCTTAGAGGATTGATATGCATGTTGCAAACAGTTGTTGGAATACCCTATTCAAAAACACCCTTATCAAAAGTATGCTTGAATATGGGAAAGAATGAGGGTCGTTCAAAAAGTTTTTGGCAGCAATTACGCAAAAATACGCTATGGTAGTGGAAAGGATATAGAGAAACCTGGAGTTTACAGGGGTAAATAATATTTTGTTAACATAGGTAGTCAATACTCGTTAGAATTACCTCAATGAGGCGGTTCTTACAAGCATACACAACCTAGCTTTTGGTAGTTAATAAGACAAATATCACAATTTTTCATCGAGAAATGCTTCTTCTGGTGATACGATAGACGCTATTTTAGCACATGGGTGTGTTACCGTAATGTGACATTCTGATGGGAGGTGTGGATTAATTGTATCGATTCCTAATCATAGCCTTCTCTTCTAGATTGAACATCAGGGCTGTTTTGTTTGTGCCGTGTGGTGGCTGTAAAAGGTGTCCCCGTATATGCATTTAATGCACTTATTTCTCTAATTCTCAGCGATTGCATTTACAATCCTTGTTCCTTCATCTGACAGCCTTTAGATTGTCTCTGATGGGAGATGTGGGTTAATTGTATCGATTCCTGATCATTGCTTTCACTTCTATATTTCAATGGTCCATTTTAAGGCAAATATAAAATACCTTACAAACTTTAAGCTTATCTCAGAACGACTGATGTCTATGCATTGAATGAAGGACATGGGATAAATTGCTGTGACATTCAGTCATTGTCGAAAGAAACTCAGTGCTTCACCTCCGAAATCTCTTTCCATAAGAAAACGGAAACCTTTACCTTAATTTGACAAATATTTCAGTCAGCCTAGCATTCCGTTTTGGTTTTACGGCCCTTTCAAGATCACTTCACTTATTTCGAGCCCATCGTTAATTAGGAAGGGGTGAAAACAGAAAAAAACACCCGACTTTCCGTTGCAGATTTGGCGTCTCACCGCCATAGTAATGATATGGGATATACAAATGGGATTCTGGACAAACGTTTAAGACTTAAAGCAATCTTGGTCCCAAGTGGCACACTAATGATTTGATATAATTTTTATGATAAGAGTACATACAGTTGCGGAAAAGATAGAACGAATGATTTGAATCAGTGTCCCAATCGCATGCAGTACTACTATATGTGCTACAAAAATGATCCATGTCACAAAAAAACAAAAACAAAAAAAAAACATGCCTATTCAAATATATTGAAATTTCACCACCAAAACCTGAAAAATTAAGATAAAAATCTGATATTTTATCATGTTTCTGTTCAAAATATAGATTGTGTGTACTTGTTAGTACCGCCTATTTGAGACCACCTCGAGTACCCTTTGTTTTTTGACAGAAATCAGAAAAATAATGTTCACCCATTAAGCCCCATTTTAACATTATAAAAGTGCGGTTTACGATGGTAAACATTTTGGTCTTCTGATAAGCTAGTGCAACAAAAAAGGAACTTTTCTATTTGCTGGTAGTAAGTTGATTCATTAATGGGGAAGAAATACTTATTCTAAGAAAGGTTATCCTAACCAGGGATAGGTTAAAAATGGAGAATTTTCACGGGTTTGATGTGCACTGGTTGAATTGAGTGTCACATATACCGCCGTTTAGTTGGCCGTCACTGCACGTACACAGTAAACTTCCGCTATTAAGACCACCAAAAATTGAGACTAATTCTACTTAAAAAAGCTTATTTGGATAATTTCAGTTATTGTTATTCTGTCTTTGTGTTTCCTGGATAGAGTGTCCTTTGGTCAGAGACCACCTTTGGGACTGTTCAAAAGTGGTCTTTAAGACCACTTTTGAACAGTCCCAAGGGTGGTCTTAATATTGGAATTTTACTGTATTATTGTTATTAAAATATGGCGGACGTCGACACTCGAATAGACTGCAATATAAAAATTCAGTCTCAGAACTGAAAGGTGTGCAAGAAAAAGATTCTACCATGTGTGTAACGGGTAGATAGAAAAATCCGTCCATCGGAATCACTATTCGGCGTCACTCGGCAAGCCTCGTGATACCGAACAGTGACCCTCGCGACGGATTTTCTATTTACCCTCACACTCATGAAAAGAGTCTTTTAATGTATCCACTACCGCTCTACATTCTGTGACATCAGTCTGATTTTTTTCTTATACCGAACCCATTTGTTCATTTTAGGTTTATTGCTACGAAAACTTCACTGACGGTTTGTTTGATCTAAAGATATTTGATGTAACAGAGTTAGATGCCATATCCCACCTGACCACAAAGGAGCGAACAGGATTTGAACCGGCTCGTCTTCAGCTGACGATCGAGGACGTACCGGCTCGCCCTGTGGTTTCAGATGTCACAGAAAGCTGTCAAAAGTCAACGCTACAAATGTTACTGCAGTTAGAACCTGGCTGTGCGTTTCAGTTTTTACTCTTTCCGCCTCTAAGACGTATCATTGATAAGAAATGGGACATGTATCGCTGGTATTTCTACCCATGGTTTCTGTTTCACGTCCTTTATATGTGTTTCCTTGTGTGGTATGGGATAGAAAGATCAGCACAGGTATACAACTCTGATGATGGGTTTGATATTTATAAGAATCCAGTATTCAAAAGAAACATGTTTTATGATGGGTTTGGACTTGCATACGGTTTTATAAATTGTTTTGTAGGAACAGTATACATAGCAGATGCTTTCATTCGACTGATCAAAGGACGAATGCCTTGGACACTTAGATCATTTACAAATCCTTACGGTAATGGTACATTTCAAGTTATGTTTGTTTTATTTGCGATGCTGTTGATCCTGGATTTTCCTCTGGCCATCTGGGTGAGTTCATACGAAAATTATCTTCTCCTCATTTCTATCATCTTAGGTTGGTTTCTGATTATGTTTTTTCTACGAGCGCTGAGGCCATTCAGTTTCTTTACGGTCATGATCCAAAAGGTTTTGTTTGGTGACCTGTTTCGATTCTTTGTAATTCTTTTATGTGAGTTAGTTGGATTTTCAACAGCAATGTACATGGTTATTCAGGGTTCGCCTGAACTTGACTCAGAATTTGATGGCTTCGGACGTGTAATAGTATCTATGTTCAAGTTGATGGTTGGTTTGGGAGAAATGGGAATATTCTACCAGACGCGACATCCTGTTCTTGTTATTTTGATTTTCATGTCCTTTATCATCATGACTACGCTCTTGATGATCAACTCTCTTATAGCTATGTTGTCTCGCACTTGCACTGAACTTGTTGACAATGTAGGAGCAATTAGCTCACGTGATATGCACTGGAAACTTCAGAGGCTGTCTGTAGTCTTATATTTAGAGAGTATTTTGCCGGAATGCGCTGTAAAGTGTGTTGGAAAACCGCAACAAATGTTGAGATATAACACCCAGATGGACAAGAGAAATACAGTCACAAGATATATGATGGAGATAAGGTCACTACAGACTGAGGAGACGGACAACACGGAAGATTCGATACCGGCTACTTGGGGTTTACAGACAATACCTTTAAATGCGTTACTTCACGGACAAGCTTTGCGGATTAAAGGACCGCTATCGGGAATTCGTGAAGCTGCTACAAATATAGTTCACAGGCGACGAAAGAAGCATAAAATTATAAATGTAGAGGCACTTAATGACACCAGAATGCCGAAAGCTGAAGAGCAAGTCACTAGAATGTCGAAAGCTGAAGAGCAAGCCCCTAGAATGCCGAAAGCTGAAGAGCAAGTCACTAGAATGCCGAAAGCTGAAGAGCAAGTCACCACAATGCCGAAAGCTGATGAGGAAAATCAGATAAAAAAGGATACACGAACTGGAAATGAATGTGAGAAATTAGAAATTTACTATAGAAATCGATGCCACCAATGCTCAGAAGACGAGAGTATTGCTTAAAATAAAGTTTTGTCATGAGAATGATTTTTATAATCTTAAGGATAATGAAATTTATATAAATAGCAAACCGACTTTTTTAGCTCACCCGGGTGGAAGGCTCTGGGGGAGCTTATAGTGTAGTCTTCCATCCGTCCGTCGTCCATCAGTCCGTCAGCAACTTTGACCAGTTATATCTCTGCAACCTACAGGCTGATCCCAGTCATTTCTCATCTGTAGCATTGCCTATGGTTGGGAATTGATGACATAAGATTTTTATCGAAATCGAATAAAAACTTTGGTTTCTATGGCGACCATAATGCCCCGTAGACTTTCAACGGGAATATGGTTGTCATTCTTGTGAACACTCTAGAGACCTCAGTTTAAGTTGAATTATCATCTAACTTGGTCAGAATGATCACCACGACAATATCTCGGTAAGGTTCGAATATGGGTAATGTCGGATCAAGAAATAGGTCAAATCATAGAAAAACATTTTGAGCACTCTAGAGGCCACAGCTGTGGTCCAATCATCATCAATCTTGCTCAGAATGATCATCACGACAATATCTACATCCAGTTCCAAAATGGGTTACGTCGGGTCAAAAAGTAGGTCAGTAGGTCAAATCATAGAAAAACCTTGTGAGTGCTCTAGAGGCCGAAGTTTTGATCCAATTATCATCATTCTTGCTCAGAATGTTCATCATGATAATATCTCGATCAAGTTCGAATATGGGTCCTGTCACATCAACAAGTAGGTCAGTAGATCAAATCATAGAAAAACCTTGTGTGCGCTCTAGAGGCCACAGTCCAATCATCATCAAATTTGGTCAGAATAATCATCTCGACAATATCTCGGTCAAGTTCGAATATGGGTCATAGTAGGTCAAATCATAGAAAAAACCCTGTGTGCGCTCTAGAGGCCTCGGTTTAGTAAAAAAATCATCAAACTTGGTCAGAACGATCATCATTACAATATTTCTGTCAAAAAGGTCATGTTGGGTCAAAATCTAGGTCAGTATGTCAAATGAGAGAAAAGTATTGTGAGCGCTCTAGAGGCCACAGTCTTGGTCCAATAATCATCAAACTTAGTCAGAATGATCCTCACGATGATATCTGGATCACGTTCGAATATTGGTCATGTCTGGTCAAAAAAGTAGGTCAGTATGTCAAATCATAATAAAAACTTGTGAGCGCTCTAGAGGTCACAGTTTTGGTCCAATCATCAGCAATCTTGCTCAGAATAATCATCACGACAATACCTGGATTAAATTTAAACATGAGTCATGTCGGGCCAAACAAAAAGTAGGTCAGTAGGTCAAATCCTAGAAATACCTTGTGAGCACTCTTATTATCAATCTTGCTCAGAATAATCATAATGACAATATCTTGATTAAACTCGACTATGGGTCATGTAGGATCAAAAAGTAGGTCAGTAGGTTTTGTTTGTTTGTATTAGGGTTTAACGGCTCGGTCAACACTATTCAGGTCCTTTTTGAGTCGGTCAGTTTACGTATCCGCCATTTTCCTGGGCAGGCTTATACGTAAGCGGTTAACCAGTACAGTGCACATTCTTTCGCCAGAAACTGACAACTGTCCTTCTTGAATTAGCGGAAGGGGGAGAATGACCGTAGATAAGGTTTCATGATCAATCTCCACGAAAGAATGTTTTGGTCCAGTCATCATCAAACTTAGTCAGAATGATCATCATGACAACGTGTCGGTGAAGTTCAAATATGCGTCATATCGGGTCAAAATGTAGGTCAGTAGGTAAAATCGTAGAACAACCTTGTGAGCGCTCTAGAGGCCACAGTGTAAGTCGAATATTCATCAAATTGGTCAGAATGATTACCAGTACAATATCCCAGTCAAGTTCAAATAAAGGTCATGTCGGGTCAAAATGTAGGTCGGTAGGTCAAATCAAAGAAAAATCTTGTGAGCGCTCTAGAGGCCACAGTTTTGATCCAATCATCTTTAAACATTGTCAGAATGGTCATCACGACAATTCCTCTGTCTAGTTTGAGTATGTGTCATGTTGGATCAAAAAAGGAGGCCAGTATGTCAAATCATAGAAAAACATTGTTCGCGCTCTACAGGCCACAGCTTTTGGTCCAATCATCATAAAACTTGGTCAGAATGATCATCACGACAATATCTCAATCAAGCCCCAATATGGGTCCTGTCTGGACAAAATGTAGGTCAGTATGTCAAATCATAGAAAAATTTCGTTTGTGCTCTACATGCCACAGTTTTGGTCCAATCATCATCAAACTTGTGTCAAAATGGTCATTACGGCAATATCTGGATCAAGTTTAAATATCTGTCATGTAGGGTCAAAAAGTAGGTCGGTAGGTTAAATCAAATACATTACGACAACTCACCCCTGCAACATAGTGCATTTTCCACATCTCCAGAATGGCCATTACTCTGATGAAAATCCTCGATATTTTTCTTATAAATACTGCAAACATAGGTTGTTGGGGCTCGTTAGAACCGCCTCATTGAGGCGGTTCTAACGAATACCCACAACCTATGTCTTGGAGCACAAATAAGAAAAATAATGTATACCCCCGTAAACCCCAGTTTTCTCTATATAAAGATGGGTATAGGGGGTCTTCATTTCACGGACTTGTTCACGTGACGTAAACCTTGTGTGCCTTCTAGAGACCACAGTTTTGATCAAGTCATCATCAATGATAGTCAAAGTGATCATCACGACAATATCTCGGTCAAGTTCGAATATGGGTCATGTTTGATCAAAAAGTAGGCCAGAATGTCAAATCATAGAAAAATCTTGTGTGCACTCTAGGGCCACAGTTTTGGTCCAATCATCATCAACCTTGGTCAGAATGTTTATCATGTCAATATCTGTGTAAAATCTAAATGTGGATCATGTCGGGTCAAAAAAAAAGTCAGTAAGTCAAATGAAAAAAAAAAAATGTGCCCTACTTTTATGTCCCTTGGCACTTGACCTAACTTTCAGAAAAATACCATTGGTAAGCACTTTTGAACTGTTTGAGATAGAGTCTTCATATTTGGAATAAAGGTTCCTCGTGAGAAGGGCTTCTAATTCATACAAAAATGACCTGTGACCTTGACCTGTGACCTACATTAAAGAAAAAATAGCATTGGGTTAAACGACCGGGTCAACACTATTTAGGTCATTTTGAGCCGGTCAGTTTGCCTATCCATTCTTTGCCTGGGCAAGCTTACCCGTAAGCGGTTAATCAGTACAGTGCACTACTGACAACTGCCCTTCTTCAATCAGCGGAAGGGAGAGAATGACCGTAGACAAGATTCCATGATCAATGTCCACGAACGAATGTTGCCGACCCCGGCAGGTATCGAACCTGCGTCCTCCTGATTACCAGTCAGAAGACGCGCATCCGAGTGAGCTACCGAGGCTGGTCCATAACTTTTGAACCATTTGAGGTAGAGCATTCATATATATCATGTAGGTTCCTTGTGACTTCCAAATCATTTTAGACATTTTGCTCTTGACCTGTGACCTACTTTAAAGAAAAATATAACATTGGTCATAACTTATGAACTAAGTTGATTTATAGGTTTCTTGTGACAAGGGCTTCCCACTCCTACAAAATTTATGACGTGTGACCTTGAACTGTGACCTACTTTATCATTACTTTTGAACCCTTTGAGATAGAGCCTTTGTATTTTGGCATGTAGGTTTCTTGTGACAAAAGCTTCCCACTCTTACAAAAAATGGCCCGTGCCTTGACTTTGACCTGTGACCTACTTTATCATAGTTTTTGAATTAATTGAGAAAGAGCCTTCATATTTGGTTTGTAGGTTCATTGTGACAAGGGCTTCCACGGCATACAAAAAATTTGACCTGTGATGTTGATCTTGGCATGTGACTTACTTTATCGTTACTTTTAAACATTATGAGATAGAGCCCTCATATTTGGCATGTATTTCCTTGTTATAAGGGCTTCCCACTCATGGAAAATTTTGATTGGTGATCTGTTTTGTCATTCCTTTTTAATCGTTTGAGATAGAGCCTTTAACCCATATATGCCTAGTGGCCCTTTTTTGGGACGTTGGCAAACAATGTAGACCCAGATCAGACGCCGCATAACGCGGCGTCTGATCTGGGTCTACACTGTTTGCTCAAAGAACATACATTTTTGTACAACTTACATTAAACAAAACAAATCTGACACCCCTATAATTGAAAATGGACAACTCCAAATTTATATGATGGAAGATTCCATTGTCATATATGGGTTAAATTTGGCATGTAGGATTCTTGTGACAAGGCTTCCCACTCATACAAGAATTCTGACTGACCGGGGCCTACTTTATACTTCGAACTGTTTGAGATTGAGCCTTCATATGTTGCTTGCATTTTTTCTTGTGACAAGGGCTTCCCACTCATGCAAAAGTTTTTACTTCTGACTTTGACTTTGGCCTGTGATTAAGTTTAAGATGAAATTGACCTCGGCCTTTGGACTCGTTTTCCATAAGCTATAAAACATCCTGGATTCAGGTGAGCGACCCAGGGCCATCATGACCCTCTTGTTTACAATCTCTGACGCTTTGTAGCATAGATATATTAAAGCCCCAGGCAAAGGGCTCATGTCTTTCAGCCTGTGTAACGATCAAACAAGCCATGCCCATTGTTCAGGTGTCTCTTGTATAAAATTGTCGATATCGTGAGTTAACATATCGTTAAAAAGTCGATTATGTAAGGGGAATGGGAACACCTGGCATATTTTTCTGCCATTTTTCAAAGGGAGACAACGTTCGGGACTTCCTGTTTGCCTTTCTATAAGCGCTGTCCCACTAAAAATGGGGTCTACTCTTAAAGGAAAGAATTTGCTCCTCAGGAGCAAATTCTTTCCTTTAAGTGTTGACCCCTATTGGCATGGGAGACAAAATACTTTCGCAGGAGTTGCCTCCACTGAAAGTGTATCCATTCCCTTTAATATGTGTGCTGAAGAAATGTGAGTGAAAAACGCAGTTCTCACCTTTTAGCAAAAATACCACTTTTTACTTAACCATTAAACGTTTGCCCACAGACGAGTTTGTCAGCCATATACACGACAGGAAGAATTCCCTATGGGAGAATCGAGAACGGGTGCGACTCAGCCATAGTAAATAAGTACAGTAAAATTCCTATATTAAGACCACCTTTGGGAATGTTCAAAAGTGGTCTTGAAGACCACTTTTGAACATTCCCAAAGGTGGTCCCTGACCAGAGGACATTGTATGCAGAAAACAAGAACATAGAGTAACTGCAACGTACTTAATAAGCTTTTTAAAGCAGACTTATTCTCAATCTTAGGTGGACTTATCTTCTTTCTTATGAATGCTTTCATTGCTCTTAAAGGAACTCATTTTTGATTTTTATTTGCCTTCACTGCAGCTGGTGTTGTGACGTGTGGCGGCCGTAAAACGTCTCCCTGTACATCAACCATAGTGCAGTTTATATTTTACTTTTGGTCCTTTTAGATCAGCGTGAATATTCTGAGAAATCAGAAATGAATTATTGGTTTAGACTCATATTCTAGACAGGTTTTTAATTATTATTTGGACCCCATTTTGATTTATACCAGTCTTTGAATCGACTGCCTATTCGAAATTCGCAAAATTGCTGTATGTTTCCTCTGGCTTTGTTTGCCGGATCATTACAGGACACTGATGAGGCTTTATTAGCCGAATTTACGTAGTATGACCCATCTTCTTTCTTATGAATGTTTTCATTGCTCTTAAAGGAACTCATTTTTGATTGCACGACCCGCAGAAAAAGCGACCGACTGAAGTCGGTTGTTTTTCTCAGAGTGCCCTAAAATCACCGTGTCATTCTGTCATTCGGTCATTCTGTCAGTCTGTCTGTCCGTCCGTAACCCGTTTTTGAAAATTGGTGATAGTGACTTCACCGCTTGGAATATTTAAACAATTTTTGGCATGCTGATAGATATCAATGAGATCTAAAAATGTGAAAATTTTCGAACTGCTTCTCCTTGAAAACCGTTGGGTCGATTGAAGTCAAATTTCATATGGAGCCTCTATGGGATGGGGGAAGCCAAAATTTGCTCATGGGGTCCAGGTCACATGACCAAAATGGCCGCCAAGCCATATAATGTATGCCTGTCTGTCCGTCCATAACCCGTTTGTGAAAATTGGTGATAGTGACTTAAAACCGCTTGGAATATTTAAACAATTTTTGGCATACTGATAGATATCAATGAGATCTAACCAATGAACTTGCGAAATATTACATTCCATTTAGGAAAATCTCGCCGAGGTGAAAAATGTGAAAATTTTCGAACTGCTTCTCCTCGGAAACCGTTGGGCCGATTGAAGTCAAATTTCATATGGAGCCTCTATAGGATGGGGGAAACAAACTTTGCTCATGGGGTCCAGGTCACATGACCAAAGTGGCCGCCAAGCCATATATGGTGTGTCTGTCTGACCGCCCGTAACCCGTTTGTAAAAATTGGTGATAGTGACTTAACCGCTTGGAATAGTTAAACAATTTTTGGCATACTGATAGATATCAATGAGATCTAACCAATGAACTTGCGAAATATTACATTCCATTTAGTATACCCTCGCCGAGGCGAAACATGTGAAAATTTTCGAACTGCTTCTCCTTGGAAACCGTTGGGTCGATTGAAGTCAAATTTCATATGGAGCCTTTATGGGATTGGGGAAGCCAAAATTTGCTCATGGGGGTCCAGGTCACATGACCAAAATGGCCGCCAAGCCATATATGGTCTGCCTGTCTGTCCGTCCATAACCCGTTTGTGAAAATTGGTGATAGTGACTTAAAACCGCTTGGAATATTTAAACAATTTTTGGCATACTGATAGATATCAATGAGATCTAACCAATGAACTTGCGAAATATTACATTCCATTTAGGAAAATCTCGCCGAGGTGAAAAATGTGAAAATTTTCGAACTGCTTCTCCTCGGAAACCGTTGGGCCGATTGAAGTCAAATTTCATATGGAGCCTCTATAGGATGGGGGAAACCAAACTTTGCTCATGGGGTCCAGGTCACATGACCAATATGACCGCCAAGCCATATATGGTGTGTCTGTCTGTCCGTTCGTAACCCGTTTGTAAAAATTGGTGATAGTGACTTAACCGCTTGGAATAGTTAAACAATTTTTGGCATACTGATAGATATCAATGAGATCTAAAAATGTGAAAATTTTCGAACTGCTTCTCCTTGGAAACCGTTGGGTCGATTGAAGTCATATTTCATATGGAGCCTCTATTGGATGGGGAAGCCAACATTTGCTCATGGGGTCCAGGTCACATGACTAAAATGGCCGCCAAGCCATATATGGTCTGTCCGTCCGTAACCCGTTTGTAAAAATTGGTGATAGTGACTTAACCGCTTGGAATAGTTAAACAATTTTTGGCATACTGATAGATATCTATGAGATCTAACCAATGAACTTGCGAAATATTACATTCCATTTAGTTTACCCTCGCCGAGGCGAAAAATGTGAAAATTTTCGAACTGCTTCTCCTCGGAAACCGTTAGGCCGATTGAAGTCAAATTTCTTATGGAGCCTCTATGGGATGGGGGAAACCATAATTTGCTCATGGGGTCAAGGTCACATGACCAAAATGGCCACCAAGCCATATATGGCCTGTCTGTCTGTCTGTCTGTCCGTAACCCGTTTGTGAAAATTGGTGAGTGACTTAACCGTTTGGAATTTTAAAGCAATTTTTGGCAAACTGATAGATATCAATGAGATCTAACCAATGAACTTGCGAAATATTACATTCCATTTAGTATAGCCTCGCCGAGGCGAAAAATCCGTAAGACGTTTGTGAAAATCGGTGATATAGACTTAACCGCTTGGAATATTTAAACAATTTTTGGCATACTGATAGATATCAATGAGATCTAACCAATGAACTTGCGAAATATTACATTCCTTATAGTATAGCCTCGCCGAGGCGAAACATGTGAAAATTTTCGAACTGCTTCTCCTCGGAAACCGTTGGGCCAATTGAAGTCAAATTTCATATGGAGCCTCTATGGGATGGGGGGAACCAAACTTTGCTCTTGGGGTCCTGGTCACATGACCAAAATGGCCGCCAAGCCATATATGGTCTGTCTGTCTGTCCGTCCGTAACCCGTTTCTAAAAATTGGTGATAGTGACTTAACCGCTTGGAATACTTAAACAATTTTTGGCATACTGATAGAAATCAATGGGATCTAACCAATTTACTTGCGAAATATTACATTCCATTTAGTATAGCCTCGCCGAGGCGAAAAATGTGAAATTTTCGAACTGCTTCTCCTCGGAAACCGTTGGGCCGGTTGAAGTCAAATTTCATATGGAACCTCTATGGGATGGGGGAAACCAAAATTTGCTCATGGATCCAGGTCACATGACCAAAATGGCCGCCAAGCCCTATATGGTAAAAACCCTTCAAAACTAGTCTTCTCCAGAACCACTGGGCAGATTTTCACGAAACTTGATAAATAGCATCTGGGACGCAGGCCCATCATAAATTGCTAAAATGGTGACCCTGGGTTGACCTTGACCTTCTTTGTGCCTAGGTAAAACTTTGACACATATGCTTTTGTATTGGAAAAGTGAGAATGCATTTTATCCTGCAAACGATTCAGAATACAGTACTTAAGTAAAAAATATATTTTTGCTCCTTACGATAAGGCGCATTTATTGGGGGAACCGTTTTAGGTCCAGGTCACATGACCAAAATGGCCGCTAAACCCATATATGGTAACACTTATAAAGCTAAAAGCATCCGGCGGGTCGTGCACTTCAGCTGAAGCACTAGTTTTTAATTAATATAGGAATTTCACAGTAATAGTGTTATTAATGGCACGGAACGTTTTTCTGACCATTCCAAGGCGGTTCTTCTGTAGTAATTTATTAAATTGCTAATGTTTTTATTTTTAATAGCCGTTTGACCAGTTTGTGGGAAAGTTTTGTTTGTTTGATTTGAGGTTTAATGTCCCCGTCAGCACTGTAAAGGTCATTTTGGAGACGTTGCTTCCAATTTTGTGAGACCTTTACCCGACTTTGAGATGAGATGACATCTCAAGCCCTGTCGCCCAATGAAACCAATAGGTTTTATAAGCATGGACGGTCCGACTCGCACCGCTTTGCCTGGGCAGGCTTAGATCCTCTAAGCGGTTTACCAGTACCCATGTGCGGTCGGGTTCAGCTCTGCATGGCTGCATCATGCAGGCCACCTATTTCTTGCACACCAGACAAGGAAATACGTGATTTTACCCTGGGATAGAAATTTATGTTCTAACCCTGGTGTTCCGACCCAAAATCGAATATAATCGCGTGTTTGATGAATACACTAATTGATTACGACCTTGTATGCGCCGTCGTTAAGGTTGACGTCACAGCACGTTACGTGACGCCACTAAACATTCCTGCAGTGTCATCACAATATGGCGGACGTCGGTAACCGAAGTGACTGCAGTATTAAAAATCCGCACTAAGAAATGAGAGGTATGCAAGAAAAGAATCCTATATGGGTGTGCGGGGTGGATAGAAAAATCCGTCACTCGGGATCACTGTCCGGCATCACTCGGCAAGCCTCGTGATGCCGGACAGTGACCCTTGGGACGGATTATTTTCCATCCACCCCCTCACACCCATATAAGATTCTTAAATTCTTCAAGCCCCTTGTGGGAAATTAATTAACTGTCCTTTTGGCTTTCCGCTTGTGACGTTATCATTGCGTTGAAGATGTTTTTATGGTGGTGTTTCTTACTCTTTGGTTTCTTGGATTGGAGGTATGATGTAATTGTATCGATTCCTGATCATTGTCTTCAATTCTATCTTTCATACTTTGCGTATAGCTTATCTAGTGGATATCTACCAACATTATCAAAATTATAGCGCTGGTGTCAAAATGACAAACAAGATTATTTTCACGAGCTATCACCTAAACTGAAAACATCTTATAACTTATCTTCGGAATTTTTGAAAACTTCCAAAATCGTTTATAAACGCAACTATCCATTGTTCCGTTTGTTCATGACTCATTACAGTAGTTATCTTTAGAAAAAAAAAATGCGGATATTTCCTCAGTGCGGATCATATTGTTGTTGTTATTATGTCTCCCCCGGAATTTTTTTTTTCGGAGAGACATATTGTTTTTCCCCCGGGCGTCTGTCTGTCCGTCTGTCTGTCTGTCCGTCTGTCCGTCTGTCACACATTCGTGTACGCTCTGTAACTTGAAAACCGTTAGAGCTATCTTCACGAAACTTCGTATAAATATTTATCAGCATTAGACGACGTGCAGTGCGCAAGAACTATAACTCTCGCATTTATACTTTTTGAATTATCTCCCTTAGAAGTTTGTTGGTATGTATATATGTATGGGCAAATCGTGTCCGGTCAATAACTTTCTTATTTTTTGATTGATTATAAAATTAATTGGCAGAAATAATAACAACCATAAGACAATGTGTGGTGCGCATGAGGCAGGTCGGTACCTCAAAGGTCAAGGTCATACTTAGAGGTCAAAGGTCAAACAATGGGCCTTTTTTCGTATTTGGTCAATAACTTTCTTATTTTGAGATGGATTTTAAAATTACTTGTCATAATTATTAACAACCATAAGACGATGTGTGGTGCGTATGAGGCAGGTCGGTACCTCAAAGGCCAAGGTCATACTTAGAGGTCAAATGTCAAAAAGGGGGCCTTTTTTTCGTATTTGGTCAATAACTTTATTATTTTGAGATGGATTTTGAAATCACTTGGTAGAAATGTTAACCAATATAAGGCGATGTGTTGCGTGCATGACACAGGTTGGTACCTCAAAGGTCAAGGTCATACTTAGAGGTCAAAGGTAAAAAAGGGGACTTTTTCGGGTTTTGTCAATAACTTGCTTATTTTTAAATAAAATTTGAAGTTAATTGGCAAACATGTTAACTATCATGGGACGATGTGTTGCATGCATGATTCAGTTTGGTACCTAAAATGTCAAGGTCATACATAGAGGTCAAAGGTAAAAAAAGGGCCTTTTTTCTTGTTTGGTCAATAACTTTCTTAATATTAGATGGATTTTGAAATTGCTAGGCAGAAATGTTAACCACCATGAGATGATGTGTTGCACGCATGACCCAGTTTGATACCTGAAAGGTCAAGGTCATACATAGAGGTTAAAGGTAAAAAAGGGCCTTTTTTGTGTTCTGTCAATAACTTTCTTATTATGCCCCCAACTTTGAAAAAGTTGGAGGGGCATATTGGTTCTGGTTCGTTCGTCCGTTCGTCCGTCCGTTACGCTTTTGATGCATAGCATAACTTTAGAACCGTGTATGCTAGGGTTTTGAAATTTCATATATGGATTCCTCATGGAAAATTAGCTGACGCGTATTTTTTTTATTCTCGTCCGGATTATGCCCCTTTCAAGAGTTATTACCCTTTGAAATTTTTTTAATAAAATCTTGTCAGCAAGATATCTCAAAAACTATTGGAGCTAGAGCCTTGAAAGTTGGTGAATATATTGGTGGTGATGAGTAGATGAACTGATTAACTTTTGACAAAATTCCGAAAAATACTTTGTGAGTTATTGCCCTTTGTCATTTTGGTAATTTGTGCCCACTGTAATGTATGCTAAAAGTGATGCATAGCATAATTTTAGAACCGTGTATGCTAGGGTTTTGAAATTTCATATATGGAATCCTCATGGAAAATTAGCTGACGCGTATTTTTTCTCGTCCGGATTATGCCCCTTTCAAGAGTTATTGCCCTTTGACGTTTTTTTTTAATAAAATCTTGTCAGCAAGATATCTCAAAAACTATTGGAGCTAGAGCCTTGAAAGTTGGTGAATAGATTGGTTGTGATGAGTAGATGAACTGATTAACTTATGACAAAATTCCGAAAAATACTTCGTGAGTTATGGCCCTTTGTCATTTTGGTAATTTGTGCCCATTGTAATGTATGCTAAAAGTGATGCATAGCATAACTTTAGAACCGTGTATGCTAGGGTTTTGAAATTTCATATAAGGATTCCTCATGGAAAATTAGCTGACGCGTATTTTTTTTTCCCGTCTGGATTATGACCCTTTCAAGAGTTATTGCCCTTTGAATTTTTTTAATGAAATCTTGTCAGCAAAATATCTAAAAAACTATTGGAGCTAGAGCCTTGAAAGTTGTTGAGTATATTGGTGGTGATGAGTATATGAACTTATTAACTTTTGACAAAATTCCGAAAAATACTTTGTGAGTTATGGCCCTTTGACATTTTTGTAATTTGTGCCCATTGTAATGTATGCTAAAAGTGATGCATAGCATAACTTTAGAACCGTGTATGCTAGGGTTTTGAAATTTCATATATGGATTCCTCATGGAAAATTAGCTGACGCGTATTTTTTTCTCGTCTTGATTATGCCCATTTCAAGAGTTATTGGCCTTTGATTTTTTTTTAATAAAATCTTGTCAGCAAGATATCTCAAAAACTATTGGAGCTAGAGCCTTGAAAGTTGGTGAATAGATTGGTTGTGATGAGTAGATGAACTGATTAACTTATGACAAAATTCCGAAAAATACTTTGTGAGTTATGGCCCTTTGTCATTTTGGTAATTTGTGCCCATTGTAATGTATACTAAAAGTGATGCATAGCATAACTTTAGAACCGTGTATGCTAGGGTTTTGAAATTTCATATATGGATTCCTCATGGAAAATTAACTGAGACGATGAGACGATGTGTTGTACCTCAAAGGTCAAGGCCATACTTAGAGGTCAAAGGTAAAAAAGTGCTTTTTTTTGTTTACGGCCAATAACTTTTTTATTTTTCTATGAACATTTTTAAAGTTACTATGCAGAAATGTTCATCTTCATTAGATGATGTGTTGCACACAAGACCCAGCTCAATACCTCCAATGTCAAGGTTATACTTAGCAGTCAAAAACGGGGGAGACATCTGTGTTTTTGTAGAAAAACAAATTCTAGTTTTGTTTGATACTGTACTGGAACTGAGGGCGATGGTTGAAAGTTCATAAACTCCGGAGTTGAACCCCCCACCCCCCACACCCTCACCCCAACCGACAGTACTTTAACTACTGACCGTCCCAAGGCGGTCGTTCTTTTGCTGTGTCTTATTTGTTATTTGGCTTTGTGCCCTTGTTTCGTTTCTATAGCTGACTTGATACGGCTGCGTTCTTAGATTGTGGCCTTCCCTGAGTGACCTTTTCATACTAGTTAATCTGGTGAACAGTTATAGTTCGAGATTGGTGACGTCTATTAACATAATTTCACACACAACATCTTCGCCGTCTTCCGAAAAAGGTCGATGTTATTATTCAATACGAGGCAGTTCGATCAACGACCATACTATGGTAGTGGAAGTCAAACTGCGCATGTTCTTTCACTGGTGTGATCGAACGACCTTGGGTAAACAAACATGGCAGCCCCAATGTCAAGATTGGAATTTTTGGACGACGAGGAAGATCACTATTTTTGACACTGCAGAAATAGCAGTGCCGATTCTATCTTTCATATTTATTTATTTATTTATTTATTTATTATTTATTTATTTATTTAATTTATTTATTTCAAAATGTTTTTCTACACTGTGTTGCTATTACCACGTGCATAATGAAACTTTGTATGTAACTGTAGGGGACGGGCCGTAATTAATGTTGTGAGAACTTGTGGCCCAACCCCGATGCTTACTATTATATGCAATAAAATATGATTAAACTCTTTCATATTGTGCATATTTTACATCTTTTTACAAACAAACATGCTTTAAAACACTTAAAATGTGTACTTTCCTTGGGTCGACAGATTTTCTTACTTTCGCCGCCATCTTGTACACTGTTTACCGGAGAAACCAACGCTTTAGTTTGGTTGGACCAGAGTGATGTCACGACTTTCCCGCCATGCTACCAGACTGAGTTCGATCACACTTTGGTTAAACAGGGTTCGTGATCGAACTACTTATACACTGAGGTCGGTAAATGGGTCCCCATTCACGAGAAGCCGAAAATTCACGAGAAGATTACGAAAACCGATCTATTAGGCGATGACACTGACTAATTTATTCTTTGCATAAAGGTCAGTCTCATGTCAAAAATCAGCTATAGATGAAATAAGAAACACTGCTGAATGACAGACAATATTGCAACCCGCCCGGAATTTGGAGAAAGAAACACCCCTATTCTAAATACTATATTCTTTTCTCCAACAGTTGAAGATATTCTGATTTCCCTAAATGTCAGAGAAGCCTCAAGGCCAAGTTATATTAACAATAAAAATCTCAAAGAGCTTGCAAAACAAGGCCCTTTCAGGTTCTTAATCTAAAGTTAATGACATTGCTCAAAAATCAAGTACAAATTAAGGAAGATCATCATGATTACAAATTACAAATGAAATATTAACCAAGGTAGACTAGAAAAAATGCTGTGGACACTATAGAATTACAAAGGGTAATACCTATAACAGTACTGAATCCTTGGCCCTTATATTTCTGTAGCAGCAAAATCTTATGCATATCAAATGTGATAAGATTCAGCGTATTATTGATCAAAATATGCAGGGATAAGTGTTACAGACAAACGGACGTGAAAACAGTATACATCCGCGCAGTCTCGCCAGAACCTTCGCTGCTCGCTCATACAAGCAGTGAATCAAGAGGAACCTTCAGACAGAAAGCCATATCCCTGGCCCCTCTGAATG
Organism: Lucinisca nassula; assembly: GCA_963580285.1. Taxonomy (NCBI): domain Eukaryota; kingdom Metazoa; phylum Mollusca; class Bivalvia; order Lucinida; family Lucinidae; genus Lucinisca; species Lucinisca nassula. The sequence goes on from OY757010.1 coordinate 155,593,182, forward strand.
GCTGGGCATGCGCAGTTAAAGTTTGTCATGACGGAATGCTCGAAGACACAAATTCGCTTGGCGGGGCTCATATGTTGTGCGAACAAGATATTATGTTGTCCGTACAAGATAATATGTTGTGCGAACAAGATAATATGTTGTCCGCACAAGATAATTTCTTGTGCGCACAAGATAATATGTTGTCCAAACAAGATAATTTCTTGTCCGCTCAAGATATTATCTTGTGCGCACAACTTATACAAAATAAAAATTCATGTCCCTTCCCGGGTTCCGTGGTAAAGTATTTTTTTTTTTTTTTTGCATGTACCAGTTGGAATAAGCTTACTTGAATACCAGGAAATAAATAAATAGAGGATATTTACTTTTTTTAGGTGAATACCAAATATATTTACTCGAATGTGTAGAAACCATCAGGGTTTTCTCCAGTGCGAAGCACGAGTGAAAATTCTGATGTTTTTAACACAAGGGATGAAATATGTTTGGTATTAATCGAAAAAAGAGGTAAATTTTCTTTTCATTTTATACCCAACGGCTGCTACATGTACTGGGAAAATATCATGGCCATGTTAATGTTCACAATGAGAAACTATCAAAACTTTGCAAAATGTGAAAATATGATTTTTATTTGTTTCAGATATGCATAAAGTTCACTGTTAACTATAAAATCAAGACGATAGAGACTGGCTGTCCAATTTCAAGTATTATCTGCACTAGAGAATAAGACTGTAATGGTGGCATTACGCAAACATGCCTATATAAATACATTGCCATCTTTATCGCCGAAAAAATGTTAATTTTAAGATGAAAAATTGTGATATTTATCTTATTTCTGCTCAAAATATAAATTGTGGACACTCGTTAGAACCGCCTCATCGAGGCGGTTCTAACGAGTACCCACACTCTATATTTTAGAGCAGAAATAAGAAAAATAAGGTATACCCCCGGAAACCCCAGTTTTACTATTAAAAAGTGGGGTTCAATGGGGTCAAACTTATATAGGCGTGTTTTCGTGATGGACACATTGCAGTGTCTGCGGTAACGAAAACGGTACCCATTACGAAAACATGCCTATACAAATGCATTTTAAAGTTTAGTCTTGCCCAGAGAACATGTACACTTCGTATTTTCAAGTTTTGTGGTGTATTCCTTGCTTCCAAAGGATAACCCTTTTATAGAACATATTTGACGTCACTGCAGCTGGTGTCTGGGAATGTTTGGCGGCCGTAAAAAGTTTCCTTGCCCTACATCATAGTGTAGTTTATATTTTCTTGTCCTTTGGAATCATTGATTCCATTGTGGAATTTTGAAAATATTTGAGGGTCACTGATGATGCCTAAATGGCGGAAACTAGCTAGTCTGGCCAAGAAAACATGTACAATTCATATTTTCCAGATCTGTAGAGTATTCCTTGCTTCAAAAAGATAACCCTTTCATACAACATATTTAACGTCACTACAGCTGGTGTCTGGGAATGTGTGGCGGCCGTAAAAACGTATCTCTGCCCTACATCATAGTGTAGTTTTTTTTTCTTGTCCTTTGGGATCATTGATTCCATTGCGGAGTTTTGAAAATAATTGAGGGTCACTGATGAGGCCTAAATGGCCAGAACTAGCTAGTCTGGCCCAGAAAACATGTACACTTCATATTTTCCAGTTTTGTGGTGTATTCCTTGCTTCCAAAGGATAACCCTTTTATAGAACATATTTACCGCCGATAAAAATTAAGATGAAAAAGTGTGATATTTTTCTTATTTCTGCCCAAAATATAGGTTGTGGGTACTCATTAGAACCGCAGTTTTACTTTATAAAAGTAGGGTTCAAGGGGGTCAAAATTTTATAGGCGTGTTTCCGGGATGTAAATAGAAGCTTTTGTATTGAAGGTTTAGCTTGTTGTTTTGCTATGTCAGAATTGTACTGCTCTGTTAACACGCTTTAGGCCATATCGATCAAACCAGTCAGTTTATCTAACCACACTTTTCCTGGAAAGGCTTATACATAAGTGGTTACTACGAGCTTTCTTGGAAAAAGCTTAAACTTTATATAAACGACACTTTTCCTGGGCAGGCTTCAACATAAACGACACCTTTCCTGGACAAGCTTAAACATAAACGACACCTTTCCTGGACAAGCTAAAACATAAACGACACTTTTCCTGGACATGCTTTAACATAAACGACACTTTTCCTGGACAGGCTTAAACATAAACGACACTTTTCCTTGACAGGCTTAAACATAAACGACACTTTCCCTTGACAAGCTTTAACATAAACGACACTTTTCCTGGACAGGCTTACACATATACGACACTTTTCCTGGACATGCTTAAACATAAACGACACTTTTCCTGGACAGGCTTAAACATAAACGACACTTTTTCTGGACAGGCTTAAACATAAACGACACTTTTTCAGGACAGGCTTAAACATAAACGACACTTTTCCTGCACAGGCTTAAACATAAACGACACTTTTCCTGGACAAGCTTATACATAAACGACACTTTCCTGCACAGGCTTAAACATAAACGACACTTTTCATGGACAGGCTTAAACATAAACGACATTTTTTCCGGGACAGGCTTAAACATGAACGACACTTTTCCTGGACAGGCGTAAACATAAACGATACTTTTCATGGACAGGCTTAAACATAAACGACATTTTTCCGGGACAGGCTTAATTATGAACGACACTTTTCCCGGACAGGCGTAAACATAAACGACAGTTTTTTTCATGGACAGGCTTAAACATAAACGACAATTTACCTGGACAGGCTTTAACATAAACGACACTTTTCCTGGACAGGCTTAAACATAAACGACACTTTATCTGGACAGGCTTAAACATACACGACCTTTTACCTGGACAGGCGTAAACATAAACGACACTTATCCTTTTACTGGACAGGCCTAAATATAAGCGTCACTTTTCCTGGATAAGCTTAAACAAAAACGGCACTTTTCCTGGTCAAGCTTAAACATAAACGACACTTCCGTGACAGGCTTAAACATAAACGGCACTTTTCATGGACAGGCTTAGACATAAACGACACTTCCGTGACAGGCGTTAACATAAACGACACTTTTCCTGGACAGGCTTAAATATAAACGACACTTATCATGGACAGGCTTAAACAAAAACGGCACTTTTCCTGGTCAAGCTTAAACATAAACGACACTTCCGTGACAGGCTTAAACATAAACGACACTTCCGTGACAGGCGTTAACATAAACAACACTTTTCCTGGACAGGTTTAAATATAAACGACACTTTTCATGGAAAGGCTTAAACATAAACGACACTTTTCATGGACAGGCTTAAATATAAACGACACTTATCATTGACATGCTTAAACATAAACGACACTTTTCCTGCACAGGCTTAAACAAAAGCGACATTTTTATTTGGTAGGCTTAAACATAAACGACACTTTTCATGAACAAGCTTTAACATAATGGCATTTTTCTTGGACAAGCTTAAACATAAACGACACTTTTCATGGACAGGCTTAAACATATACGACACTTTTTCTGGACAAGCTTAAACATAAACGACACTTTTCATGTACAGGCTTAAACATAAGCGATACTATTCCTGGACGTGTTTAAACATAAATGACACTTTTTTCTTGAGAAGCTTAAACGTAATCGACAGTTTTTCTGGACAGGCTTAAACATAAACGACACTTTTCCTGGACAAGCTTAAACATAAACGACACTTTTTATGGACAGGCTTAAACATAAACGACACTTTTCATGGACAGGCTTAAACATTAACGACACTTTTGATGGACAAGCCAAAAGATAAACGACACTTTTCCTTGACAAAGCGGTTTGCCTTTACAGATATTGAAAACTGCCTTCCTTTACTCAGCAGAATGGTGAGAAAACTTACTCTTGCGAAAGCATTTCTATGAAACAATTGCTGCTAACCAATATGGCCCCGAGCTTTTAAAACTTTTTTCATGCTCAACTCAGCTAAGAATGAAATTAATAATGCTCATAAATATTAAAATACAAATGATAGAGTCACTTTTCTTGCTCAGATCAGCACAGAATGTTATTTGTCCTGCTCATAACAATTGTTAGAATTTTAAAATTTATTAGCAGGACAAATTTCATGATCAGCTAAGTTGAGAACGAAAAAACCTCGGGGCCAGGTATCGAGCACACGATCCCCGTATCACCAGTCAGACGCTCATCAGACTGGTGCGCTTTTATATGCCTTGACAAGAGACCAATATATGGTAACGTCATAGATGTGTTAGAAATATATAGCAATTAATATTTATGCATATACAAATTATTTGCATATTTGCAATTGTTGATATCCAAATATGCCAACTAACTTATTTATTTGCATATTAATATATGCTATATATTTGTATATTGGTATGTATTTTTTGTGACCAAATCTATGATGAAAACAGAATAAAGTAAACATTTCAGTCTATTGACAAACTGTTAATAATTCAAAAGCAAACAAAATGCATCAAGACTGAAGAGTTTGTATACAAGTTAGCTTATTTATACATGCATATGCATGAATAATCATCAATGGTTATACTTAGAAACGACCCAATTACAGATTTTTTTACTTTTGCGGTTCTTAATTTCCTTGACAAATATTTTTACAAAAAGAAGCAAATTATCAGGGCTCAATAAATTGGTACTGTTTCCATGGCAGCATTTTAATTTCTGATTAGTTATGAAAAAACAAAAGTAAGCCAGTCAATGCGCAGTGTTTTGTAGTCATAGGTTTCGTCCCCTCTTTAACCCTTGGCCTGCTGAATATTCATATATGCCACACCCACTATCGGTTATCAACCAATCGGATTATTTGATGCAAATTATTGCACCAAATTCACAATCTGAATGGCAAACAATGTAGATCCTGATCAGATGGCTTCGTCAGAAGCCATCTGATCTGGATCTTCATTGTTTGGAAAATAAGGCATATCCGGGCTCAGCAGGACAAGGGTTAATTGCACGCCGGTGGGCCAGGCCTCAGATTCTATGACGGTTCCAGCGTAAAGACTTACTGAGAATTGGAGAGAATTTAATTTTATGTAATTTTGGTTGGTGCCTGATGCTATGTCTCTGGATGGGCCCATCGGAGTCTAACTGTTGGTTTTGTTTTGCTCCAGCATTTAAGTGGATTCTTGCTGTCGATTCCTTATCGTTGTTTCATATCTGTGGCTGTTTGATTTTGTGTCCTCGGAGACATTGCAATAATGAGGCAGGAGGCCTTCATGCGGACTGAACAAATTATTTGTCTAAATCGCGATCGAAGTAAGGGCGAGGATTGCGGCCGGATAAAATCGATTTAAGCTTTCCCCCCCCCCCCCCCCCCCCCCCCCAAATGGAATTCGTTTCACTGACCGTTCCAAGGCGGTTCATTTTTGTTATGGTTTGTCTTTGAGTGTGTGTATCGCTTGTAATTTTGGTTTGGATAGCCAATGGGCCATTTTATGGGAAAGTAACTATCCTTTTGGCTTTCCACTATTGATGTTTCAATTAGGGTCTAGTTATTTCATGTTTGTGTCTCTTTTCCCTTGGTGTCTCAAATGGGAGCTGTGGGTTAATTGTATCGATTCCTGGTCAATTCCTTCACTTCTATTTTGACAGGGATTACATACAGGCATTTTCCTTCTTTTTTTTGTACTTGTGAATTGGGCTCAAGTGCAAATTCATAGTACACGAAGAATCCTTATTTGTTTCCCCAAACAAACTCTTAATTGCGTTCAGATCTTATACGCTTCTGTTGTTTATATGTATGCCGTAGCCGCTGATTAAGAAATAGATCAGCTCTAGCTGTGATTTGTTGTGTAATAAATCACAGTTTGGAGGTCAGTTGTAAAGTAGACAAATCACAAGCGCGTAGCGCGCGTGATTTGTCCACTTACAACTGACCGACAAACTGTGATTTATTACTCAACAAATCACAGACAAGAGCTGATCTATTTCGATTCTAACACGCTGAAAATCGGCAATAATGTTGTTGTTTCCTTCAAACTCTCACAACCTTTGGCCATTGTTAGAAGAAATCCCGCTAAAATTATCGACTGAAACACATGCATTTATACCCTTTTCTTACGTTTTCGATGCGAGAAAATGACGTTACACCGTCTAACGTCAAGGAAATCGACTAGTGACGTCATAAATTTGGAATTGTAATGACGTCACTCATCACGCTCTTCCGAGCTGTGATTTGTTGTAGAATAAAACACAGTTATTTTCCATTGCCTATATAGGCGCGCTGTGTTAGGATATCCTTTAGATAACTATGATTGAGAATTCGAAAAGTCTTGTTAAGGGTTTACGATGACGGTGATACTGTTTAAATATTCAAAGCTCATAATTCTGCTAGATGAGTAGTTTTGGTCAAACCATCTCTGTATTACGTAAAATGCAGTGCTGTCTTCAAAGAAATGAGAAACCACAAATTCCACAGTTAAGCCACATCATTGATGCATTGGTTTTATGACAAATGAAAACAACAGTGTCAAGATTAACCATTACCTTCGCACCGTCTGATCTGAATCTCTGTTGAGGGCTAGATTGAGAGCATCATTACTTTACGCTTGTCCTGCTGGGCCCGGATATGCCGGACCTTTCAAACAATGTAGATCCAGATCAGATGGCTTCTGAAGAAGCCGCCTGATCAGGATCTATAATGTTTGTCATTCAGATTGTGAATTTGTTGCAACAATGTGCATCAAGTAATCTGACTGGTTGATAATCAGTAGTGGGTGTGGTATATTTGAATATTCAGCAGGACAAGGGTTAAGGCGCTGTTCAAAGAAATTGAACGGAAGGGAGAGACAGGGTGTTAGATTGACAAACATTGTGCATGGTACAGACTGCTTGACAAATCACAGGCTTGTGTTTCAGCAAACACAACATGCGCATTCAGTCCGCACAGCGACAACAAGGCAATACACTGCCAAAGAGATTGAATGCCTCAGCACATAAACAAGACAGCAAGAGAAAAACATTCACCAATGATATATGCAGCCATTTCAAAGCATTGGAACTCAGTTCAGTTGATCCAGTAGATTTGTTTGTTTTGTTTGTATTGGAGTTTAATGGCCCAGACAACACTATTTTAGGTCGTTTTTGAGCCGGTCAATTTACCTATCCACACTTTCCTGGGCAGGCTTATACGTAAGCTGTTAACCAGTACAGTTCACATTCTTTCGCCAGAAACTGACAACTGCCCTTCTTGAATCAGCGGAAGGGAGAGAATGACCGTAGAAAAGATTTTATGATCCATCTCCACGAAAGAATGTTGCCGAACCCGGCAGGAACCGAACCCACGTTCTCCTGATCACAAGTCAGGCGCGCATCCGACTGAGCTACCAAGGCCGGCAATGATCCAGAAGAGATCTAGACAGTCTTCAGAGACACCTTTCACTCTTCAGCAATGGGTACCATATGCAGTGTCTTACAAACATCAAGGCTTGATGGATGTGAATTATGAGGAAACCCTGGAGCTCTTAAGAGAAACACCCGAAGCAAAGGCATAACTTTGTGATTCCAGTCCAAACTAGTTTAAAACAAATACGCAAGGCCCACAACTGAGCAAAATAGCTGACGAAACCCAGTCCTTTGCAGACGGAAAAGATATAAAGACGTCCGTTGATGCATTTAATGCATTCAATGCAGTTTATGGTCCACAGAGCTCAGGAACCACTCCACCATATTGTGAAAAAGGAACTACTCTTGTGCTGACAAATATGTTCTAGAAAGCCATTTTGAAAAGTTTGGTCAAACGCCTTGATGGTCATCTACCAATGATATTCTATCAATAGACAGCATAAGATGAATAAAATGTTACTTGATGAGTTCCAGACCGTCAAGCCAAGGTTGATTCGGGGGAGAAAGAATGATGAACACCTAGATCATCACAGCAAAACAGTTTAAAGAGAAATATCAGCAGCATAATGCGGGCCTCTTAATTATTTTGATAACCGTACCAAAGTGTTTGACACACTCGGTCATGAGGGACTTTGGAATAGAAAGTTATAACAAAGTCTCGCTGTCCAGCCAAGTTCCTAGCAATGTTGCAGCATTTCCGCGATTGTATGCTTGCATGGATCTAAAATGATGGCAAGAACGCTGTGCCGTTTGGTGTGATATTTTCTGCCATGCTGATAGATGCTTTTCAGTATAGTATAATTATGTATCACGTTGATGGAAGGTTTTTGACCTAAGAATGTTGCAAGCTCAACCAAGTCTGGAGACGAATCGGCAAAGCTTGTTGCAACAGATTACAGATTGGGTGAGTTTTAAGTCTCACCAACAGCTAAGGTCATACGGAGACCTCGGTTTAAAGACTCATCCGAAAGTCTGGAGAAGCCCGGGATCGATCCTGCGACCCCTGGTTTACAAGGCGAGTAGCATAACCACTACATCACAGAGGCTTCTGCTTGTTGCAACAGAAGAGAGATGATAAAAGGTGTGATCAGGTCTCTGATTATCTTGAAAGCTATGATCTTGCAAGAAGCATCGGCCAGTTTGAAGTGGTATATCAGCCAGCACATTGAAAGCATTTCAAAGAGTCTACCATAACAGAGAAACGTTGTCAACGACAAGTTCAACTGCCTTTAAGGGAAATGGGAACACCTTCAGGGGAGGTAACTCCTGCAAATGTATTTTTGTCTCCATCTCAATAGGGATCAACTCTTAAAGGAAAGAATTTGCTCCTGAGGAGCAAATTCTTTCCTTTAAGAATAGACCCTTTTTCAGTGGGACAGGGCTTATAGAACAGTGAACAGGAAGTCCCAAAAGTTGTCTCCTTTTGAAAAATGGCGGAAAAAATCTGCCAGGTGTTCCCATTCCCCTTAAGGTGCACTGTCAAGAGATGTGCACATCGATGATTAGGTAAGTGAAAGGAATACCAGAGCTACGCGGCCGACTACGCGGAAGTGTTTGAAATCTAAGTTGATTTGGACTTGGCACAAAGCTGGAAGTCTGCAGGGCTGTGGTACTGCCAACACATTGTATACATATGGCATTTAGGACAGTATACCAATGACATACAGAAAGACTGAACCCGCACTTCTATACAAGCTGTCTTTGTTTGTTTTATTTTGTTTGATTTGAGGTTTAACGTCACCATCAACACTGTAAAGGTCATTTTGGGGACGTTGCTTCCAATTTTGTGGGATTTTACCCGACAAGCAGTCTTAAAACTTCTAAAGATTAAGTGGCAAGACTGGATTTTTACCACAGAAGTCCTGAAAAGAGTAGGCTGCAAGGTGTACATACTCTTCTGAAACTGACCTATTTAAGATAGACATGTCATGCTACTAGAGCGCATGATGAACATTTGTCTGTGGCAATCCTCTTTGGAGAACTACAGGTGGCAAGATGAAGCGATGCAAGAACACCCTCAAAGCCACCCTAAAGGACTTTAAAGTAAAAACAGAGTCGTTGGAACAAATTTCATAGGACGGAGCAAAGTGGCCAGGCATGACAAGCGCAGATGTTGTTGAATGCGAAGCAAAATCTATCTGCAAAACCGTTCCGGAACGTACTCAGTGGACATGTGCAACAGGCAATTTAGAGCTAAGACTGGTCTCATCAGCTATGTTTAAACACACACAGTAATACTTAAACCATTTAATTACAACTGGACAGAAGTTTAACTCATTGTGTACTGGTGGACTCTTCCATTGCTATAAGTCCATTCGTAATTTAAGGGATGTCAGACCTTTTTTTTCGTTTTGATTCTATTTTTTATGGACAATCGTGTTAGCAAACAGTGCAGACCGTGATCTTATCTGGGCCTGCACTGTTTGCCAGGGTACCCGTAAAGGCGTTGCCCGCCTGAAATAGGTTAATAAGTGTTATTATTAATTGACTATCCTGTATTGATCGAAGGTCGTCAGTATTAAAGGTGCATTATTCAGCTATCCGGAAAAAATGCTTCCAAAAATAAAACATATATAGGCGGTATTTTTCTTTAAAACAAATCAAATGAATGCATTTTATGCAAAAATGCGAACAATTATGATGACAGGTAAACGAATTTGAGAGGGATTCCCTAACTAGGTTTCGAACACTAGTTAGATCTATTTTTAGTTCGTGACAAAAATAGAATCCCCATATATGACGTTATGCGACGTTCATTTTTGGCCTTGTTTGCTTAGGCCATGCCTGAATCGGAAAAATATGATGCTGAATACCATGCCATAAGTATTGACACTCAGAGACGATACTGTCGCCATGTATCTGTAAAGTGACAGATTTATTTTTAGAACAGAAATTCCGAACACATGTTCAGAGCGAAGGGTAAACACGAATGAAAACGACCATTTTCACAAAGTTCTGAAGCTGTTTTTGGCTCCGAAAGTGTACACATGACAAAGGAGTATGCATTGAAGATAAAAACCAGAAAAAAATTGAGACCCGGTAGCTCAATAATGCACCTTTAACATCAGGTCAACCAATATTAACCGTAGGTAAGTGAGGTAAAAAAAACAATAATCATGTTTTTAATTGTGTAAATTAATAAAATTGTCATTAATCATGTAATTTCGTATTGACTCAGTAACAGGTCCTCGGTCAGCTGTATTGGCCCTCGGCCTTCGGCCTTCGGCCTCGGGGCCCAATGCAGCAGTCCGGGCCAATACGAAATTACATGATTAATAACATTATATTATTGTAGGCGTGATGATCATTTCATTTTTATGACGAGACGTTATCTGCAAAATAACGGAGACGTTATGCGATAAATAGAGGCTCTTACATGAGTGTTCATGTATTATTGATTTTGTTAAACGAGTTGAAAAAAAATGAATAAAATGCGAGGTTTGCCGAACACTTTATTCCTTTTCCTCAACGAGGTTAATAAATTCAATAATATATGAGCACGAATGCAAGATTTGATTTATCATAGGATATTTAAAACGCATTTTTGCACAAAAATGTCAATATTCCGCCATTAGTAAACGCGACGCAGTTAAGGATGTCGTACGTGTAACAATTATGATGACGTATTATGACGGGACGTAACTAACTAATTTGCATATTTAACCCACTGCTAGATTACCGAATTTATTACATGGCGTTATTACACTCTCAGAAGCGACGTCATACGACAAACAGAGGATCTTACATGAGTGTTCATGTATTATTGAATTTTTAAACGCGTTGAAAAAAATGATAAAATGCAAGGCTTTGCCAAGCATTTTATCCATTTTTCTCAACAAGTTTAATAAATTTAGTAATATATGAGCACGAATGCAAGATTGCATTTATCATATGACATTTAAAACGCATTTAATTCACGATGTTTGTAAAAAAATGTCAATGATCCGCCATTTGTAAACGCGACGTCGTTAAGGACGTCGTACGTGTAACGTTACGGGACTTATATAACTAATTTGCATATTTAATCCACTAGTGGATTACGGAATTTATTACATGGCGTGATTACACTCTCAGACGCGACGTCATATGATAAATAGAGGATCTTTCATGAATGTTGATGTAGTCTTGAATTTATTAAACGAATTGCGGAAAAGGTATAAAATGCGAGGCTTCGCCGAGCATTTTATCCCTTTTCATCAATTCGTTTAATAAATTCAATAATACATGAGCACGAACGCAAGATTCAATTTATCATATGGCATTTAAAACGCATTTCACGATTTTTGTATAAAAATGCCAATATTCCGCCAGTAGTAAACACGACGCCGTTATGGATGTCGTACGTGTAACGTCATGGGACGTATTTAATAAATTTGCATAATCTAATTCCACTAGTATATTACCGAATTTATTACATGGCGTCACTACATTGTCAGACGCGACGTCATATGATAAAATGCGATATCACAACCATGTGCTTCATGTACAAAGGCATCTTAATATCTGTGGAACTATCATTGTTGATAATTGTTTGTTTGATTTGAGGTTTAACGTCCCCGTCAATACTGTATAGGTCATTTTGGAGACGTTGCTTCCCAGTTTGTGTGACTTTTACCCAACATTGAGATGAAATGACATCTCAAGCCCTGTCTTCCAATGAAATCAATAGGGTTTATAAGCATGGACGGTCCGACTCGCACCGCTTTGCCTGGGCAGGCGTACATCCTTTAAGCGGTTTACCAGTGCTCGTGTGTGGTCGGTTTCAGCTCTGCACGGAAGCATCATGCAGCCCATCTATTTCTTCAAGCCCCGATGGGCGGGGGTCGTAATCATTTTTGAGAAGAAACGTAATAACAATTTTCTTATTATTTCTGCTCCAAAGAGCCTCCTTGAGGCGGTTCTAACGAGTACCCACAAGTAATATTTTTTGCAATCATAACGAAAAATAAAAATGTATGGCAAGGTAAACCTGACTTTTCTCTATATAAAGTGGTGTTTACATGGTAAAGTCGAGTTTACAAAGGTATTCAGTAAACGGATTCTACTCCCATGGTTTGCTTATCGCAATGCATACACATTATTTATTTGTGTTAGAATCTTTTATTCCCAAATCAGTTTATTAAAACTAATCAATGGATTTAGAGGTAAAGCAACCCATAACCCTTTTTGTACAAGAAGCCCCAAAAGGAGTAACTGGCAAACTGTGCAGGCCCTGATTAGAACGCGGCGTCTGATCAGGGCCTACACTGTTTGCAAAAAGTTCAGCCGTTTCAATATAGATTTTGAAGAAAACGCAACCTGGCACCTCAGGCTAAATTATAAAAAATGGAATCCTGCTATTTATAAGGAGGAAGATTCCATTTGGAACAAAAAGGGTTAAGAATAGGCCCGTAATCAACCATTACGGTGAATCTATTGAAATCGCTTTGATTTTAAAGTTTAACATAGAGGTCGATAAATGATTAATTATTCAGCTAAAGAAGAAAAGAATGCAATGTTAGGCTTATAGCGAGAAAATCTGTCTCTGGCATTTTCAAACACGTTAACAAGTCCGTGTCATGAACACCCACGCTAAACCCCAATTTATATAGAAAAATGGGTTTACGGGGGAATAAATTTTTCTCCTTATTTCTGCACCAAGATATTGGTTGCGGGTACTCGTTAGAACAGACTTAATACATAAGCTGTGGGTACTGGTTAGAACCGCCTCAATGAGGCGGTTCTAGCGATAACCTACAATCTATGTTTGGAGTACATGTAAAAATAAGCAAAATACAGTATCGCAAATTTTCATTAGAAAAATAAGTTTTTTTCGAGATATGATAGAATACATTATGTCACAAAGATTTGTCATCGTAATGGGTAAGATTCAGTATTATAACTGACCTGCTCAGTCACACATACTAACAAGACGGGCTTGACATTTCAGATATAGAAACTGGAGACATTGTATTGCATTACGAAAAACACGCCTTTTCAAATACATTGTAAACTTTACCACCGAAAAAGAAAATTTTAAGATGAAAAATTATGATATTTTTCTTATTTCTGCTCAAAATAGAGATTGTGTATACTTTTTAGAACCGGTTCTAACGAGTATCCACAACCTATATTTTAGAGCAGAAAAAAGAAAAATAGGGTTTACCCCTGTAAACACTAGTTTAACTATATAAAAGTGGGGTTCAAGGTGGTTAAAATTATATAGACATGTTTTCGAGATGTCCGACAAGCGAACATAAAAGTGCAGATGCCACTTTGTTGCATCGTGAAATTTTATGTAGAGAAAACTTGGGTTTACAGGGGTATAAATCATTTTTCTTATCCTGCTCTAAGACATATGTTGTGGGTACTCGTTAGAACTTCCTCATTGTACATCACGTGAACAAGTCCGTGAAATAAAGACCCCCCCCCCTAAACCCAACTGCAAAATTGCAGTATGTTTCCTCTGGCTTTATTTGCCGGATCATTACAGGGTCACTGATGAGGCTTTATTAGCCGAAACTACGTAGTATGACCCATCTTCTTTCTTATGAATGTTTTCATTGCTTTTAAAGGAACTCATTTTTGATTTTTATTTGCCTTCACTGCAGCTGGTGTTGTGCCGTGTGGCGGCCGTAAAACGTCTCCCCGTACATCAACCATAGTGTAGTTTATATTTTACTTTTGGTCCTTTGAGATCAGCGTGAATATTCTGAGAAATCAGAAATAAATTATTGGTTTAGACTCATATTCTAGACAGGTTTTTAATTATTTGGACCCCCTTTTGATCTATATCAGTCTTTGTATCGATTGCCTATTCGAAATTCGCAAAATTGCAGTATGTTTCCTCTGGCTTTATTTGCCGGATCATTACAGGGTCACTGATGAGGCTTTATTAGCCGAAACTACGTAGTATGACCCATCTTCTTTCTTATGAATGTTTTCATTGCTTTTAAAGGAACTCATTTTTGATTTTTATTTGCCTTCACTGCAGCTGGTGTTGTGCCGTGTGGCGGCCGTAAAACGTCTCCCCGTACATCAACCATAGTGTAGTTTATATTTTACTTTTGGTCCTTTGAGATCAGCGTGAATATTCTGAGAAATCAGAAATAAATTATTGGTTTAGACTCATATTCTAGACAGGTTTTTAATTATTTGGACCCCCTTTTGATCTATATCAGTCTTTGTATCGATTGCCTATTCGAAATTCGCAAAATTGCAGTATGTTTCCTCTGGCTTTATTTGCCGGATCATTACAGGGTCACTGATGAGGCTTTATTAGCCGAAACTACGTAGTATGACCCATCTTCTTTCTTATGAATGTTTTCATTGCTTTTAAAGGAACTCATTTTTGATTTTTATTTGCCTTCACTGCAGCTGGTGTTGTGCCGTGTGGCGGCCGTAAAACGTCTCCCCGTACATCAACCATAGTGTAGTTTATATTTTACTTTTGGTCCTTTGAGATCAGCGTGAATATTCTGAGAAATCAGAAATAAATTATTGGTTTAGACTCATATTCTAGACAGGTTTTTAATTATTTGGACCCCCTTTTGATCTATATCAGTCTTTGTATCGATTGCCTATTCGAAATTCGCAAAATTGCAGTATGTTTCCTCTGGCTTTATTTGCCGGATCATTACAGGGTCACTGATGAGGCTTTATTAGCCGAAACTACGTAGTATGACCCATCTTCTTTCTTATGAATGTTTTCATTGCTTTTAAAGGAACTCATTTTTGATTTTTATTTGCCTTCACTGCAGCTGGTGTTGTGCCGTGTGGCGGCCGTAAAACGTCTCCCCGTACATCAACCATAGTGTAGTTTATATTTTACTTTTGGTCCTTTGAGATCAGCGTGAATATTCTGAGAAATCAGAAATAAATTATTGGTTTAGACTCATATTCTAGACAGGTTTTTAATTATTTGGACCCCCTTTTGATCTATATCAGTCTTTGTATCGATTGCCTATTCGAAATTCGCAAAATTGCAGTATGTTTCCTCTGGCTTTATTTGCCGGATCATTACAGGGTCACTGATGAGGCTTTATTAGCCGAAACTACGTAGTATGACCCATCTTCTTTCTTATGAATGTTTTCATTGCTTTTAAAGGAACTCATTTTTGATTTTTATTTATATAGAGAAAACTGGGGTTTACGGGGGTAAACATTATTTTCCTTATTTCTGCTCCAAAACATAGGTTGTGGGTACTCGTTAGAACCGCCTCAATGAGGCGGTTCTAACGAGCACCCAAAACCTATGTTTGCAGTATAAATAAGAAAAATATCACAAATTTTCATCAGAAAAATTGCTTTTTTTTTTTAGGTTTGAAAATGCACTATAACACACGGATGTGTTTCCGTAATGAACTGGCCTGCTCTGTCACCTATACTAGCAAGACGGGATTGGCATTTCAGATATAGAAACTCGAGAAGGCGGTTCTACTGAGCACCCACAACCTATGTTTGGAGTAAAAAAAAGAAAAAAATCAGAAATTAACATCAGAAAAGACACCATTTTGGAGATATGAAAAACTGCACTATGTCACACGGATGTGGCATGGTAATGGTTCGAAAAAGAGCATCACGAAAAAATGCCTATATAATACTGACCCCTTTGAACCCCACTTTTTATATAGTTTACAGGGGTAAACTTTATTTTTCTAATTTCTGCTCTAAAATATAGATTGTTGGTACTCGGTAGAACCGCCTCGATGAGGCGGTTCTAACGAGTACCCACAATCTATATTTTGAGCAGAGGTAAGAAAAATATCACAATATTTCATCTGAAAAGTTTCACTTTTTCGGCGGTAACGTTTACAATGTATTTGTATAGGCGTGTTTTCGTAATGGGAAAACAGATTTTCTCATAACGTAGCTCACAGATAGATGCAAATACATATGGAATATGGATTGTTCTTTCTTTTCTTTTCTTTTTTTTTTTTTTTTTTTTTACAACAGATTCGCGGCGTAATCTCTATCTGGTATGATTTTTTTTTTGTGCCGCATTGTTTTCTTCAATTGAAAACTGGCGATATTTTTATTCTTATTTTTTAGTCCATAGTTCTGGGAAGTATTATGTGCATTTAGTGTTTTGTTTGTTTGATATGAGGTTTAACGTCCCCGTCAACACTGTAAAGGTCATTTTGGAGACGTTGCTAACAATTTTGTGGGACTTTTACCCGACATTGAGATGAAATGACATCTCAAGCCCTGCTGCCCAATGAAACCAATAGGGTTTATAAGCATGGACGGGCCGACTTGCACCGCTTTGCCTGGGCAGGCTTAGATCCTCTAAGCAGTTTTCCAGTACTCGTGTGCGGACCGGTTTCAGCTCTGCTTGGAAGCATCATGAAGCCCATATATTTCTTCAAGCCCCGATGGGCGGGGGCCGATGTGCATTTAGAAAGTAATTGTCTTACGATAAGTAAACATCGAAGGTTTGGAAAGATTGCAGACTCTTATGCATATTGGTTTTGTTTGTGTGTGTGTGTTTGTATTGGAGTTTAACGGCCCAGTCACACTATTTAGGTCATTTCTGAGCCGGTCAGTGTACCTATCCACATTTTTCCTGGGCAGGCTCGAACGTAAGCGGTTAACCAGTAAAGTGCACTTTCTTTCGCCAGAAACTGACAACTGCCCTTCTAGAATCAGCGGAAGGGGGAGAAAGAACGTAGAAAAGATTTCAGGATCAATCTCCACGAAAGAATGTTGCCGACCCCGGCGGGAATCGAACCCGCGTCCTCCTGATCACCAGTCAGACGCGCATCCGACTGACCCACCGAGGCCGGCTTGGTCAGATTAATTTCCAGTTTAAGGGATGTTTGATTATTGTAAGCATTACATTAAGCAACAAGGATCGGGAGGTCACGGGCTCGATACCTGCTGGGGTCGGCTACATTCATTCATGGAATTAACTACGGTCATTCTGTCCCTTCCGCTGATTCAAGAAGGGCATCGACCTGATAAAAATGTGTGATAGTTTTTTTTAAGCCTGCTCCAAACAAAGGTTGCAGGTGCTTAATTCAATATATCCTTAAACCTTGCCCTGCTGAGCCCGGATATGTCTTTTCTTTCAAACAATGTGTATCCAGATCAGATGGCTTCTGAAGAAGCCATCTGATCAGGATCTACATTGTTTGTCTTTCAGATTGTGAATTTGTTGCAATAGTTTGCATCAAGTAATCTGGTTGGCTGATAATGGGAAGTGGGTGTGGCAGATTAAAATATTCAGCAGGACAAGGGTTAAATTGACCCTCTGTGCTTTCTGGCATGACACTAAGATTAATGCTCAATGCCTCGAACTTCTCATATCTCGAACAAAGTATTCATGCTACCGAAGGTGCTCCAGTCATAGAGGTTCAACTATATATTGATTTATAATAAATAACTTGAAGATAAAATGCCATATATTGAAGCGATTTATATTGTTGTGAAGTTTTATTTAATGACGAACAATACGTATAGTTCACAGTACACTACATACAGCGACCGGGTCGCCAGCTCAATATTGATGTTCTGCGATATAGTTTAAAGGAATACTTAGGCTAAACGTAGGTAAGTTCAAACAAGCTACTTGTAAATGTTTTTAATGAACAAAAAGGTTTCATAGATCACCCAGATTCTAATCATAGGCAGTGGCGCCCCCGCCAATCGGGGCTTTGACAAATAGTTTGGGCTGCATCGTGTTTCTGCGCAGAGCTGAAACCGACCGAACTTGAGTACTGGTAAATCGCTTAATAGGTCTAAGATTGCGAGTTGGACCGCTCCTCAAACCCTTACAGTTTCTTTTGGGCGGTAGGGCCTGAGGTGTCATTGTACATGTATCTCATTGTCGGGTAAAAGTCTCACAAAATCGGGAGAATGGTCTCCAAAATGACCTAAATACAGTTGAATAACTCGAATACTTTTGGAACTATGAAAATTTGTTCGAGATAGTGGTAGTTCGAACTACTGAGGATTAATCAAAGTGTCAGGTCATGAGGAATTATGGGAATCTTTTAAAGATATCTTAACGCTCTTCTATAAAATCAAGGTATGTTATGTGTACTCATTAGAATCGCCTCATAGAGGCGATTCTAATGAGCACACACAACATACCTTTTCAGGATAAGGTCTGGAAAAAAAAAAACTCCCTTAAATTAGCAATACAATGAAAAAGGCTATCTGGAGCTATTCCGAATGAATCCTTTGCCCCCGCCCATCGATACTTGGAGAAATAGATTGGGCAATATGATGCTTCCACACAGAGCTGAAACTGACCACTCACGAGTACTGGTAAACCGCTCAGAAGACTAGGCTTGCCCTGGCAAAGTGATGTGAGTCAGACCGTCTAATGCATATAAGCCTTTGGTTTCATTGGGTGGCGGGGATTAAGATGTTATTTCATCTCAATGAGGGTAAAAGTCCCACAAAATTGGAAGTTGACGGGAACGTTAATATCAATTCAAACGAATGAATTTTCCTGGTGCTCAGAAGTGAGTTCTAATAAGCCCAAGGTAAACGAGCTATATGTTCGAGTTATCGAAGTTTCATTGTCGTGTTGACGGGGACGTAAACCTCAACACAAACAAACAATTTTCAATCATTGCATTCTCTATTAAAGCCTCAAATTCTTAATAACTGAAAAGGTAAAAATAGTAATTGAAACTTGAATAGAGTCGAACTTCAATGGCTTGAGCACGTTCGGGACCATGAAAATTTGTTCGAGGTTAGGGTAGTCTGGGCCACTTAGGGTTACCCATTACACCAGTATAGGAGGCATAATGAAAAGAATTTAGTTTTATGTAGAATAAAGTTACGTTGTGTGTACTCATTAGAATCGCCTCGTTGAGGCGATTCTAATGAGCACATACAACATGCCTTTTGATGATAAAAGATTTTCCCAATTTATCCCTTACATTCTTATCGCCAGGAGAAATAAATTGGGCTGCATGATGCTTCCACGCAGAGCTGAAACCGACCGCACACGGGTACTGGTAAACCACCCAGAAGGTCTAAGCCTGCTCAGGCAAAGTGTTGCGAGTTGGACCGTAAAATCCTTAAACCATATTGGTTTCATTGGGCGGCAGGGATTGAGGTGTCATCTCATCTCAATGTCGGGTAAAAGTCTCACAAAATTGGAAACAAAGTTTCTTAATTGACCTAAATTGTGTTGACGGTGACGTTAGACCTCACTTCAAACAAACAAACTTATCAGGGGCAAATGGAAGGATTCCCTAAGGACACAAGAATGAGTTCGGCACAGTAATGGTAACGAGTTTAGCGGTTGTTCGAGCCACTGAAATTCACAGTATATAGGTTAATATAATGTTTTAAGCATATAATAATAATAATAATAATAATAATAAATAGTCTTACACGAGTGGTCATTTCATATGAATTTTATCAAACGAGCAGCCGGTGACATAGGTCTGTTTATCGTTTTTAACCCTTTTTGTACCAAATGGAATCTTCCTCCTATATATAGCAGGAGTCCATTTCAAAAGTTAGGGATGTCAGGTTGTGTTTTCATGAAAATTTATTTGGAAAATGACTGAACTTCTAGCAAACAGTGGAGGTCCTGATCAGACGCCGCGTTCTGCGGCGTCTGATCTGGGCCTGCCCTGTTTGCCAGGGTACCCGTTATGGGGTTTCTGGTACTAAATGGGTTAAATCGGATTTTATTGCCCCGAAGTTTAAATGAATTTCAAAAGTCAATATAGAGGTTAAAACGTTTTGAGTCAGTATACAGTTGAAATTACACTTGCAGTCATAACATACCGTTATCCTCTAAAATCAGCCAATTTATAGGTTGCTGATGATGATGATGATAACAATAATAATAATAATTTGATTTGATTTGATTTGATGTGAGGTCTAACGTCCCCATCATCACTGAAAAGGTCATTTTGAAGCCGTTGCTTCCAATTTTGTGGGACTTTTACCCGACATTGAGATTAAATGACATCTCAAGCGCCCAATGAAACCAATAGGATTTATAAGAATGGACGGTCAGACTCACACTGCCTTGCCTGGACAGGCTTAGATCCTCTAAGCGGTTTACCAGTACTCGTGTGCGGGTCGGATTCAGCTCTGCGTGGAAGCATCATGCAGCCGATATATTTCTTTAAGCCCCGATGGGAAACAAAAATAATAAGTGGAAGAAGAAGAAAATAAATAAATAACAGCGACATTACATGATGATGATGATGATGATGATGATGATGATGATGATGATGATGATGATGATGATGATGATGATGATGATGATAAATAACAGCGATGTGATATGCTGCTGCTGATGATGATGATGATTATGATGCAAGTTTAAGTGGTGTCTGGTAAATTTCAATAATTTTAGTTTTACAAAAGATGTATGTATTTTAAGCAAACCGTGATGGTCAGAATCAGACACCGCGTCCTATGGTGGCTGGGCTTGCCAATTAAATACACCTTACATGGGACGCTAAGCATGTACAAGCTTAGACATCAGAGTTTCATACGAGTAAGTGGAACTTTTGTAGTATTTGTGTTTAGGATAGAACAAAGAGAATTATCCCCGTATTTGTATACGTTTATGAAGGCAAATGGAAATACCGCCAGTGGAGGCAACTCTGAAAATGTCTCCAATACTCAATCGGTGGCTACTCTTGAGGAAAGAATAAAGAATTTGCTTCTTGGGGGTGGGGGTCTTCTCACAGAGGAAGACTTTGCTCCTAAGGGGTCTACCCAAAGAGGAAAGAATTTGCTCCTTTGGGCTCTACTCATAGAGGAAATAATTTGCGCCTATGGGCTCTATTCACAGAGGAAAGAACTTGCTCCTATGTGCTCTACATATAGAGGAAAGAATTTGCTCCAAAGCGTGTCTACTCATAGAGGAAAGAGTTTGCTCCTAAGGAATCTATCCATGGAGGAAAGAATTTGCTCCTTAAGGAGGTCTACTCATAGAGGAAAGAATTTTCTCTTAAGGGGTCTACTCATAGAGACAAGAATTTGCTCCTAAGGGGTCTATTCCTACAGGATATAATTTGCTGCTTAGGGGTCTACTTATAGAGGGAAGGATTTCCTCATTAGGGGTCTACTCATAGCGGAAAGAATTTGCTGCTAATCGCTCTACTCATAGTGGAAAACATTTACTCCTAAAGGGTTTACTGATAGAGGGAAAGCATTTGCTCCTTAGTGGGGTCTACTAATAGAGGAAAGAAATTGCTCCTAAGAGGTCTACTCATAGAGGAAAGATTCTTTTCCTTTGGGGTCTACTCATAGAGTAAAGAATTTGCTCCTAAGACGTGTACGCATAGAGGACAGAATTTGTTCCTTAGTGGTCTACTCATAGAGGAAAGAATTTGCTCCTTCGGGGTCTACTCATAGAGGAAAGAATTTGCTCCTAAGGGGTCTACTCAAGAGGAAACAATTTGCTCCTGGGGGGGGGGCGTCTATTCATGGAGGAAAGAATTTGCTCCTAGGGTGTCTACTCATAAAGGAAACACTTTGCTCCTTAGGGGGTCTACTCATAGAGGTAACAATTTGCTCCTTAGGGGGTTTACTCATAGAGGAAACAATTTGCTCCTTAGAGGGTCTACTAATAGAGGAAAGAATTTGCTCCTTAGGGGGTCTACTCATAGAGGAAACAATTCGCTCCTTAGAGGGTCTACTCATAGAGGAAACAATTTGCTCCTAAGGGGTCTACTCATAGAGGAAAGAATTTGCTCATTAGAGGGTCTACTCATAGAGGAAACAATTTGCTCCTATGGGGGTCTACTCATAGAGGGAAGAAATTGCTGCTAAGGGTCTAGTCATAGAGGAAGGAATTTGCTCCTAAGGAGCAAATGCTTTCCTCTAAGAGTAGACCCCTTTTTTGGCAAAGGGGTAAAGATGCATTATGTACAGGAAAAATCAACCAAACAGTCACAAACGCTGCACGGTTTGAAACTTTATAAGTTAAGTAAGTAATGTACGCCAGTTAATAAGCTAGTTCAGATATTACTTAGTACAAGTAGCTTTTACAAAAAGCTAGGTGTACGCTTAGCACATATTAAATGTGAATGTCTAGCGTTTTATCCCAGAAATGTGTTTGATACAATTTACTTGCTTTGGCAACATTCTAATTGCCAGTCTGCACCCAGAATTCTTCCGACTGAGGTATAGTGTCTGAAATGTCAAAGTTGCAAATGCTGTAATTTTGTCAAATAGCACTTTTTCATCTTTAAAAAAGGCACATGTGCAACTTTAATTTGCTTGCAACATCTGATCAAATGGAATTGCTTGAAAACTGTTGCTTAGTAGACAACTTTACTACACTTTATAGAAGACTTATTTAAGATTAATCAAAACATTTTGCTAACGGCAAGGTAAGTTTTTAGCTCATCAGAGCCGAAGCCCCGAAGGCTCCTGGGGAGCTTATAGGATAGTCTGTGGTACGTTGTGGTCGAGGGTTTATAAGATTCATATTTTGTATTAGCCTGCACAAATATTACAGCAAATATTGGTGTGTACAAATGTGATAGCAATTCTGTGTCAGAGTTCTGCCTGTGGCCGCTTTTAGTGTGAAAGCTTATACTTGTTATGGGCCGCTTTTTCTTCTTGTGAAAGCTTAAACTTGTTGTTTGTGAAAGCTTAAACTTGTTGTTGAATATAAATATAAATATTCAACATATATAATATGAAGGTCAATCTGCATTGTGGGAAACTAATGGCTGTACTTCCATGTTAAACCCAATGTCTATAATGTCTACGCCCATGGGCGTAGACAATTACATTAACCCTTTTTGTACCAAATGAAATCTTCCTCCTTATATATAGCAGGAGTCAATTTCAAAATTTAGGGGTGTCAGGTTGTGTTTTCATCAAAATTGATTTGGAAAATGACTGAACTTTTAGCAAACAGTGGAGGCCCTGATCAGACGCCGCGTTCTGCGGCGTCTGATCTGGGCCTGCACTGTTTGCCCAGATATCCGTTTTGGGGTTTCGGTACTAAATGGGTTAATATTTATGGAAAACATGGTTAATATTGCTTCATTTATCTTTTATAGGTTAATATTTATGGAAAACATGCCGAACAAGGATTGCGTTCTACTATCCGAGAACACTAATTGATTGAAGAAACAAATATTAAGCGAATAATTCAAAATGGCTTCCAGTAAAGAAAACTTACGGTCATTACTGTTGAATCCACAAACGGAGGATCTGTTTGTTAAATCTCTTTTCGACTGTGTGAAACGGAATCTTGTACAAGAAGTAAACGACCATCTTGATTTAATACTGGAAGAACGCAAAAAGGAAGTACTTTTACGACATCAGGCAGAAGAGGAAACGATTCTACATATGGCAGTTAAAGCGCGGGTAAATACAAACATTATCTCACGCCTGGTAGATTCATGCCCTGTTCTTCTTCTCGAAGCTAGACAAGGCTCTGAAGCATATACTGGACAGACAGCATTACATATGGCAATAACGCAGGGCGATATAGATGTTATCGAGCTTTTATTATCAAAGGCTGATATACTTGGTCCAGGAAAGAAATTGAGTCTTCTTCATCAAAAAGCTACAGGATCTAAATTTGTGAACACAGTAATGATGGGGGAGTTTCCTCTTTCAGTTGCAGTTCTTAAGCTCAACACTGCCAGTGTCGATAGACTGCTGAAACATGGTGCTGAACTCAGTAAACAAAACAGTTCTGGAGACAATGTCTGTCATTCTCTCATTAAATACGCACACTTGTACCCTGAAAAAGTTCCGGAAATTATAAAGGTTTGTGATCACATATCAAATATATCAGTATTAGGTATTTCGGATAAAGCCGATGTTAAAGGCATAGAATTGATGAGTCGCAGTGATCTAGAACAACGTCATGTTCATATTTGGTTAATGGAGAACGAGGAGGGATTAAACCCCTTAAAGTTAGCGGCAAAACTCGGACAACAACTTATATTTAAATACGTAATGGAACTGAAAGGGGTATACTGCTATACCAATTCAGAAGATGGTCTGTTTGATGTGAAATTGTATGATGTCACAGACATTGATTTTGTATCTGAACTGAAATTTTCCGACATCATCCCAATTACTTTTGACCCTTTCTCACCTACATCAGAAAGCAAGAAAATGGAAAGGAACTCTAAAAGTCCCACTGTACCAACACTTGAAATGGTATTCAATAGTGATGCTTCCTTAGTGTTTAAATTTATCGAATTTTCACCGCTGTATTACGTTATAAACAGAAAATGGGATTTCTATAAATGTTTTTATTTGTTATGGGGGTTTCTGCACGTTCTCTTCATGGTCGGTTACTCGGTCTATGCTGTTGAACGATCTAAACTTCCAAGACCCTTGTCCGGTAAATCTGTATCTGAAAGCTACCTTAATCAAATTGAAAAGAGTACATTTATTACGTTCTATGTTGTATTAAGTCTGGTTGTAGCCTGTTTATACCTGATGCAAGAACTCGTGAGAATAGCTAGACGTCGCATGCCATGGTCGTGGTCTCATGTAAGCAACTGTTACCACAACGGTCCGTTTAGGTTGGTGCTTGCACTATTTTCTTTATGCGTCATCGCGGATTTCATCTGGAGAGTGAGTGACAAGAATTACGAGAACTACTTGCTGGTATGTGCGATGATACTGGGATGGTGGTTTCTGGTCTTCTTCCTTCGTGCCTTTAGGCAGTTCAGCTTCTTTACGGTTATGATCCAAAAAGTACTAGTAGGCGATATGTTTCGGTTTTCCATCATTATAGGGATGGAGTTGGTAGC
This sequence comes from Lucinisca nassula, assembly GCA_963580285.1. NCBI lineage: Eukaryota > Metazoa > Mollusca > Bivalvia > Lucinida > Lucinidae > Lucinisca > Lucinisca nassula. Next base: position 155,618,263 of record OY757010.1, read on the forward strand.
CTTCACTACTGGGATGTTTATAGCATTTCAGGGCGTGGTAACATCAGATGAAGCCAACATCACTGAACATTATGGCAAATTAATGGTGCTAATGTTTAAGATGATGTTTGGCTTTACATCTATGGACGTTCTGTTCGAAGCTCGCCAAGCCTGGTTCGCAGTTTGCCTTTATACAGCATTCGTTCTTTTAACCTATGTCCTCATGATCAACTCGCTGATTGCTATGATGTCAAATACGTGCAGTGTGGTGTCACAGAACCGCGAAGTACAGTGGCGTGTCCAGCAGCTGTCTATTATTCTGTTCTTTGAGAGTATTCTCCCCTCTTGTTGTTTGCACCTCGTTGGTCATGCTAGAGAGTGCGACTGGTACGACGCCGCGACGCAGCAGTATGTGAGAAAACAAAGGTTCTTCATGGAAGTAAGGTCACTGTTGGAGGTTACGCACAGTAAATCCCGTCTCCGTATGAGTCCAGAAACAATGATCGAGACGATATTCCACACCATTCGTGACATTCAGCTGCCCAACCTCGGCATATTTGAAAGCGAACCTGTGGATAGAAATCGCACGGTTCACGTTGTCGGAAAGAACAAAGATGAGTTACACAGCGTATCAAGAACGTTAGAAAACAACGAAGCTGAAAAAGCCAGAACAGATGATAAAGAATCGACCTTAGTAACCAATCACATCGAGAAAAAGAAAAGAAAGAAGAAAAAGAAGACAATAGTAGAACCGGAAGCTGCAAATGGAGGACTTGTTGTTCCGCGCATGACGGAAGTAGAGTATTTATCCTCTGAAATAATTTCACCGGAGCTAGCTGTAGAGAGAAGCGTCACACGTGCTGCCAAGAACGTTTTGACTTCTAAGTTAGACACTCACAATCAATGAATTGATCAAATGCAAAGAGGATCATTTCATACGAAATAGAGAATACCAGATTTGTGTCTTTTGATATCAAGTTTATCAGGCAAGGCTTCGAGAATGCTTAAATAATCGCGAGGCTTGCCGGTTCTACATGCGTTCTCGAAGCTGGGTCTGATAAACTTGATATCAAGAGGCACGAATCTGGTATTCTATTTATCAGTTTAAGTTATCCCTTTGTAAACTCTTTAAATTGGCAATTTTTGATCAGTTATCGATTGTCCTCAGTGCGTCCTAACATTCCGGTCCGGAATTCAATCGGCCAGTATATCTACTATCCGCTGACCTTTATTTTTCTTTTGATATTTTTATTTTGTGATTTTTTTCCACTGATAATACACTTTACCTGGTAAACCAGGGCTTTACTGGTAGTCCAGTTCATTCATAAAAGTGCTATGTCCGCGTGATAAAGCCCACTTGTCCTGAGATAGCATTTATTTATCAGGTCCATGTGTTACAATGGAATATATATATAGGGGGTAACTGATAAATAATTATTAAACGAGTCCCTAATTCTATTTATCGTATTTATTCTATTAGTGCCAAAAGAGTCCAAAATATATCAACAGAAAACGTAGGTTTGCCACGGAAGGCGTCATGACGTAATATGCCAGTAACCACGTGTTTCACATATTTTTTTAAAATATGACATCATCCACTAAATACCGGCGACGTAATATGTAAATTCTTTTGTCATATAACGTTGCTCCCGCCCATCGAAATAGACTGGGCTGCATGATGCTTCCACGCAGAGCTGAAATCGACCGCACATGAATACTAGTAAACCACTTAGAAGGTCTACACCTGCCTAAGCAAAGTGGTGCGAGTCAGACCGTCCATGTATATAAACTCTATTGGTTTCATTGGGCGGCAGGGATTGAGGTGTCTTTTCATCTCAGTGTCCGGTAAAACTCGCACAAAATTGGAAGCAACGTCTCCAAAATGACCTAAATAGTGTTAACTGAGATGATCACGTGAACAAACCCATGAAATCAGCAACCCCCTAAAATCCACTTTATGTAAAGAAAACTTGGGTTTACGGGGGTATACATTATCTTATTTATTTCTGCTCCAAAACATAGGTTGTGGGTACTCGTTAGAACCGCCTCGCCCACAATCTATGTGGAGTATAAATAAGAAAAAAAAACAAAAAAAACAAAAAAAAAAAAACAACAGGAATATTCATCAGAAAAGTAGCAACTTTGGAGATGTGAAAAAATGCATATTGTCTCACGGGTCTGTTGCGCCCCCGCCCATCGAGGCCTTGAGAAACAGATTGGGCTGCATGATGCTTCCACGCAGAGCTGAAACCGACCGCACATGAGTACTGGTAAACCACTTAGAAGGTCTACGCCTGCCCAGGTTAGGGTCGGACCGCCCATGTATATATAAACCCTATTGGTTTCATTGGGCGTCAGGGCTTGAGATGTCGTTTCATCTCAATGTCGGGTAAAAGTCCCACAAAATTGGAAGCAACGTCTCCAAAATGACCTAAATAGTGTTGATGGAGACGTCATCACGTGAACAAGTCCATGAAATGAACACCTCTCTAAACCCCACTCTATGTAGAAGAAAACTGGGGTTTCCGGTGTACACATTATCTTTTTTTATTTCTGCTCCAAGACATAGGTTGTGGGTACTCGATAGAACCGCCTCGATGAGGCGGTTCTAACGAGCACCCAAAATCTATGTTTGAAGCACGAGCACCCAAAATCTAAGAAAAATATCGCACCGCCTCGACGAGACGGTTCTAACGAGCACCCAAAATCTATGTTTCGAGCACGAGCATCCAAAATCTAAGAAAAATAACGAGCACCCAAAATCTAAGAAAAATACAGCGGATTTTCATCAGAAAAGAGCCATTTTGGAGATGTGAAAAAAGTACTATGTCTCACTGATGTGTTATAATAATGTACACACAAACAAACTTCGCTGTTATTTAGTACATGTATGACGTCATGTCATTAAATATTTTAGAGCAGAAATAAGAAAAATAAGGTTCACCTTCCCCTGCAAACCTCAGTTACAATATATAAAAATGGGGTTCAAGGGGGTCAAAATCATCGTGGTGGATTTCATTTGAAATTCTGTTGAACTTCTTCGGCACAAAAATCCGATTAAAATCGTTATATATTAAACAATTTAACATTCGTGGTCATTTTATATGGAATGACCTTTCATGTATACTTTATAGCACAAGCTCAGCAAACCTCCTTGAGCCAAGGTTACTAAAAATAGCTCAATGGCATTTTCAGTGCTACAGAGCTACCTGTGGTGACTCATTCTGCAGGTCAGTGTAGCTTGTTCTATAAAGTATGTAAGCTAACAGCCCTGAGCTTCTAAAGTGGTTTCTTCATCGATGACTTTGTGTCATCATTACGGTAACACACCCATACGACAAAGTGCATTTTTCCCCAAAATGGCTACTTTTCTGATGAAACCCTGTGATATTATTTCTTATTTATACTGCAAACATAGGTTGTGAGTGCTCGTTAGAGCCGCCTCAACGAGTACCCACAAACTATGTCTTGAAGCAGAAATTAAAAGAATGCTGTTTACCCCCGTAAACCCCAGTGGGGTTCAGAGGGTGTTCAATACAGGGACTTGATAACGTGATCATGTGGTTATGTGTTAATAGGGGTTAGCCATTGTCTTGCTGAATAAATTAATTTAGCCACACCCATTCCTGACTACACCCATCTAACAAATTGATAAAATGTATTTGTTCAATGCTCGAATTGCATGAGAGCCTTCTTAAGAAGCCATCTGATCTGGATTTATACTGTTTGTAAAAGTAGACGTTGTCGTGGTCAGCAGGATAAGGCTGAACTATAAATCATTCTAATGCACTCGCGATTGTAACGCGACGTCTGATAGGATAACGTCACAATTTTGCGACGATATTCTGCGATATACTATAACGTAACATCGCTTTTCATTGGCTGGCATTCGGTTTAACGCAGCTCACTGTGCTTACCACTTTCAGCAATAGCGCATTTCGTTCAACAAAACAAATGAATGCGTGCATTAGAATGGGGATAACTGTATTCAATGTTGTAATTCGGGGAGGTAAATCGTCGGTTTTACGTTCGCAAATTACGTTTTACGAACAAAATTTTCGACCGTAAAACCGCCGATTTAACTCTCGAGGACAGTTATCACCTAATTTAAAAAATAAAGACAGAGAATGCTGGGAGAATACTGGGAGAATACTGAGAGTGGTGTTAGCATGAGTTGTCTTATTTTTCATATTTTTTTATTACTATTATTACTATTTTTTGTTATCCAAACGTGCATTGTGAGTGTTCCAAGAGGCGGTTCTAACCAGTACGCACAACCTATTTCGGAAGAGAAATAAGAAAAATACTACATACCTTTGTACACCCCAAGTTTTCTTATATAAAGTGGAATTTTTAATGTGTTGATTTCAAGGATTTGTTAACGTGACAACGTATATTTTTGTACGAGTGTTAAGTTGGTTCCTTATTCCTTATTCCTTATTCCTTGTTCCTTATTCCTTATTCCTTATTCCTTGTTCCTTATTCCTTATTCCTTAGTCGATTTTCAACTTCATATTACTTTGCCACGCGGTGTAACAGAACATTTGCGTATGTCCTAATCATCATCATTTTTACTTCTAAGCATGATGGTATAGGTTTCAAAATCCAGCAGGTATCAACTGCGAATAAGGAATAAGGAACAAATCCAAATTTTCCTTATTCCTTATTCGATTTTCAACACCATAGTACTTTGCCATGCGGTGTAACAGAACATTTGCGTATGTCCTAATCATCAACATTTTTACTTCTAAGCATGATGGTATAGGTTTCGAAATCCAGCAGGTATCAACTGCGTTTAAGGAATAAGGAACAAAACCAAATTTTCCTTATTCCTTATTCGATTTTCAAGTTCATAGTACTTTGCCACGAGGTGTAACAGAACATTTGCGTATGTCCTAATCATCATCATTTTTACTTCTAAGCATGATGGTATAGGTTTCGAATTCCAGCAGGTATCAACTGCGAATAAGGAATAAGGAACAAATCCAAATTTTCCTTATTCCTTATTCGATTTTCAACTTCATAGTACTTTGCTACGCGGTGTAACAGAACATTTGCGTATGTCCTAATCATCATCATTTTTACTTCTAAGCATGATGGTATAGGTTTCAAATTCCAGCAGGTATCGACTGCGAATAAGGAATAAGGAACCAAACCAAATTTTCCTTATTCCTTATTCGATTTTCAACTTCATAGTACTCTGCCACGCGGTGTAACAGAACATTTGCGTATGTCCTAATCATCATCATTTTTACTTCTAAGCATGATGGTATAGGTTTCGAAATCCAGCAGGTATCAAATGCGAATAAGGAATAAGGAACAAATCCAAATTTTCCTTATTCGATTTTCAACTTCATGGTACTTTGCCACGCGGTGTAACAGAACATTTGCTTATGTCCTAATCATCATCATTTTTACTTCTAAGCATGATGATATAGGTTTCGAAATCCAGCAGGTATCAACTGCGAATAAGGAATAAGGAACAAATCCAAATTTTCCTTATTCCTTATTCGATTTTCAAATTCATAGTACTTTGCCACGCGGTGTAACAGAACATTTGCGTATGTCCTAATCATCATCATTATTACTTCTAAGCATGATGGTATAGGTTTCGAATTCCAGCAGGTATCAACTGCGAATAAGGAATAAAGAACAAATCCAAATTTTCCTTATTCCTTATTCGATTTTCAAGTTCATAGTACTTTGCCACGAGGTGTAACTTAACATTTGCGTATGTCCTAATCATCATCATTGTTACTTCTAAGCATGATGGTATAGGTTTCGAATTCCAGCAGGTATCAACTGCGAATAAGGAATAAGGAACAAAACCAAATTTTCCTTATTCCTTATTCGATTTTCAACTTCATAGTACTTTGCCAAGCAGTGTAACAGAACATTTGCGTATGTCCTAATCATCACCATTTTTAATTCTAAGCATGATGGTATAGGTTTAGAAATCCAGCAGGTATCAACTGCGAATAAGGAATAAGGAACAAATCCAAATTTTCTTTATTCCTTATTCGATTTTCAACATCATAGTATTTTGCCACGCGGTGTAACAGAACTTTTGCGTATGTCCTAATCGTCATCATTTTTACTTCTAAGCATGATGGTATAGGTTTCGAAATCCAGCAGGTATCAACTGCGAATAAGGAATAAGGAACAAATCCAAATTTTCCTTATTCGATTTTCAACTTCATGGTACTTTGCCACGCGGTGTAACAGAACATTTGCTTATGTCCTAATCATCATCAATTTTACTTCTAAGCATGATGATATAGGTTTCGAAATCCAGCAGGTATCAACTGCGAATAAGGAATAAGGAACAAATCCAAATTTTCCTTATTCCTTATTCGATTTTCAACTTCATAGTACTTTGCCACGCGGTGTAACAGAACATTTGCGTATGTCCTAATCATCATCATTATTACTTCTAAGCATGATGGTATAGGTTTCGAATTCCAGCAGGTATCAACTGCGAATAAGGAATAAAGAACAAATCCAAATTTTCCTTATTCCTTATTCGATGTTCAACTTCATAGTGCTTTGCCCCGCGGTGTAACAGAACATTTGCGTATGTCCTAATCATCAACATTTTTACTTCTAAGCATGATGGTATAGGTTTCGAATTCCTGCAGGTATCAACTGCGAATAAGGAATAAGGAACTCCAAATTTTCCTTATTCCTTATTCGATTTTCAAGTTCATAGTACTTTGCCACGCGGTGTAACAGAACATTTGCGTATGTCCAAATCATCATCATTTTTACTTTTAAGCATGATGGTATAGGTTTCGAAATCCAGCAGGTATCAACTGCGAATAAGGAATAAGGAACAAATCCAAATTTACTTATTCCTTATTCGATTTTCAACAACATAGTACTTTGCCACGCGGTGTCATAGAACATTTACGTATGTCCTAATTATCAACATTTTTACTTCTAAGCATGATGGTATAGGTTTCGAATTCCAGCAGGTATCAACTGCGAATAAGGAATAAGGAACAAATCCAAACTTTCCTTATTCCTTATTCGATTTTCAACTTCATAGTACTTTGCCACGCGGTGTAACAGAACATTTGCGTATGTCCTAATCATCATCATTTTTACTTCTAAGCATGATGGTGTAGGTTTCGAAATCCAGGAGGTATCAACTGCGAATAAGGAATAAGAAACAAATCCAAATTTTCCTTATTCCTTATTCGATTTTCAAGTTCATAGTACTTTGCCACGCGGTGTAACAGAACATTTGCGTATAGTGGAATCATCATCAATTTTACTTTGAAGCTTAATGGTATAGGTTCCGAAATCCAGCAAGTATCAACTGCGAAAAAAGGAACAAATCAAAATTTTCCATATTCCTTATTCGATTTTCAGCTTCATAGATCTTTGCCGGGCCACTACGGTACGGATGGTCATCAACTCTAGAGAGTCTCCGTTACTGTCCTGTCGCCGGGCTACCACGGGACGGATGGTCATCACCTATAGAGAGTCATCGTTACTCCTGCCGCTTAGCGCGGTGCTTAAGCCACAGTAACGGGCCATCAGGCGGGGTCGCGGACTCTCAGCGCACGCCGGCCATAAAGAGATTCTCCCGATACAAGGAAGTGGCGTAAAATCATTCGTAGACGACCTAGCTTTCGGTCGGGGTGTCGTACTTAGTAGAGAAGCCATCACACTGCGATCTATTGAGACTAAGCCTTTCGACTGGCGGTCTGTACGGGCACGTACCTACCAGGTGGCGTTGTCTCGCCGTTGTCCTCGAATTCAGTCTATAGACATTTAGCAAAATACTCTGTCAAAACGCAGGACAAAAAATTGTAATATTTTTTTATTTCGTTTTTAGGCTATATTCGGTTTTTATGTTTTTCCTCGCATCTTTCCATTATTATTTCTCGCCATTTCCGGTGATTATCTTTTTCACCCTGTGAGCCACGGCGTCTGTAGCCATCATCGAAAGCGAGTCTCCGCTACTACCGCAGCGTAGCCGCAGTTTGGTGTATATGAGTTTATGTCGACTATCGTGTCGCCGGGCCACTGCGGCACGGATGGTCATCGCCTTAAAAGAGTCCCCTTTACTCCCGCCGATAAGCCGCAGTGTGGTCTAATGCAGTATGTGTCTACTGCCCTGTCACCGGGCGACTGCGGGACGAATGGTCATCACCTATAGAGAGTCTCAGTTGCTCCCGTCGTTTGGGCGCAGTGTGGTCTAATGCAGTATGTGTCCATTGCCCTGTCGCCGGGCCACTGCGGGACGGATGGTCATCGCCTCTAGAGAGTCTACCGTTGCTCCCACCGTTTAGCTGAGGTGTGGTCTAATGCAATATGTGTCAACTGTCTTGTCGCCGGGCTACAGCGGGACGGATGATCATCACCTATAGCGGGTCTGGTATAAAGGAGAACAAGTCCATTTCCTTGTCGCCTTTCCACTGCGGCACGGATGGTCACCACCTAAAGAGAGTCTCCGTTACTCCCGCCGCTTAGCCGCGGTGTGGTCTAATGCAGTATGTTTACACTGCCCGTTCTCCGGGCCACTGCGGCACGGGTGATCATCACCTAAAGAGAGTCTCTGCTACACCCGCCGCTTAGCCGCAGTGTGGTCTATTGCAGTAAGTGTCCACTGTCTTGTCGCCGGGTCAGAGCGGGACGGATGATCATCACCTATAGCGAGTCTCCGCAACACCCGAAGTCTATCCGCAGTTTGGTCTAAAGGAGTACATGTTCGTTTCTCTGTCGCCGTGCCACTGCGGCACGGATGGTCATCACATAAAGAGTGTCTCCGTTACTCTCGCAGCTTAGCCACTGTATGGTCTAATGCAGTATGTGTCCACTGCCCTTTCTCCCGGCCTGCGTCACGGATGATCATCTCCGCTACTCCAGCCGCTTAGCCACAGTGTAGACTAATGCAGTATGTGCCCACTGTCTTGTCGCTGGGCTACAGCTGGCCGGATGATCATCACCACAGCGAGTCTCCGCTACTCCCGCAGCCTATCCGCAGTTTGGTCTAAAGGAATACATGTCATCACCTAAAGAGAGTCTCCGTTACTCCCGCCGATTAGTCGCGGTGTGGTCTAATGCAAGTTGTGTCCACTGCCCTTTTTCCGGACCAGTGCGGCACGGATGATCATCACCTAAAGAGAGTCTCCGCTACACCCGCCGCTTAGCCGCAGTGTGGTCTATTGCAGTATGTGTCCACTGTCTTGTCGCCGGGCTACAGCGGGACGGATGATCATCACCTATAGCGATTCTCCGATACTCCCGCAGCCTATCCGCAGTTTTGTCTAAAGGAGTACATGTCCATTGCCCTGTCGCCGGGCCACTGCGGGAAGGATGGCCATCACCTAAAGAGTCTCCGTTACTCCCGCCGCTTAGCCGCGTTGTGGTCTTATGCAGTATGTGTCCACCGCCCTTTCTCCGGGCCACTTCGGCACGGATGATCATCACCTTAAGAGAGTCTCCGCTACTCCTACCGCTTAGTCGCAGCGTGGTCTGTTGTAGTATGTGTGCACTGTCTTGTCGCCGGGCTACAGCGTGACGGATGATCATCACCTATAGCGATTCTCCGCTACTCCGGCAGCCTATCCGCAGTTTGGTCCAAAGGATTACATGTCCACTGCCCTTTCTCCGGGCCACTGCGGCAGGGACGGTCATCACCTATAGAGAGTCTCAGTTACTCCCGCAGTTTAACCGCAGTGTGGTCTAATGCAGTATGTGTCCACTGTCCTGTCGCTGGGCTACCGCGGGACGGATGGTCATCACCTACAGGTCTCCGCTAACCCCGCAGCCTATCCGCAGTTTGGTCTAAAGAAGTACATGTCCATTTCTCTGTCGCCGGGCCACTGCGGAGAGTAGCGGAGACTCGCTATAAGTGATGATCATCCGTCCTGCTGATGAGTCTCCGTTACTCCCGCCGCTAAGCCGCGGTGTGGTCTAATGCAGTATGTGTACACTGCCCATTCTCCAGGCGACTGCGGCACGGATGATCATCAACTTAAGAGAGTCTCCGCTACACCCACCGCTTAGCCGCAATGTGGTCTATTGCAATATGAGTCCACTGTCTTGTCGCCGGACTACAGCGGGACGGATGATCATCACCTATAGCGAGTCTCCGCAACCCCCGCAGTCTATCCGCAATTTGGTCTAAAGGAGTGCATGTCCATTTCTCCGTCGCCGAGCCACTGCGGCACGGATGGTCATCACATAAAGAGTGTCTCCGTTACTCTCGCAGCTTAGCCACGGTGTGGACTAATGCACTATGTGTCCACTGCTCTTTCTCCGGACCTGCGTCACGGATGATCATCTCTGCTTCTCCAGCCTCTTAGCCACAGTGTAGTCTATTGAGTCTATTGCAGTATGTGTCCACTGTCTTGTCGCTGGGCTACAGCGGGACGGATGATCATCACCTATAGCGAGTCTCCGCACCCCCCGTAGTCTATCCGCAGTTTGGTCTGAAGGAGTACATGTCCATTCCTCCGTCGCCGGGCCACTGCGGCACGGATGGTTATCACATAAAGAGTGTCTCCGTTACTCTCGAAGCTTAGCCACGCTGTGGTCTAATGCAGTATGTGTCCACTGCTCTATCTCCGGACCTGCGTCACGGATGATCATCTCCGCTACTCCAGCCGCTTAGCCGCGGTATGGACTAATGCAGTATGTGTACACTACCCATTCTCCGGGCCTCTGCGAAACGGAAGATCATCACGTTAAGGGAGTCTCCGCTACACCCACCGCTTAGCCGCAGTGTGGTCTATTGCAGTATGTGTCCACTATCTTGTCGCCGGGCTTCAGGGGGACGGATAATCATCACCTATAGTGAGTCCCCGATACTCCCGCAGCCTATCCGCAGTTTGGTCTAAAGGAGTACATGTCCATTGCCCTGTCGCCGGGCCACTACGGGAAGGATGGTCATCACCTAAAGAGTCTCCGATACTCACGCCGCTTAGCCGCGGTGTGGTCTAATGCAGTATGTGTCCACTGCCCTTTCTGCGGGCAACTGCTGTACGGATGATCATCGCCTTAAGAGTGTCTCCGCTACTCCTGCCGCTAAGCCGCAGCGTGGTCTATTGCAGTATGTGTCCACTGTCTTGTCGCTGGCTACAGCGTAACCGATGATCATTACCTATAGCGATTCTCCGCTACTCCGCAGCCTATTTGCAGTTTGGTCCAAAGGAGTACATGTCCAATGCCCTTTCTCCGAGCCACTGCGGCACGGATGGTCATCACCTATAGAGAGTCTCAGTTACTACCGCCGTTTTTGGCGCAGTGTGGTCTAATGCAGTATGTGTCCATTGCCCTGTCGCCGGGCCACTGCGGGACGGATGGTCATCACCTCTAGAGAGTCTCCGTTGCTCCCGCCGTTTAGCCGCGGTGTGGTCTAATGCGGTATGTGTCCAATGTCCTGTCGCCGGGCTACTGCGGAACGGATGGTCATCACTTATAGCGAGTCTCCGTCTCCGCCGCTTAGCCGCAGTGTGGTTTATTACAATATGTGTCCACTGTCTTGTCACCGGGCTACAGCGGGACATATGATCATCGCCTATAGCGAGTCCCCGATACTCCCGCAGCCTATCCGCACTTTGGTCTAAAGGAGAACATGTCCATTGCCCTGTCGCCAGGCCACTGCGGGAAGGATGTTTATCACCTAAAGTGTCTCCGTTACTCCCGCCGCTTAGCCGCAGTGTGGTCTAATGCAGTATGTGTCAACTGCCCTTTCTCAAGGCCCCTTCGGCAGATAGTGGACACATACTGCAATAGACCACACTGCGGCTAAGCGGTGGGTGTAGCGGAGACTCCCTTAACGTGATGATCTTCCGTTTCGCAGAGGCCCGGAGAATGGGTAGTGTTCACATACTGCATAAGTCCATACCGCGGCTAAGCGGCTGGAGTAGCGGAGATGATCATCCGTGACGCAAGTCCGGAGATAGAGCAGTGGGCACATACTGCATTAGACCACAGCGTGGCTAAGCTGCGAGAGTAACGGAGACACTCTTTATGTGATGACCATCCGTGCCGCAGTGGCCCGGCGACGGAGGAATGGACATGTACTCCTTCAGACCAAACTGCGGATAGACTACGGGGGGTGCGGAGACTCGCTATAGGTGATGATCATCCGTCCCGCTGTAGCCCAGCGACAAGACAGTGGACACATACTGCAATAGACTACACTGTGGCTAAGAGGCTGGAGAAGCATAGATGATCATCCGTGACGCAGGTCCGGAGAAAGAGCAGTGGACACATACTGCATTAGTCCACACCGTGGCTAAGCTGCGAGAGTAACGGAGACACTCTTTATGTGATGACCATCCGTGCCGCAGTGGCTCGGCGACGGAGAAATGGACATGCACTCCTTTAGACCAAATTGCGGATAGACTGCGGGGGTTGCGGAGACTCGCTATAGGTGATGATCATCCGTCCCGCTGTAGCCCGGCGACAAGACAGTGGACTCATATTGCAAAAGACCACATTGCGGCTAACCGTTGGGTGTATCGGAGACTCTCATAAGTTGATGATCATCCGTGCCGCAGTCGCCTGGAGAATGGGCAGTGTACACATACTGCATTAGACCACACCGCGGCTTAGCCGCCGGAGTAACGGAGACTCATCAGCAGGACGGATGATAATCACTTATAGCGAGTCTCCGCTACTCTCCGCAGTGGCCCGGCGACAGAGAAATGGACATGTACTTCTTTAGACCAAACTGCGGATAGGCTGCGGGGTTAGCGGAGACTCGCTGTAGGTGATGACCATTCGTCCCGCGGTAGCCCAGCGACAGGACAGTGGACACATACTGCATTAGACCACACCGCGGCTAAACTGCGGGAGTAACTGAGACTCTCTATAGGTGATGACCGTCCCTGTCGCAGTGGCCCGGAGAAAGGGCAGTGGACATGTAATCCTTTGGACCAAACTGCGGATAGGCTGCGGGAGTAGCGGAGAATCGCTATAGGTGATGATCATCCGTCACGCTGTAGCCCGGCGACAAGACAGTGCACACATACTACAACAGACCACGCTGCGACTAAGCGGTGGGAGTAGCGGAGACTCTCTTAAGGTGATGATCATCCGTGCCGAAGTGGCCCGGAGAAAGGGCGGTGGACACATACTGCATAAGATCACAACGCGGCTAAGCGGCGGGAGTAACGGAGACTCTTTAGGTGAAGGCCATCCTTCCCGCAGTGGCCCGGCGACAAGGCAATGGACATGTACTCTTTTAGACAAAACTGCGGATAGGCTGCGGGAGTATCGGAGAATCGCTATAGGTGATGATCATCCGTCCCGCTGTAGCCCGGCGACAAGACAGTGGACACATACTGCAATAGACCACACTGCGGCTAAGCGGCGGGTGTAGCGGAGACTCTCTTTAGGTGATGATCATCCGTGCCGCACTGGCCCGGAAAAAGGGCAGTGGACACAACTTGCATTAGACCACACCGCGACTAATCGGCGGGAGTAACGGAGACTCTCTTTAGGTGATGACATGTATTCCTTTAGACCAAACTGCGGATAGGTTGCGGGAGTAGCGGAGACTCGCTATAGGTGATGATCATCCGCCCAGCTGTAGCCCAGCGACAAGACAGTGGGCACATACTGCGATAGTCTACACTGTGGCTAAGCGGCTGGAGTAGCGGAGATGATCATCCGTGACGCAGGCCGGGAGAAAGGGCAGTGGACACATTCTGCATTAGACCATACAGTGGCTAAGTTGCGAGTGTAACGGAGACACTCTTTATGTGATGACCATCCGTGCCGCAGTGGCCCCGCGACAGAGAAACGGACATGTACTCCTTTAGACCAAACTGCGGATAGACTTCGGGTGTTGCGGAGACTCGCTATAGGTGATGATCATCCGTCCCGCTCTGACCCGGCGACAAGACAGTGGACACATACTGCAAAAGACCACACTGCGGCTAAGCGGCAGGTGTAGCAGAGACTCTCTTTAGGTGATGATCATCCGTACCGCAGTGGCCCGGAGAAAGGGCAGTGTAAACATACTGCATTAGACCACACCGCGGCTAAGCGGCGGGAGTAACGGAGACTCTCTTTAGGTGGTGACCATCCGTGCCCCAGTGGAAAGGCGACAAGGAAATGGACTTGTTCTCCTTTATACCAGACCCGCTATAGGTGATGATCATCCGTCCCGCTGCAGCCCGGCGACAAGACAGTTGACACATATTGCATTAGACCACACCTCAGCTAAACGGTGGGAGCAACGGTAGACTCTCTAGAGGCGATGACCATCCGTCCCGCAGTGGCCCGGCGACAGGGCAATGGACACATACTGCATTAGACCACACTGCGCCCAAACGGCGTGAGCAACTGAGACTCTCAATAGGTGATGACCATTCGTCCCGCAGTCGCCCGGTGACAGGGCAGTAGACACATACTGCATTAGACCACACTGCGGCTTATCGGCGGGAGTAAAGGAGACTCTCTTAAGGCGATGACCATCCGTGCCGCAGTGGCCCGGCGACACGATAGTCGACATAAACTCATATACACCAAACTGCGGCTACGCTGCGGTAGTAGCGGAGACTCGCTTTCGATGATGGCTACAGACGCCGTGGCTCACAGGGTGAAAAAGATAGTCACCGGAAATGGCGAGAAATAATAATGGAAAGATGCGAGGAAAAAAATAAAAACCGAATATAGCCTAAAAACGAAATAAAAAAATATTACATTTTTTTCCTGCGTTTTGACAGAGTATTTTGCTAAATGCCTATAGACTGAATTCGGGGACAACGGCGAGACAACGCCACCTGGTAGGTACGTGCCCGTACAGACCGCCAGTCGAAAGGCTTAGTCTCAATAGATCGCAGTGTGATGGCTTCTCTACTAAGTACGACACCCCGACCGAAAGCTAGGTCTTCTACGAATGATTTTACGCCACTTCCTTGTATCGGGCGAATCTCTTTATGGCCGGCGTGCGCTGAGAGTCCGCGACCCCGCCTGATGGCCCGTTACTGTGGCTTAAGCACCGCGCTAAGCGGCAGGAGTAACGATGACTCTCTATAGGTGATGACCATCCGTCCCGTGGTAGCCCGGCGACAGGATAGTGGACACAAACTGCATTAGACCACACCGCGGCTTAACGGCGAGAGTAACGGAGACTCTCTAGAGTTGATGACCATCCGTACCGTAGTGGCCCGGCAAAGATCTATGAAGCTGAAAATCGAATAAGGAATATGGAAAATTTTGATTTGTTCCTTTTTCGCAATTGATACTTGCTGGATTTCGGAACCTATACCATTAAGCTTCAAAGTAAAATTGATGATGATTCCACTATACGCAAATGTTCTGTTACACCGCGTGGCAAAGTACTATGAACTTGAAAATCGAATAAGGAATAAGGAAAATTTGGATTTGTTCCTTATTCCCTATTCGCAGTTGATACCTGCTGGATTTCGAAACCTACACCATCATGCTTAGAAGTAAAAATGATGATGATTAGGACATACGCAAATGTTCTGTTACACCGCGTGGCAAAGTACTATGAAGTTGAAAATCGAATAAGGAATAAGGAAAATTTGGATTTGTTCCTTATTCCTTATTCGCAGTTGATACCTGCTGGAATTCGAAACCTATACCATCATGCTTAGAAGTAAAAATGTTGATAATTAGGACATACGTAAATTTTCTATGACACCGCGTGGCAAAGTACTATGTTGTTGAAAATCGAATAAGGAATAAGGAAAATTTGGATTTGTTCCTTATTCCTTATTCGCAGTTGATACCTGCTGGATTTCGAAACCTATACCAAAATGCTTAGAAGTAAAAATGATGATGATTAGGACATACGCAAATGTTCTGTTACACCGCGTGGCAAAGTACTATGAACTTGAAAATCGAATAAGGAATAAGAAAAATTTGGATTTGTTCCTTATTCCTTATTCGCAGTTGATACCTGCTGGAATTCGAAACCTATACCATCATGCTAAGAAGTAAAAATGATGATGATTAGGACATACGCAAATGTTCTGTTACACCGCGTGGCAAAGTACTATGAACTTGAAAATCGAATAAGGAATGAGGAAAATTTGGATTTGTTCCTTATACGCAGTTGATACCTGCTGGAATTCGAAACCTATACCATCATGCTTAGAAGTAAAATATGATGATGATTAGGACATACGCAAATGTTCTGTTACACCGCGTGGCAAAGTACTATGAAGTTGAAAATCGAATAAGGAATAAGGAAAATTTGGATTTGTTCCTTATTCCCTAGTCGCAGTTGATATCTTCTGGATTTCGAAACCTAAACCATCATGCTTAGAAGTAAAAATGATGATGATTAGGACATACGCAAATGTTCTGTTTCTACGCGTGGCAAAGTACTATAAAGTGGAAAATCGAATAAGGAGTAAGGAAACTTTGGTTTTGTACCTTATTCCTTATTCGCAGTTGATACCTGCTGGAGTTCGAAACCTATACCATCATGCTTAGAAGTAAAAATGATGATGATTAGGACATACGCAAATGTTCTGTTAAACCGCGTGGCAAAGTACTATGAAGTTGAAAATCGAATAAGGAATAAGGAAAATTTGGATTTGTTCCTTATTCCTTATTCGCAGTTGATACCTGCTGGAATTCGAAACCTATACCATCATGCTTAGAAGTAAAAATGATGATGATTAGGACATACGCAAATGTTCTGTTACACCGCGTGGCAAAGTACTATGAAGTTGAAAATCGAATAAGGAATAAGGAAAATTTGGATTTGTTCCTTATTCCTTATTCGCAGTTGATACCTGCTGGATTTCGAAAGCTATACCATCATGCTTAGAAGTAAAAATGGTGATGATTAGGACATACGCAAATGTTCTGTTACACCGCGTGGCAAAGTACTATGAACTTGAAAATCGAATAAGGAATAAGGAAAATTTGGATTTGTTCCTTATTCCTTATTCGCAGTTGATACCTGCTGGAATTCGAAACCTATACAATCATGCTTAGAAGTAAAAATGATGATGATTAGGACATACGCAAATGTTCTGTTACACCGCGTGGCAAAGTACTATGAACTTGAAAATCGAATAAGGAATAAGGAAAATTTGGATTTGTTCCTTAGTCCTTATTCGCAGTTGATATCTTCTGGATTTCGAAACCTATACCATCATGCTTAGAAGTAAAAATGATGATGATTAGGACATACGCAAATGTTCTGTTACTACGCGTGGCAAAGTATTATAAAGTTGAAAATCGAATAAGGAATAAGGAAAATTTGGTTTTGTTCCTTATTCCTTATTCGCAGTTGATACCTGCTGGAATTCGAAACCTATACCTAATGCTTAGAAGTAAAAATGATGATGATTAGGACATACGCAAATGTTCTGTTACACCGCGTGGCAAAGTACTATGAAGTTGAAAATCGAGTAAGGAATAAGGAAAATTTGGATTTGTTCCTTATTCCTTATTCGCAGTTGATACCTGCTGGAATTCGAAACCTATACTATCATGCTTAGAAGTAAAAATGATGATGATTAGGACATACGCAAATGTTCTGTTACACCGCGTGGCAAAGTACTATGAACTTGAAAATCGACTAAGGAATAAGGAAAATTTGTATTTGTTCCTTATTCCTTATTCGCAGTTGATACCTGCTGGATTTCGAAACCTATACCATCATGCTTAGAAGTAAAAATGATAATGATTAGGACATACGCAAATGTTCTGTTACACCGCGTGGCAAAGTACTATGATGTTGAATATCGAATAAGGAATAAGGAAAAATTTGGATTTGTTCCTTATTCCTTATTCGCAGTTGATACCTGCTGGATTTCGAAACCTATACCATCATGCTTAGAAGTAAAAATGATGATGATTAGGACATACGCAAATGTTCTGTTACACCGCGTGGCAAAGTACTATGAAGTTGAAAATCGAATAAGGAATAAGGAAAATTTGGATTTGTTCCTTATTCCTTATTCGCAGTTGATACCTGCTTGAATTCGAAACCTATACAGTCATGCTTAGAAGTAAAAATGATGATGATTAGGACATACGCAAATGTTCTGTTACACCGCGTGGCAAAGTACTATGAACTTGAAAATCGAATAAGGAATAAGGAAAATTTTGGATTTGTTCCTTATTCCTTATTCGCAGTTGATATCTTCTGGATTTCGAAACCTATACCATCATGCTTAGAAGTAAAAATGATGACGATTAGGACATACGCAAATGTTCTGTTACTACGCGTGGCAAAGTACTATAAAGTCGAAAATCGAATAAGGAATAAGGAAAATTTGGTTTTGTTCCTTATTTCTTACTCGCAGTTGATACCTGCTGGAATTCGAAACCTATACCATCATGCTTAGAAGTAAAAATGATGATGATATGGACATACGCAAATGTTCTGTTACACCGCGTGGCAAAGTACTATGAAGTTGAAAATCGAATAAGGAATAAGGAAAATTTGGTTTTGTTCCTTATTCCTTACTCGCAGTTGATACCTGCTGGATTTCGAAACCTATACCATCATGCTTAGAAGTAAAAATGATGATGATTAGGACATACGCAAATATTCTGTTACACCGCGTGGCAAAGTACTATGAAGTTGAAAATCGAATAAGGAATAAGGAAAATTTGGATTTGTTCCTTTTTCCTTATTCGCAGTTGATACCTGCTGGATTTCGAAAGCTATACCACCATGCTTAGAAGTAAAAATGATGATGATTAGGACATACGCAAATGTTCTGTTACACCGGGTGGCAAAGTACTATGAAGTTGAAAATCGAATAAGGAATAAGGAAAATTTGGATTTGTTCCTTATTCCTTATTCGCAGTTGATACCTGCTGGAATTCGAAACCTATACCATCATGCTTAGAAGTAAAAATGATGATGATAAGGACATACGCAAATGTTCTGTTACACCGCGTGGCAAAGTACTGTGAACTTGAAAATCGAATAAGGAATAAGGAAAATTTGGATTTGTTCCTTATTCCTTATTCGCAGTTGATACCTGCTGGATTTCGAAACCTATACCATCATGCTTAGAAGTAAAAATGATGATGATTAGGATATACAAAAAATGTTCTGTTACACCGCTAGGCAAAGTACTATGAAGTTGAAAATCAAATAAGGAATAAGGAAAATTTGGATTTGTTCCTTAGTCCTTATTCGCAGTTGATATCTTCTGGATTTCGAAACCTATACCATCATGCTTAGAAGTAAAAATGATGATGATTAGGACATACGCAAATGTTCTGTTACTACGCGTGGCAAAGTACTATAAAGTTGAAAATCGAATAAGGAATAAGGAAAATTTGGTTTTGTTCCTTATTCCTTATTCGCAGTTGATACCTGCTGGAATTCGAAACCTATACCTAATGCTTAGAAGTAAAATGATGATGATTAGGACATACGCAAATGTTCTGTTACACCGCGTGGCAAAGTACTATGAAGTTGAAAATCGAGTAAGGAATAAGGAAAATTTGGATTTGTTCCTTATTCCTTATTCGCAGTTGATACCTGCTGGAATTCGAAACCTATACCATCATGCTTAGAAGTAAAAATGATGATGATTAGGACATACGCAAATGTTCTGTTACACCGCGTGGCAAAGTACTATGAACTTGAAAATCGACTAAGGAATAAGGAAAATTTGGATTTGTTCCTTATTTCTTATTCGCAGTTGATACCTGCTGGATTTCGAAACCTATACCATCATGCTTAGAAGTAAAAATGATAATGATTAGGACATACGCAAATGTTCTGTTACACCGCGTGGCAAAGTACTATGAACTTGAAAATCGAATAAGGAATAAGGAAAATTTGGATTCGTTCCTTTTTCCTTATTCGCAGTTGATATCTTCTGGATTTCGAAACCTATACCATCATGCTTAGAAGTAAAAATGATGATGATTAGGATATACGCAAATGTTCTGTTACTACGCGTGGCAAAGTACTATAAAGTTGAAAATCGAATAAGGAATAAGGAAAATTTGGTTTTGTTCCTTATTCCTTATTCGCAGTTGATACCTGCTGGAATTCGAAACCTATACCATCATGCTTAGAAGTAAAAATGATGATGATTAGGACATACGCAAATGTTCTGTTACACCGCGTGGCAAAGTACTATGAAGTTGAAAATCGAATAGGGAATAAGGAAAATTTGGTTTTGTTCCTTATTCCTTATTCGCAGTTGACACCTGCTGGATTTCGAAACCTATACCATTATGCTTAGAAGTAAAAATATTGATGATTAGGACATACGCAAATGTTCTGTTACACCACGTGGCAAAGTACTATGATGTTGAATATCGAATAAGGAATAAGGAAAATTTGGATTTGTTCCTTATTCCTTATTCGCAGTTGATACCTGCTGGATTTCGAAACCTATACCATCATGCTTAGAAGTAAAATGATGATGATTAGGACATACGCAAATGTTCTGTTACACCGCGTGGCAAAGTACTATGAACTTGAAAATCGAATAAGGAAGAAAGAAAATTTGGATTTGTTCCTTATTTCCTATTCGCAGTTGATACCTGCTGGAATTCGAAACCTATACCATCATGCTTAGAAGTAAAAATGATGATGATTAGGACATACGCAAATGTTCTGTTACACCGCGTGGCAAAGTACTATGAACTTGAAAATCGAATAAGGAATAAGGAAAATTTGGATATGTTCCTTATTCCTTATTCGCAGTTGATACCTGCTGGAATTCGAAACCTATACGATCATGCTTAGAAGTAAAAATGATGATGATTAGGACACACAAAAATGTTCTGTTACACCGCGTGGCAAAGTACTATGAAGTTGAAAATCAAATAAGGAATAAGGAAAATTTGGATTTGTTCCTTATTCCTTATTCGCAGTTAATATCTTCTGGATTTCGAAACCTATACCATCATGCTTAGAAGTAAAAATGATGATGATTAGGACATACGCAAATGTTCTGTTACTACGCGTGGCAAAGTAATATAAAGTTGAAAATCGAATAAGGAATAAGGAAAATTTGGTTTTGTTCCTTATTCCTTATTCGCAGTTGATACCTGCTGGAATTCGAAACCTATACCATCATGCTTAGAAGTAAAAATGATGATGATTAGGACATACGCAAATGTTCTGTTACACCGAGAGGCAAAGTACTATGAAGTTGAAAATCGAATAAGGAATAAGGAAAATTTGGTTTTGTTCCTTATTCCTTATTCGCAGTTGATACCTGCTGGATTTCGAAACCTATACCATCATGCTTAGAAGTAAAAATGTTGATGATATGAACATACGCAAATGTTCTGTTACACCGCGTGGCAAAGTACTATGATGTTGAATATCGAATAAGGAATAAGGAAAATTTGGATTTGTTCCTTATTCCTTATTCGCAGTTGATACCTGCTGGATTTCGAAACCTATACCATCATGCTTAGAAGTAAAAATGATGATGATTAGGACATACGCAAATGTTCTGTTACACCGCGTGGCAAAGTACTATGAAGTTGAAAATCGAATAAGGAATAAGGAATAAGGAACAAGGAATAAGGAATAAGGAACAAGGAATAAGGAACCAACTTAACACTCGTTATTTTTGTCTACATCATTTGCTGTTTCTTTCTGCTCACAATTTGCCAGGGACCGGGGTTATAAAAAATTTTCATGCTCAACTCACTTTAGCATAAAATTAGCATAAAATTTGTTCTGCTGATAAATATTAAAATGCCATCAATATGGAAATGTCCGCAAATGGTGGAATTTGAATAATTAATTATAAGCTTTATAAATGCCATGCTCAACCAGAAAACACGCCTACATAATTTTGACCCCCTTGAACCCCACTTTAATATAGTAAAACTGAGGTTTACAGGGGTAAAACTTATTTTTCTTATTTCTCCTCTAAAATAAAGATTATGGGTATTCGTTAGAACCGCCTCGATGAAGCGGTTCTAACAAGTACCCACAATCTACATTTTGAGCAGAAATCGAGGCGGTTCTAACGAGTACCCACAATCTATATTTTGAGCAGAAATAAGAAAAATATCATAATTTTTCATTTTTAAATGATAGTTTTTCGGCAGTTAAGTTTACAATGCATTTGTATAGGCGCCAATTGAGTTTCGCATGAAAATGTCTTGTATATCCTCGGGATCAGGGACCAACTGTACAAAGCATTGTTTGCATCACGTGAACAAGTCTGTGAAATAAACACCCCTAAACCCCACTTTATATATAGAAGACTGGGGTTTACAGGGTATACATTATTTTCCTTATTTGTGCTTCAAGACATAGGTTGTGGGTACTCGATAGAACCGCCTCAATGAGGCGGTTCTAACGAGCACACAACAGTATAAATAAGAAAAATATCACGGATTTTCATCTGAAAAGTAGCCATTTTTGAGATGTAAAAATGACCTTTGTTGCACGGGTGTTTTATCGGAATGGCTTAACGATCTCGTTAGTCAAAATGTTAACTGCTCTATCAAGTATAATATTTGACACTTTGGTATAATTGTTGAAAAAAGGGAAAGCTGTACAATTTTTCCGTCAAAAAAAATAGCATATTTGTCGTATTAAACAATCAAAGCTTTAACAACACGTTAACTAGAGCAAACAATTTTCTGTATGTAACTGTCTGAAAGCAAGAAGAGTGTGTGTGTGTGTGTGTGTGTGTGTGTGTGTGTGTGTGTGTGTGTGTGTGTGTGTGTGTGTGTGTGTGTGTGTGTGTGTGTGTGTGTGTGTGTGTGTGTGTGTGTGTGAATTCAGGTTTAACGTCGCTTTCAACAATTTTTCAGTCATATCACGACGGAGTCTGGTTGTGACAGGGAGCTCAATGCTCACTTTTATAGTGCTGCCTCACTGAAGTATCATGTCCCAGACACATTACATGATACCACACCCAGTCACATTATCCTAACACTGGGTCAACCAGTCCTAGCTCTACCCCGTAAATCCGAGAGCCAAGCGAGGAGCAGCTAGTACCATTTTTAACGACTTTGGTATGTCGCAGCCCGGGATCGAACCCGTGACCTCCCGTTCCCCGGAGCGGACACTCTACCAACTGAGCTATCGGGGCCGGTAAAAGCAAGAAGAGAGAAAGGAATGAAAAAAACAACAACAAAAAAGGAACAACGAAGAATGCCATCAGAATCTTCCAGGTATAGTAGTCGCAGATAAGATTGACTAGGCGGAGCTATTCAGGTGTTGTCAATATATGTCAAATTCGCTGAGTCCACCAGAAGATTGCCGGCCCGCACACTAGTACTGGTAAACCGCTTAGAGGATCTAAGCCTGTCCAGGAAACGCGGTGCGAGGCGGACCGTCCATGCTAATAAACCCTATTGGTTTCATTGGGCGACAGGGCTTGAGTTGTCATTTCATCTCAATGTCGGGTAAAAGTCCCACAAAATTGGAAGCCACGTCTCCAAAATGACCTTTACAGTGTTGACGGGGACGTTAAACCTCACATCAAACAAACAAAACCACCAGAAGATTCGGTAGAGTGCCTTTCGCACGCTTTCATATACGCCATATAGCTATGCTTGTGTTAGAGTTGAATTCACACAATCGGGTGACTAGGTTTACCTTTTTGTTAATGGAATATTCCTAAGGCAGGTACAAACGATAGCTCCGCCTCGTCAATCTTATAGATGTCCTAGAGTATACTGTTGCGCAAATGAAACAACCGTTATATGTGAACCCATATATGCCTAGCATATCCAAAAAGGACACTAGCAAATAGTGAAGAGTCAGATCAGACACCGCAAAATGGGTCTCTACTGTTTGCCTAAAATGCATTTTTTGTTGTTGTTTTGTAAACCAATAAATATAATATATCAGTACAAGAGCAAGACTTGCCAAAAGCTATTAGGTTGAGTGAGTGTTTCAGTTGTACGTCCCACCAACAGCTAAGGTCATACGGGGACGGGACTTCGGTTTAAAGACTCATCCGAAAGTCTAGAGAAGCCCGGGATCGATCCTGCGACCCCTGGTTTACAATGCGAGTAGCGTCACCACTACACCACGCTATTAAGTTGAAGAGTATTTGTCATAAATTGTTTAAGATGTTGGGTTTACAGGGCTCAAGCGTAGCTTCACATGTGTGGTAAACGGGTATTTCACGTGCACTGACCTTGTGCCGCCACATATTAAAAAATCAAATATGAAACAACAGCAATTTGGGCATGTAGCAGGAATCTGAATTACAACGCCTAATTTCGGACTGAAGTCAGATGCCATGGCTGAATGTAAGCCATCGCCACCGAGCGCTTGGACAACTAGACGCTGGAGTAACGTTTCGTGCTGTCGCTTCCAATTTTTGAGTGGATCGTAGAATCATCAGCCGAATGGTATCTCGTTACCGCCAGACAAACAGTATAAACGACCGTCCATGAAGCGGCAGGCCGGGGTGATGACCGTCAACCAAGATAGGCATCCGAGGGCAAGATAGGCATATCCGACTGTCACATCTTCGCCAACGATCACATTCTAGGATCAAAACGTTAACCCATTTAGTCCCAGAAACCTCTAAACGGGTACCCTGGCAAACAGTGCAGGCCCAGATCAGACCCTGATCAGGGCCTCCACTGTTTGCTAAAAGTTCAGTCATTTTCCAAATAAACTTTAGTTTATACTAATTTATTTTAGTTCGATTGCGATGAAAGCTTCAAGCTTATTGAATCGCTCTCGAACACTCACTCCGGGTGTTTTCACGCGCGCGCGAGAGAGAGGCAGTTGCTTTTACACCACTGCTACCCATTTACACCTGGGTGGAGTGGGGCAGTGTCATTACGTGTCTTGCCCAAGGACACACCTCGATACCGGTGGCCGGATTCGAACGCACAACCTCTCGATCATGAGTCGAACGCGCTAACCTTTGACGAAAACACAACCTGACACCCCTTAATTTTAAAATGGACTCATGCTATATATAAGGAGGAAGATTCCATTTGGTACAAAAAGGGTTAATCGAATCCATGCAAAGACGCTGTGTCGCAGCTTATGGAGACCATACTCGATACTCAGTATACCCAGTGTGTATCTGTGAACTTCATCTGTGAACTTGTTTTGATGGTTTGGTTAAACGAGAGAACATTACGGAATAACAGCAGTGAATGAACTCCATCACGAAAACACGCCTATATAATTTTGACCCCCTCATACCCCACTTTTATATAGTAAAACTGGGTTTTAAGGGGGTATACATTATTTTTCTTATTTCTGCTCAAAAACATAGATTGTGGGTACTCGATAGAACCGCCTCATCGAGGCGGTTCTATCGAGTCCCCGCAATCTATGTTTTGAACAGAAATAAGAAGAATATCATAATTTTTCATCTTGAAATTTCTATTTTTTGGCCAAAAAAATGGCAATGTATCTGTATAGGTGTGTTTTCGTAATGATTTTTCTTTGATAGACTTGAAATTAAGGAAGTTTTCTACCAAAGTAAATGGTGAAATTGTGATTGTTGATTGTTCTGATTGGGAATAAATTTACTGTGATTAATTAACCACGTGTGATGCGTGATAGCTCAGTGGTTAGTGAACTTGCCTCTGATGCTAGAGGTCCCGGTTCGATCCCCGGAAGCGTAGATAAAATTTCGGTGTTCGAACACGCTCCATTGGCATCATTTGCAGGGATGAATGTCATAAACTGCATCGTCCCTCGGATCGAGACGTTAACTGGAGCCCCCCCCCCACCCCCCCCCCCCCCTGTGAAAGAAAGAAAATTAATTTGTTGGATGCATTTCTTTGGCGTTCAGTATATATTAACATTGACTTAAAATATCATGACTGGCAACCGAGTTAGCACTTCTTCAAAAACAAGGTGGCAACTCAAGATACTGTTGTCGGAGGATAAGTAGACAGTGACGTAAATAATACCACCACACGTAGCTTTGACAGGTTGTACCGTTATCATTATCATACCCATCATTGGTTGGCAAGACAGATTATACGGTTATAATTACGTCACCCTTTGACAACAGTGGACAATGCTCAACAACAAAAACATTCGCTGGCGTCATTTTCAACTTATTCTCTGACAACAGTACTGTAGTCCGAGGATAAGAATTAAGTGACGTCAAAGAGTATACCACCATAGGAAGGTAAGATAGGTTATACCGTTATTATTACTATAACCATCATAGGTAGGCAAGACATGCTATACATGTACCTTTATAATTGTCATTACTGGAGCATTGTTACCTTTTGACAACAGTGGAAAATGCTTAATAACAAAACATTCGCTGACGTCACTAACAACTTATCCTCCGACAACAGTAATGATTTTGTTTGTTTGTTTGGAGTTTGACTGCCCAGTGAACACTATTTAAGTTAATATCAAGCCGCTCAGTTCAACTTTCCATACTTTTCCGTATACATATACATAGCCATTGCGCAACAGACTGTGCTATCGAGGCCATCTAAATAAATGGTAAAAGAAAATTCATCATATGACGTCGTGTCTGAGAATGTAATAACGCCATGTAATAAATTCGGATTAAAATATGCATTTTAGTTAGATACGCCCCGTAACGTTACATGTACGACGTACTTAACGACGTAGCGTTTACTAAGGGCGGAATATTGACATGTTTATAAAACAATCGTGAATAAACTGCGTTTTAAATGTCATATGATGAATAGAATTTTGCATTCATGCTCATGTATTATTGAATTTGTTAAACTCGTTGAGAAAATGGATAAAATGCTCGGCAAAGCCTCGCATTTTATCCATTTTCCTCAACTCGTTTAATAAATTCAATAAAACATGAACACTCAAGTAAGATCCTCTATTTATCATATGACCTTGCGTCTGAGAATGTAATAACGCCATGTAATAAATTCGGTAATTCTCTTGTGGATTAAATATACAAATTGGTTAGATACGCCCCGTTACGTTACATGTACGGAGTCCTTAACGACGTCGCGTTTACTAATGGCGGAATATCAACATTTTTGTTAAACAATCATGAATAAAATACGTTTTAAATGTCATATGATAAATATAATCTTGCATTCATCCTCATGTATTATTGAATTTGTTAAACTGGTGAAAAATGGATAAAATGCTCGGCAAAGTCGCGCATTTTATCAGTTTTCCTCAACTCGTTTAATAAATTCAATAATACATGGACACTCATGTAAGATCCTCTATTTATCATATGACGTCATTGATAAGCAGTGGATAACGTCGTGTAATAAAAATCGTATGACCACACGTGTAATAACACTTTTGCGGGATTAAGTAACGTCATGATGACGTCCATGTCACAATGCATTTTTCGTAGAAAACTTGTCAAAATTTAAAGGCGATAAAATCCAATTTAAAGTAGTCATATGATAAAGAGAATCTTACACTCATGGTCATTTCATGTGAAATTTATGAAACTCGCCGAAGGCTCGTTTCATAAATTTCATATGAAATGACCACTCGTGTAAGATCCTCTATGTAATAAACCCCAAACGGTCATGCGGTACATGTAAGTGAAATTCAATGTATTTGTAGAAGATAACGACCAGTAATAAATAATTAGGGGGTGACATCATAGGCAACAATTGCATCACTAAAGCCTATGATGAGACAAAAACGGGCCTCCGTGGCCTAGTGGATAAGAGCGCTGACTCTTAGTCATTAGGTCTCTCACCGCCGTAGGTTCGAGTCTCGCTCGGGCCACGTGTGAGACGCCAAGTTCTGCAACGGAAGGTCAGGTGGTTTTTCTCCGGGTACTCCGGTTTTCGCCCACCTATGATTAACGATCGGGTCGAAATGAGTGAAATAATCTTGAAAGGGCCGTAAACCAAAACCAAAAAAAAAAAAAAAAAATGATGAGACAAAGAAGACGCCTCCAACTGACAGCGTGTAGAAGTACCTGAAGATCTCTGGGGTGACAAACAACAACACTGAAACAGATCAATGGAACCTCGGTGTGAAAAAGAGAAACTAAAAAAAAATCAAAGTACTGAAAGTACTGAGGAAAGTTGATTTATTTAATTATTATGGTAACAATGCCAGTCGTAGATCAAGCAGTTATCTAGACATTTTGTGAGGGTTAAACAATTCGACGAAGAAAATAAAAAAGATTCATCGATTGTTTTGAGTGTAACGACAGGTCAACCCTTGTGGATCATTTTGTCTTCTCCAAGAGAAAGGGGGTAAAGACATGGAAGAGATAGCAGAGGAGATGAAAGTGAGGGACAGAGTGAATGGAAATGTAGAAACAGAAGAAATGTCAAAACTCACCATCTACCGTTACCTGCTACAAGGTCAGCAGGAATCTAGACAGAAGGTCTCCCCGTACATGCATTTAATGCTTTTATTTTTCCAATCCTCAGGGATTGCTTATGCAATTGCTTTTCACTGTTCCATCAATTGACATCCTTTAGATACCTGTTGAAGGTCATTATTAAACCGATGTTCGTTCCTCGTTGCATAACAACTGCTTGTTTGACATCCCTGTACTTTAAGTAGACTAGGATGTTTTGTGGGCTTTTGTTGTACCTTCCTTCTATCCGAAGGAATCTTCTTCAGTAATTTTATTTATTTAATAACCGGTATGAACATCGCTTTAGTTTTGACGGTATCACAACCTTACTAACCAAAATGAGTATTACAAATACATTTAAAATATCAATATCACCCCTTAGGTTACACTCTGCTTCTTCTGTACGGATTCCCCATTCTATTAAGAACTTTAATACTATGTTGCCTTCGGTATTGGTTAGACCCTTAAATTTGTCTTCTGTAACTTCAGTTAATCTCAAAGGAGCAGGCAATACCAATGTTTTTGGGAGTGGTCTTCGTATAAGACTATCTCCTCTCAAATCACCCATCCTTCGAAAATATACTAATCCGTGGAAAAGAAGTGGAATGTATCCTAGTATTTCTAAGTGCAATGCCAAGAGGTGCAGATGTTGTTCGCATTTAAGCACTGCGTCTACCGTTACTTCATCTGTAAACGGTAGACGCTTCTCTGTAGTTAACATGTCTGATTTGACATGACAGTCTACAGATTTAATTTATCTAATTACTTGACGTGCTGCAAACTGTAATATGCAGTACGTCGGTCAAACTAACCGCATGCTTAAAACTAGATTGAACGAGCATTATCGTAGAATGAGTAAGCCTAAGAAAACTGACACTTTCTTGTACCGTCACTTTCGACGTACAGGTCATTCTGTAAATAACATTATTATACAACCAGTGGAAAAACTTTATTACGATGCAAATTCTACATCTAGATTCAAAATAATCAAAAGACATGAAGCTGAATTGAAATGGATTAAATTTTTACAGACCCCTTTTCCACTGGGATTTAATGACAACATTTATCATGAGGGTAATATTTCCAGAATGCCGGACTTTGATATTTTCTCACTCCTGGAATGTCGAAAACGCAGAACTAGATCTCACGGCACCAGGAAAAATGGTAACTTTAAACGTAAATCACGTGCGTTTAAACGAAACAATACTAGACTGAAGTGACTGTCAATTATATTATTAAATCATGGACGCCACTCTATGCTTTCATTTTTAAGTTCATTACCCGTTTCTGTTTTACGTCTTCTGGACACCGAGGCGAATAAATTCTACGATAGTTCTCATCAGTTATATGATGCGGCTCTCTTAACTAGAGGCTATACTCAGCATACTCTCCGTCCTTACATTGATTCTGAAATTAATCATAAACGTCATTTCTTCAAAATATCCTTCATTAATAAGGGTATGGATTTTATAGATTTGCCCAGTATCTTCCGTGAGAGATCGGTGCTTTCTTCCATTCCTGCTTATTTTCAAAATACTGAAACACCTATAATTTGCTATAAATATAACAAACCTGTTAGATCTATCATTTTTAATTTCAATAAACTTGTTTCAGATCTTGATATTGATACTAATACTCCTGATTCATGTGATTGTAAAAACTCAAAGTATTGCTATCCTGTTGCTGGTCATGTAATTACTGACAATTTGAAAATTATTCCTGATTCTAGGATAAGGAATATAATTTCTAAAGGACCGAAATATCGGTTTCCTTCTAAAATTGATTTCAGTAAATGTAGAGATGAAATCGCTGCTTCCTTGAATGAATTCGGTAATCGATGGTGTAAGCGAGAGTATGTTGAGTGTAAAGCCCTAAAGGACTGGAAACTTAGCATTTTAAGACTAGTGAATAAACGCATTTCTTTCTATTCTCAAAATACTAACTTATTACCTCCTAAGCCCAAGGCGTCTTTACGTCATCTTAAACTAGGTATTCAAGAATTTCATAAGAAGTTTGTTTTGGCCCCTGCAGACAAGGCCGCTAACAACGTCGTTGTTGTGTGACGGCTCCACTATGTTAACACGCTTAAACAGGAGCTTGGTGGTACTAAGGCCTATGAACTTCAGCCTTTGGCTGAAGAGAGAGCTATAGTAGATAAACATGTTTGTCTTTCAGCCACCAAGTTTGCTGTGTGTGTTAACGAAGGCCAAGACAAGCTTCCTACGCTATACTGGTTACCAAAACTTCATAAAAAACCTTACAAAGCACGGTTTATTGCAAATTCTAGTTCTTGCACTACCACTGAACTTTCTAAATTATTAACTTCCTGTCTTACTGCTATTAAAACGCATGTAATTAAATATTGTGATAAAGTCTTTGAAAGATCAGGAAGAAATCTGTTTTGGTCTATAAAAAATTCGAATGAGTTTTTAAATAAATTGAAATCTAGACAGTTTCGTGCTTCTAGTCTGTCTACCTACGATTTTTCCACTCTTTACACTACACTTCCTCATAATCTTATAAAAGAAAAGCTTAATGATTTAATTGAATGGGCTTTTCACAGAGAAGATTCTCTCTATCTTGCATGTAATGTCAGAAATGCATTTTTCACTTCTAAAGAGCATAAGAATTATACACTTTGGTCATGTCAGAAAGTGTGTGATGCCCTCACCTTTCTACTTGACAATATTTATATTAGATTCGGTACTAAGTTATTTAGACAAATTGTGGGTATTCCGATGGGTCCTAATTGCGCACCTCTTGTGGCTGATCTGTTCTTGTATTGTTATGAAAGAGACTTCATTTTGTCGCTTTCCATTGATAACCAATCTGAAATTATTGAAGCTTTTAGCTCTACTTCTAGATATTTAGATGATTTATTAAATATTGATAATACCTATTTTGATGGTTTGATCAGTCAGATTTACCCCCTAGAACTTCAGTTAAATAAAGCAAATTCTTCTGATACCGAGGCCCTGTTTTTGGATTTACATCTATCTATTGTAGATGGATTTGTTTCGTGCAAAATTTATGATAAACGCGATGACTTTGATTTTGAGATTGTAAATTTTCCTTTTTTGGATGGTGATGTTCCTCGTGCGCCATCCTATGGCGTTTATATTTCGCAATTAATTCGATTTGCTAGAGTGTGTAGTCATGTAACTGACTTCAACACTCGTAATAAATTATTAACGGCTAAACTCCTTAATCAGGGTTATCGGTACCATAAACTACGCAAAGCCTTTTCAAAATTTTATAGACGCCATTCTGATTTAATTTCAAAATTCAATATTGGACTTAAATCTCTTCTGCAACAAGGTCTATCGGAACCCGAATTTTATGTTGACTTAGTATATAAATTCAGAAAAATATATAACCGCAATGACTTCAGCACCCAATTTCGTAAAATCATTCTTCGATATAAAAAGATTGGGTACAACATGGATATTATACGACAGACTGCATGCATGGTAGATAACCCAATCACGGTTGGCAACTTTGCTTCCCTCTTTAATTGCACGCCGGTGGGTCAGGCCTCAGATTCTATGACGGCTCCAACGTAAAGGCTTATTGAAAATTAAAGAGATAATGTTGGTTGGTGCCTGATGCTCTGTCTCTGGTCGGGCTCATCGGAGTCTAACTGTTGGTTTTCTTTTGCTCCAGCATTTCAGTGGTTTCTTGCTGTCGAGTCCTCACCGTTGTCTCACCTCTGTGGTTCTTTGATTTCTGTGTTCACGGAGATGGTGCACTGATGAGTTAGGAGGCCTTCATGCGGACTGAACAAATTTTTTTTGTCTAAATCGCGACGGAAGTAAGGGCGAGGATTGTGGCCACGTAAAATCGATTTAAGCCCCCCAGTGGAAATCTTCCACTGACCGTTCCAAGGCGGCTCTTCTGTGGCGATTTATTTATGTTGTTGTTTGTTACTTACTGTGTGTATCACTTGTGTCTTTTAATTTTGGATGGCCATATGGCCATTTTGTGGGAAAGTAACTGTCCATATGACCTTCCTTTGTTTAGGTTTCCATTATGGTCTGGTCGCTTAATGTTTGTATTTCTTTCCCTTTGGTGTCTTTTATGGATGGAGTAAGTTAATTGTATCAATTCCTGATCTTTGTTTTACTTCTACTTTGCTCAAATGTAAGTCAGTATCAGCTGGACTCCCCAGTGACACAAGATACACATCACCTGTGCCTCACCCAACTACCCCCACGCAGAAAAAAGGAAGAAAGAAAGATAAACGTGTCTGCTAATCTCTTCATGGTTTGTAAATTAGCTCAGTACATTCTGTGCTTGTCCCATCTGCTAAAAATCTTTCAGACAAGTTCTCCTAGCGGGCACATTACGTCTTAGCAACGTCGCATCAACGTTGCGTTGATACGACGATGCAAATACGTTGTACAGCCGCTTGGAGCTGTATTCTTTCGGAAAAGGAGAATAACTTGGACGGTACAAAAAAGATTTGATTTAGACATTATAACCCTGATCAGACTGCCCAAGGCGAATTAAAATACGTTTATTCCAGATAAAAACATGCCAATTGTTTCAATACTGGGACATTCGGAAACAGTTAAGACATTATAACCCTGATCAGACGCCGCGTTGAGCGAACTTCGACAGTCAAGGGCGAATTAAAATACGTTTATTCCAGATAAAAATATTAACCCATAAATGCCAATTGTTTCAATACTGGGAATTCGGAAACAGTTAAGACAGATTAGAGGCCACAGAATGTAGCGTCTGATCGATGTCTTCACTATTTGCTAAATGTACGGAACTTGATTTAAATCAAAACTCGCAGCTTACAATACATGTTTTGTAATTAGAGCTCTCGAAAGCAGGTAAATAACTGTGTTTGATGTCGGTCAGTTATGGGTTGTTAAGTCGGTCACTGATAATCACAGAGAAGCGAGCTAACCCATTTAACCCTGTAGACCGGTGCAGACGCCGAGGTAGAAATACACTGTATCTATGCAAACCTTGTAGATCCTGATAAGACGGCACGTAGCTAGCACGCCTCGCCAGAATCTACATGTTCACTGATTAATTGCCATCATGTCAGTGAACTAATCAGAAATCCTTATCTATAAGTATATATTTAAAGCGAGAAGAGTCCTGTTCAGAAACTCAGGGATGAAAGAGTAAAACATAAATATCATCGGAAAGCGCGTAGGAAAATAGTCCTAGAGTATTGTTTTCTGTTTAGAATATGTCTTTTGTGCCAATTTATATTCAATCCGTATAAAGTCTCGAAAAATGAAATATTTTGAAAGACGTTCCATGCCTGCAAAATCCGTTTTCAAGAGTTCCTTTGGACTATTTTATGCAGCGAACGAACAGCGGAAGTGGAATAACGCGGCCCAGTACCGGAAGTAGAAATGCAATGACATAGAAACTTGATTTTATAAATCAACTTTCAAAAACAGAGCGACGGAAAACCTTTTAGATGTGGGACACAAACGTCCCGACAAACTCCGTACTCGTATACGAATGCAGCGATATCATGTTGGTTCAAAGTCTATAAAAGTGTTTCATTTACATATAAAAAATATATTATTAAGACCACCCATTGGACGTTCAGAAGTGGTCTTAAAGACCTCTTTTTTCACAGTCTCAAAGTGGTCTCCTACTAAAGGACACGAAAAGAAAGAAAAGCTGAAACATTTTAAATATGGTTTTAAAGAATTAATTTTAGCTAGCTTCACTACTTCTGCGTTAGCAAAATCGAGTTATTTCCCTTGAACTGAATACACCAGTAGTAGATAGGAGGGGTAGTCTGTCTTCACATGAAAAATATACGTAGTCTCTTTACAACAAAAATGTATCTAGCCTTTGACGCCAAGCCCCCGCCCATAGGGGCTTGAAGAAATATATGGGCTGCACGATGCTTCCACGCAGAGCTGAATCCGGCCCGCACACTAGTACTGGTAAACCGCTTAGAGGAACTAAGCCTGTCCAGGAACCGCGGTGCGAGGCGTACCGTCCATGCTAATAAACACTATTGGTTTCATTGGGCGACAGGGCTTGAGATGTCATTTCATCTCAATGTCGGGTAAAAGTCACACAAAATTGGAAGCAACGTCTCTAAAATGAACTTTACAGTGTTGACGGGGACGTTAAATCTCAAATCAAACAAAAAAAAACCTTTGACGCCCCCGTCCATCAAAAGGTTGGTCTGCTGGTTACACGCAGCTCAATCCGACCGAAGATGAGGACGGGTAAACCGCATAGATGGTCTAGGGCTGCCAAGGCAGCGTGGTGCGAGTCAGACCGCCCCATCATGCAAACCCTTTCGGTGTCTTTGGGAGGTATGGGTTTAGATGTCATATTATCTCAATGTCAAGTAAAGTGTCCTAAAATTGGAAACGAAGGCCCCAAAATGACCTGAGTACTATTTATTGGGACGTTAAACCTCAACACAAACATCCTGTATCTACTCGATTGCTAATTTAAGGGCACCTGGGTAATTTCATCTGACGTACGCACGCGAAGTGCATTGTATATGGAGCGTGACAGCTCAGTGGTTAATGTACTTGCTCTGATGCTTGAAGCTCCTGCTTCGATCTCCGACAAAAAAGAATAACTGCAGCCCACTAATTAAGCTTTCTAAAGCAGAAAGATTCTTAATTTTAGGTGGTCTTAATAGCCTTAAGCCCTTTCCACTGTGTTGCCCGATGCATATACCAATGCAAACAGTGGAAATCCAACAGAGCCGTTTCAGGATCTTCACTGTCTGTCATTGTTTTCAAGATTTTGACTAAATTCAACCGCAGAACCAATGGTCCTGGACCGCTCACCTTGTGGAGCCATTTGGTTTCTAAGAAAAAGATTTTTGAAGGGTTTTTACCATGGCAGTCATTTTGGTTGTATGACCGATCTTTTGTTCCCACATCCCATAAATGCTTCTTATGTAAATATGACCTAGACATGCCCAGCTGTATTTTTTTTTTTTTTTTAAAAAGTTTATTTTGTTATCTAACTGATCCTTGACCAAGGACAATGAGTAAGATAATCTTCTGGTGCTAACGGAATATCATTAACTTGTTAATCTGATTGCATATACCATTTAACCCTTTTTGTACCAAATAAAATCTTCCTCCTTATATATAGGAGGCCATTTCATAATGAAGGGGTAACTGGTTGTATTTTCTTCAAAATCTATTTGGAAACTGACTGACCGTTTTGCAAACAGTGTAGGCCCTGATCAGACGCCGCGTTCTGCGGCGTCTGATCTGGGCCTGCACTGTTTGCCAACTACCCGTTTTGGGGTTTCCGGTACAAAATGGTCTAAGTTCACAGGCAATGACAGTTTCGAAAAAATATTAACTTATGCAGCCTATGATCTGAAAATTAAAGGATTTAGGTACATGTAGCTAAATGAGTAAATGAATTTTTTTCTCATACAAAAGCACAAGTGAGCAGATTTTACTTGGTATAAAATGGGTCAAGGTCATTCCAAACTCATCAGTTGAATAAATTAAAATGGGCTGGAGTCCCCAATGCTTTAATCACAGTGTCAAGGTAAGTGGCCCACTGGTTCCAGAGAAAAAGAGTTTTGAAGATTTTTTACCATATATGGTCATGGCGGCTAATTGGTCATTTCTTTCATCCCATAAAAGCATCATATGAAATTTTGACTTCAACTTGCCTAGCAGTTTGTAATGAATATCATGTTTTAATTTTGATAACTGGGTAACCGTGGCCTTTGATATTCATACATGTTATGTTTGAGTTTTACGTCCCACCAACAGCTAACCTCATATGGTTTAAAGACTCTTCCGAAGTCTGGTAAGTCTAGAGACGCCAGGGTTCGAACTCATGACCCCTGGTTTATGAGGCGTGTAGCACAACCACAACACCTCGGAGGCTTTTGATTCTCATGTAGCTTCATTTACGCATCTAGTGATTGCTTCAAGAAATTTAAAGTTCACAAGCAACATTGGTTTCACATCACGTGAACAAGTCCGTGAAATGAACAGCCCCCTAAACCCCAATTTAAATAGAGAAAACTGTGTTTTTAGGGGGTATACACTATTTTTTCTTATTTTTGCTCCAAGACATAGGTTGTGAGTACTCGTTAGAACCGCCTCAATGAGGCGGTTCTAACGAGCACCCATAACCTATTTTTGGAGTATAACTTTGAAAAATATCACAACTTTTCATCGGAAAAGAAGCCATTTTGAAGATGTGAAAAAAAAAAACACTTTGTCACATGGGTGTGTTATCGGAATGAGAAAAAATAACAATGTCCATATTTTCCCATATAAAAATACGAATATATGCAACCAAAGTTGACCTTGACGTAGATTGGGTTGAACTCGAAGTCCGGCAAGCTAGAGAAATCATTTGAAGATACTATTTGATTATTTGATGGGCCTTGAGACACTAATGCTACATACCAAGTTTCAAAGCAATTGGCACATTGGTTCCAGAGAAGGTTTTTTTTATCTGTTTCACCATACATGGACCGTCATGGCCACCATATTTGTCATGTGACAACTCATATTCATTGATTTCCATTTCCTCATGACTTTCGTATGAAATTTGATTACAAATGGATCAGTGCTTTCTGACAATTTTTTTCTCTTCATATCTAGTTGACCCTGACCTTGACTACTCATGTAGTTTCAACCACTTATTTAACTACCTTTATCTACAATTTTTCAGATCATAGGCTGCTAAAGTTTGCGAAAAATACCCAGTTTTGTCTTTTTACCATAAAAATACCTGTGTGACCAAATGTGACCTTGGCTTAAAATAGGCCAAGGTCATCCAGTGATTATCATTTGAATAAACTATGATTGGCTCGAGTCCCAAATGCTACATACCAAGTTTCAGGAAAATCAACTAATTGGTTCTGGAGAAAAAGATTTCTGAAGATATTTACCTTATATGGGCATGGTGACCATGGGACCAAACTCATATTAATTATTTTTCATTCCTTGTTCTCAAAGGCTTTCAGATGATTGGTTGCAAATGGCCTAGTTGTTCATGTGGAAAATAATTTTTAATTTCATATCTAAATGACCTTTGGCCAAGGTCAAATAATGACCTCGCAGGCTGCAAAAGTTTCTGAAAAATATATGATTTTGATTTTTTCTCCCAAACAAAAGCCTATGTGATCAAATTCGACCCTGGCATAAAACAATTCAAGGTCGTCCAGGAGTCATCATTTGAACAAATTATGACTGGATTGCGACCCCAAGTTTCATGATAATCTGCCGATTAGTTCCAGAGACCTTGACATTGAATACTCATGCAGTTTTATCCACTCATTTAACCTACTTCATCTACCAATTTTCCGATCACAGGCTGCAATAGATTCTGAAAAATACACGGTTTTGACTTTTCCAATGTAAATGTCTATGTGACGAAATTTGACCTTGGTGTAAAATAGATCCAGGTCATCCAAGGGACATCATTTGAACAAACCATGATGGGCCCAGTCACCGATGCTACATACCAAACTCCATGGCAATCCGCCACTGGTTTTGGAGAAGATTTTATAAAGTTTTTACCTTATATGGGCATAGCGGCCATCTTGGTCATATGACCAAACTCAAATTAATAAATTTTCATTTCCTTGTTCCTGAAAGCTTTCGTATGGAATTTGGTTACAACAGGCCCAGTGGTTTAAAACATGTTTTAATTTCTAAAATCATTTTTTTTTCATCTCTAGGTGACCCTGACCTTGACTGCTCATGTAGTTTCAACCACTCATTTAACTTCCTTTATCTACAATTTTTCAGATCATAGGCTGCTAAAGTTTGCGAAAAATACCCAGTTTTGTCTTTTTACCATAAAAGTACCTATGTGACCAAATTTGACCTTAGCCAAAAATAGGTCAAGGTAATCCAGGGATCATCATTTGAATCGACT
The DNA here is from genome assembly GCA_963580285.1 of Lucinisca nassula. Taxonomy (NCBI): domain Eukaryota; kingdom Metazoa; phylum Mollusca; class Bivalvia; order Lucinida; family Lucinidae; genus Lucinisca; species Lucinisca nassula. Next base: position 155,656,317 of record OY757010.1, read on the forward strand.
GGTTCTGGAAAAAAAGAATTCTGAATATTTACCTTAAATAGGCATGGCGCCATGTGACCAAACTCATATTAATTAATTTTCATTTCCTTTCAGATGAAATCTGGTTGTAAATGGCCCAGTTGTTCTTGTGGAAAATAATTTTTAATTTTCAAATCTAAATGACCTTTGGCCAAGGTCAAATAATGATCTTGACCTTGAATGCTCATGTAGTTTATCTAAATCTTTAGTTAACTGCACTTACCAATTTCCAGATCGCAGGCTGCAACAGTTTCTAAAAAATATATATGGTTATGACTTTTTCCCAAACAAACGCCTATGTGATCATATTCGACCCTGGCATAAAATAGGTCCAGGTCAACCAGGAGACATCATTTGAACAGATTATGACTTGAATCGCGACCCCAATCCTATAAACTAAGTTTCATGATAATCTGCCGATTAGTTCCAGAGAAGAAGATTTTTGAAGGTTCTTTTTTACCTTATATGAGCATGGCGGCTCATATATCATGTGGATTAATTTTTATTTTCTTGTTCCCAAAGAGGTTGTTCTAACGAGTATCCACAACGTATGACATTTTTTTATCTGAAATTTTCGCTTTTTTGGATGGTTAAAATTGTCAGTATATTTGAAAAGGCGTGTGGTCAATACTCATTAACAGAATGGCATGCAGTGTAGATTCTGATGAGAAGGCGTCACTCTGTACCAGTTTAATGGGTTGTCTGAAAAGGTTAGCCTGACAAAAGGGAAAATAAGAACTGTTTTAAGTCTTTCCGTTTCAATAGTTTTTATCCCCCGACCGAATAGGTTCGGGGGATATAGCGATCAGCCTGGCGTCCGTCCGTCCGTCCGTCCGTCTGTCCGTCCGTCCGTCCGTCCGTAGACGCAACCTTGTGATGGCCATAACTCATATACCATTTGAGATTCATTGATAGTTCTTGGCACAATTGTTCACAAGGCTGAGACGGCGTGTCATGCGCAAGAACCAGAACTCTGGATGCCATACTATTTTAGTTATCTCCCCTTTTAATAAAATAGAATGACTACCTTGTGATGGCCATAACTCCAATACCCTTTGAGATATATTGATGGTACCTGGCACAGTTGTTCACAAGGCTGAGACAGCGTGCCATGCACAAGAACCACAACTCTGGCTGCCACGGTTTTTGAGTTATCTCCCCTTCCAATAAAATAGAGTGACTACCTTATGATGGCCATAACTCCAATACCCTTTAAGATATATTGATGATACCTGGCACAGTTGTTCACAAGGCCGAGACGGTGTGTCATGCACAAGAACCACAACTCTGGCTGCCATGGTTTTTGAGTTATCTTCCCTTCCAATAAAATAGAGTGACTATCTTGTGATGGCCATAACTCCAATACCCTTTAAGATATATTGATGATACCTGGCACAGTTGTTCACAAGGCCGAGACGGTGTGTCATGTACAAGAACCACAACTCTGGGTGCCATGGTTTTTGAGTTATTTCTCCTTCCAATAATATAGAATCACTACCTTGTGATGGCCATATCTCCAATACTCTTTGAGATATATTGATGGTACTTGGTACAGTTGTACATGAGGTTAAGCAGGTGGTCACGTGCAAGAACCACAACTCTGGGTGCCCTGGTTTTTTAATTATCTCCCCTGACAATATAACCTTTTGATGGCCATAACTCCAATACTGTTTGAGATATATTGATGGTACTTGGCACAATTGTATACAAGGTTGAGACGGCGCTTCATGCCTAAGAACCACAATTCTGGGTGCTATGATAAATATTTGAGTTATCTACCCTTCCAATATAACAGTATGACCAGCTTGTGATCTCCAACACCCTTTGAGACATATTGATGGTACTTTGTACAGAAATGCATGAGCTTAAGCAAGCATGTCATGCGCAAGAACCACAGTTCTGAGTACCCTGGTTTTTTTAGTTATCTCTCCTGAAGTATAATCTTGTGATGGCCATAACTGCAATACTTTTGTGATATATTGCTGGTTTAATTCTGGTGCACTTTCTATTGGTGAACAATCTTCTGAAGGCCATATTGGCTTTTGGTCGGGGGATTTGCCATCTCTTCCGATGGCTATTTTTATTCATGAAGGTCTAAATACAAGCACAAAGATTATTTAAATCGACTCTTGTTTATACAAAATCTCTCAACTCTCGTTATCTCAAACTGCAAGGGATGGAATTTTTGGTTTGAGATAACATTAGTTTGAGATAAAAGGAGTTGAATTCTAGGTGATACATGTACAGTAGAACTTCGATGGCTCGAACACTGATGGCTCGTGTACCATGGATGAGTCGAACCCATTCTTGAGCCCCTAGCGAAATCCTGTACATAAGAAATAGTGCGGGATAATTAAGGAGATATTTGTCTTATATCTTGTAAATGTATGCTGTGTGTACTCATTAGAATCGCCTCGATGAGGCGATTGTAATGAGTACACACAGCATACATATTCATTATAGAACACCGAAAAGATGTCTAAAAGTACCTCGCTATGCCTCCTGACAGTAACCTCAATGGCTCGAACTACCGCTGTCTCGAACAAATTTTCATGGCCCCAAAGGGGTTCGAGCCATTGAAGTTCGACTGTATATAGCAAAACCAAAACGCATTTTAGTTTGACTTTAGCAGTGGTTTGACATATCAGTTTTTGAGATGATGAGAGTCCTCTGTATATGTAATGGTTGTGAACCGCATGTGCGTTTAGAGTCTCAGTGAGTGAGTGCTTGAGTTTTACGTCTCTCCAACAGCTATGGTCATACGGAGACGGGACCTCGGTTTAAAGACTCATCCGAAAGTTCGGAGAAGCCCGAGATCGATCCTGCGATCCCTGGTTTACCAGGTGAGTAGCATAACCACTACACCACAGAGGCTCCTGTAGAATCTCAGACGCTCAGTACCAAGCCGTACATAAAACGTGAAGAACAAGAGCTGTCAGCAGACAGCTAGCTCGCCTGGAAAAGTATCCTTGAGGTCATGGACATAGGTTGGGTTACTGCCGAATAAACCTTTGAATCTGTTTCTATCATCATTATGAGCTCTTTTAAAACTTTAACATAAAACTTCTAAGTCCATGGCCTTGACCTTGAGGTCACTTTGAGGTCATGGGCATGGGCGGTGGTTATGCAGAATGAAACTTTGGGGCTATATCTATCATTATACTAAACATGAACCAAACCCTTCATATGATGATTTGGAACATATGAACTCTTCAAAAGCTTAACTCTTCTCCTGCCGTTCACGACAACCCCTATCTTTGGAAACAGAGCAGATCCAGATCAGATGGCTTCTGAAGAAGCCATCTGATCAGGATCTACACTGTTTGACATTCAGTTTATGGATTTATAAAAATAAATTACATCAACTAATCTAATTGATTCTAAGTCAGAAATGAGTGTGGCTAAACTGGATATTTAGCAAGAGAAGGGTTAAATGTAAACGTGGACGCCGACGCCGATTCCAACGCCATCACCTGCAACATCTCTTCATGGACTTGGTCCACATCTCGTGAACAAGTCCGTGAAATGAAGACCCACCTATACCCCACTTTATATAGAGAAAAATGGGGTTTACGGGGGTATACATTATTTTTCATATTTTTCCCCAAAGACATAGGTTGTGGGTACTCGTTAGAACCGCCTCACTGAGGCGGTTCTAACAAGCACCCACAACCTATGTTTGCAGTATTTTCAAGGAGAGTATCATGGATTTTCATCAGAAAAGTAGCCATTTTGGAGATGTGAAAAAATGCAATATGTCGCACGAGTGAGTTATCGTAATGCAAGTGATATATATAAGAAAATACAGTTCATTGCGATACCATGCCTATACAAATACATTTAAAATTTTATCGCCGAAAAAAAAACACGAAAATTTTAAGATGAAAAATTGTGATTTTTTTTCTTATTAAGAAAAATGAGGTTTACCCCTGTATTCCCCAGTTTTACTAGATAAAAGTGAGGTTTTTAGGGGGTCAAAATTATATAGGCGTGTTTTCGTGATGAGACAATAACCAGGGGTAGATAGGAAGGAATGCAAACAACATTCAAGCATAACCATATTTGCCAGAATACAATCATAGCACAGCTGACAACGCTGGTGGGAATTGTCTATCAGAACAGGCTCGAAAAAATGGTCTGGAACGCGGACGTAACCCTTTAATTCCTTGGGCCAGTTGTTCAAATCTAACGACGTCGTTATGTAACGTATCGTTAAAACTTTGATCATTAAATATGGCAAATATGCTTATACTTTTGCTGAAAAAAATGTGAGCAGCTTTTGTAAAAGCTGCTCGCATTTTTTTTCAGCAAAAATAACACTATATTTGATATTTTACTTGTTACAACAGTTTACAATTTGACCACTAAAGAGCTCGTTTAGCTAACAATGATTTGAACAACTGGGCCCTGTTCTTTAAGCAAACAGTGCAAACTCTGATCAGATGTCGCTTTCTGCGGCTTCTTGTCTAGGTATACACAGTTTTAGTTAGAAAATGAGAGACATAGTCTTAAAGAGACTCATCATAAACAGTAAGAAAGTTTTCAAGACTATATATACTTACGCCTCTGGCGTTTACCGGCCACTGTAGCTCAGATGCTCGTCTGACTGTAACCAGCAGGTCGCGAGTTCGATACCCATTTGAAAAGCATGTCCATGTGAAATAATAGCGTCCAACATGGTGTCAGAAATGACAAATATTAGGCAAAAAATGCAACAGCTTTCTTATTTCTCCTTTCAACATAGATTATGTGTGCTCGTTAGAACCGCCTCAATGAGGTATTTCTAATGAGTACAGCCAGCAACATTCTTTCTAAAAGATTGATCATGAAATCTTTTTTTGTGGTCATTCTCTCCCTTCTGCTGATTCAAGAAGGGCCGTTGTCTGTTTCTAGAAAAAGAATGAGCACTGTATACTGGTTATCCGTTCATGTTTAGCCTGTCCAGTACAAAACGATGTTGGGTAATTTGGCTGGCTCGATGTGACCTTATTATTGTTGACTGGGCTGTTAAACTGCAAGCAAACATAAGTCATTTGACTTCCTTCTGAGTCCCATTGTATACTAATGCTAATTATATCTATTTCATGTATTATACAAATAAATACACATTTAAGGGGGATGGATACACCTTCAGGGGAGGCGACTCCTGCAAAAGTATTTTTTGTCTCCCATGTCAACAGGGGTCAACTCTTAACGGAAAGAGCAAATTCTTTCCTTTAAGAGTAGACCCCTTTTTCCATGGAGGAGAGTTTATAGAAAAGCGAACATGAAGTCCCGAAAGTTGTCTTCCTTTGAAAAGTGGCGGGAAAATCTGCCAGGTGTTCCCATTCCCCTTAAATTAAGCAAACATTTATTCTTGGCATAAACTCCATTTAACAGATAAATAATATCACAGGAAACCAAAAAATAAGCCTAAACCATTTTTGGTCGATTGCCTATCAATCGATCCAAAGTTATTAACTACAGAAGCTTCCCGCCTGCAATTGACCACGTGACTATCGCTGGCCATGTACAAATTCCAGGTAATAGTTATTTATAGCATCGCTATTCCCATTCCTGTGACGCCAGAAAGCGCTGTTATCTATAAACTTTGAACTGGGCTGGTGTATAAAGGCTCATTGGTAAACAGTGTAGCGCCAGACCAGACACAATAGAACGCGGCACCTTGATCAGGGTCTACTCTGTTTCCTAAAAGTACAGGAGTTTAAGGCTTGAGGGGAATGGGAACACCTGGCAGTTTCTTCCGCCACGTTTCAAAGGAAGACGATTTACTGTTCGCTTTTCTATAAGCCCTGTCCCACTGAAAAGGGGGTCTGCTCTTAAAGGAAAGAATTTGCTCCTCAGGAGTTCTTTCTTTTAACAGTTGACCCCTACTGACACGGGAGACAAAAATACTTCTGCAGGAGTTACCTCCCCTGAACGTGTTCCCATTACCCTTAAACGAAACATTCTAAGTTCCCTTTTAGGACCATTTTCTCAGCCTTTACTCAGAGACAAACACACTCAGAGACAATCGACCCTCCAGTTCTGTTAGTACTTCGATTCCTTTTTATTGACGCCGATGTTGTCGATGGTCAGGTTAATACAAGTTGGCAAACTAACCCATTGTATACTAGTGGACTCTTCCATTGCTATCTTTCGGACATGCCCATTTGCCATATTAGGAGTGTCAGGCTTATTTTTCATTCCTATTCTATTTTTGTTTGCCAAGGTGCCCCTTTAGGGGTTTCCCCCGTATCCAATGGGTTAAAGTTAAAGTTAAAGTTGAGACGGTTTTAGAGTATAAGAACTGAATAGGCAACTGGCAAACGGCAACCAGATGCCAATTCGCTAATCTATTGAATTGGCAACTGGCAACTGGCAGCCAGCTGCCAATTTGATTTGAGAGGGTTAAAGAGTATAAAAAACTGAATAGGCAACTGGCAAACGGCAACGAGTTGCCAAATCGACAATCCTAGTGAATTGGCAACTGGCAGCCAGCTGCCAAATTCGATTTGAGACGGTTTTAGAGTATAAGAAAAGAATAGGCAACTGGCAAACGGCAACCAGATGCCAATTCGCAAATTCTATTGAATTGGCAACTGGCAACCGGCAGCCAGCTGCTAATTCGATTTGAGACGGTTTTAGAGTATAAGAAATGAATAGGCAACTGGCAAACGGCAACCAGATGCCAATTCGCTAATTCTATTGAATTGGCAACTGACAACTGGCAGCCAGCTGCCAATTTGATTTGAGAGGGTTAAAGAGTATAAAAACTGAATAGGCAACTGGCAAACGGCAACCAGTTGCCAAATCGAAAATCCTAGTGAATTGGCAACTGGCAGCCAGCTGCCAAATTCGATTTGAGACGGTTTTAGAGTATAAGAGAAGAATAGGCAACTGGCAAACGGCAACCAGATGCCAATTCGCAAATTCTATTGAATTGGCAACTGGCAACCGGCAGCCAGCTGCTAATTCGATTTGAGACGGTTTTAGAGTATAAGAAATGAATAGGCAACTGGTAAACGGCAACCAGATGCCAATTCGCGAAATCTATTGAATTGGCAACTGGCAACCGGCAGCCAGCTGCCAATTCGCTAATTCTATTGAATTGACAACTGGCAACTGGCAGCCAGCTGCCAATTCGATTTGAGACGATTTTAGAGCATAAGAACTGAATAGGCAACTGGCAACCGGCAGCCAGCTTCCAATTCGCTAATTCTATTAAATTGGCAACTTGCAACTGGCAGCCAGCTGCCAATTCGATTTGAGACGGTTTAAGAGTACAAAAACTGAATAGGAAACTGTCAAACGGCAACCGGTTGCCAATTCGACAATCCTAGTGAATTGGCAACTGGCAACTGACAGCCAGCTGCCAATTCGATTTGAGACGGTTTTAGAGTATAAGAACTGAATAGGCAACTGACAAACGGCAACCAGATGCCAATTCGCTAATTCTATTGAATTGGCAACTGGCAACCGACAGCCAGCTGCCAATTCGCTAATTCTATTGAATTGGCAACTGTCAGCAAGCTGCCAATTTGATTTGAGAGGGTTTAAGAGTATAAAAACTGAATAGGCAACTGGCAAACGGCAACCAGTTTCCAATTCGACAATCCTAGTGAATTGGCAACTGGCAACTGGCAGTCACCTGCCAATTCGATTTGAGACGGTTTTAGAGTATAAGAAATGAATTGGCAAATGGCAAAAGGCAACCAGATGCCAATTCGCTAATTCTATTGAATTGGCAACTGGCAACCGGCAGCCAGCTGCCAATTCGATTTGAGACGGTTTTAGAGTATAGGAAATGAATAGGCAACTAGCAAACGGCAACCAGATGTCAATTCACTAATTCTATTGAATTGGCAACTGACAACCGGCAGCCAACTGCCAATGCGCTAATTATATTGAATTGGCAACTGGCAGCCAGCTGCCAATTCGATTTGCGACGGTTTAAGAGTACAAAAACTAAATAGGCAACTGGCAAACGGCAACCATTTGCCAATTCAACAATCCTAGTGAATTGGCAACTGGCAACTGGCAGCCAGCTGCCAATTCGATTTGAGACGGTTAAAGAGTATGAGAACTGAATAGGCAACTGGTAAACGGCAACCAGATGCCAATTCGATAATTCTATTGAACTGGCAACTGGCAGCCAGCTGCCAATTTAATTTGAGAGGGTTTAAGAGTATAAAAACTGAATAGGCAACTGGCAAACGGCAACCAGCTGCCAATACGACAATCCTAGTGAATTGGCAACTGGCAACTGGCAGCCAGCTGTCAATTCGATTTGAGACGGTTTGAGAGTATAAGAAATGAATAGGCAACTGGCAAACGGCAACCAGATGCTAATTCGCTAAATCTGTTGAATTGGCAACCGACAGCCAGCTGCCAATTCGCTAATTCTATTGAATTGGCAACTGGCAACTGGCAGCCAGTTGCCAATTCGATTTGAGGCGATTTTAGAGCATAATAACTGAATAGGCAACTGGCAACCGGCAGCCAGCTTCCAATTCGCTAATTCTATTAAATTGGCAACTGGCAGCCAGCTGCCAATTCGATTTGAGAGGGTTTTAGAGTATAAAAACTGAATAGACCACTGGCAAACAAAAGTATTTTTGTTTGATAGAAATTCATCATGGACCTTTAAGAGAAACGATTTGATAAGAGACCTATATGCGATGAAGCACTATCCAAAGTTCTATCCAAACACTGTGCTTCCAGAATACTCATCTGCAATGAATGCAAAATATGACGTGCAAAAGAGAACCACTTTCATACAAAATATTTCGCTTGGCTGGACATAGGACTTTTCAGATTCGAAGTAAACGAGAAAAGGAATTTCACGTTTCAGTTGCCGCATGGATTTAATTCTTCCAGAATTGCTGTTTATCGTGTTTTCAGGGCTCCAATGCAAATAGATTTGTCAAGGATTTTTAAAGAAAATATGGAGTGGATATGTGGGTGTATATTTGTTGGAGAACGCAGTGTCATCTTAAAATACGCAGACCAGTACAAACTGGCTGTCGATTACTTTATTTCTCAAAAACTGATGAACACGGACCAACAAATTCTTTATGCAATGTACTCAGTACAAGGCAGAAAGACACTTGGAACGCCAGTTGCCTTTCAACTATATATGTGGAACAAGAACAATATAACATAGTCATGTTATGCACATGGTATTTTGCATAGGCATGTTATCATGTGTATGACTGAAATGTTGTCGAAGGTGTGTAAGAGTGTTGATATGACTGAATGAGTGTTGAAAAGGCAGTAAGCTTCTGTCTCAGTACTGTTATGAATATATTAAGCTTCAATTCTTATTATGAAACTGCTTCATTTTAAAACCCCGAAACATCAATTATATAACTTTGTATAAAATGCAGAGATGCACTTGAATTGCACATACATGTACCTGGCAGCCATTCAAATCATAACTTGATCATGAGCCAGCTTAATTTCGTAATATCATATGACTCTGACATTTCCTTTTAAAGGTTATTTAAGCAGGTGTTCATGTGAAGTACTTTCAAAACCTGATGAAACTGCATTTTAAAGATCATATTATTGGTGCAGTCATCAAAATCATGACAGATAGCTTATAGTTAGAAGAGATTTTGGCAAGAGTTGCGATAACAAGCATGATGCAATGAGAGAGGGATATTGCGTGAGATTTTTGTAGTGATTATAAATACTGGGGTTTCTGACCAAGACTTCAGATGTCTACTTGATCAGCTTGCATCCAGTTAGTCTGGTTTTAGGAGTTGGTCACTCGTATGAGGTGCCTGCCTTATAAAGCTGCTGAAACTCTCAATATGACTTAAGTTATATTTTATAAGTAAAGAAACACTATACGATCACAGTCAAAGGTGTATAGCAACGCTATATATCTTGCTTTGGTGCCGTGCTGCGGATAAAATAAAAAAGGAACCTTACGACAGAAAACAGAAGAATGGACACCAAGGTAGGTGACGTTTACTTTTACTTTTTCTGGTTATGTTTGTTGTTTGTTCTGTCACCAATTATCATGCAAAATTATGGAAGAAAATTAATCTAAAACGAAAACTAAAAATGTAGGCCAAAATTAATTTTAGATTAATTTATTTATTTTATTCATTTTTTTTTTCTTTTCAATATGGCTCAACAAGGACAAGCCCAAGCACAGGCTCAGCATCAGCAACAGCTTGATCCTGCTGCGCAGGCTTTCGTAAATATACAATTAGAACTTGCCAATGTATCACAGGCATTAACAACACAGGGGGCCTCAACAAGCGTGACCAAATTTGATGGCAACTCCAAAAACTTTAGGGAATGGATAAAATCCATTGAAAAATATTCAATTCTTGCTGATATACCTGAGGCAAGAAAGAAGGTGATTGCATATCAATCTTCTGGGGGAGATGTTAGTGGTTTTATACAGAGGTATATGGCGGCTAACCCAGACGGTAATTGGCAACAGCTTAAAGAAGAATTAGCTGTCCGTTTCAGTGATGTTACGGATAGGCAAATGGCGCTGTCATTGTTGCGCAGCGTGAAACAAAAACCAGGGGGAAAACATACAGCTTTTTGCTGAAAGAATTCTTTCTTTAGCAGAAGAAGCCTACCAAAACCAAGGAGGCGACGCTGTAGAACGTCATTTTATTGACATTTTTGTTGATGGGTTGACCCAAGACAACTTGAAATTAAAAATATTGAGAGATCAGCCAGATACATTACAGGGGGCAAATGCAATCGCCACTAATGAGCAGAATCTTAGGGCCAGGGTTCAAATGTCGCATACATTTCACCCACAAAGAAAAGAGGCACCTATGTATGTTGACCATTCTAGAGGTCAACGGTTTAAATTTAGAAAATTTAATAGGGTTAATAGCACACAGCAAAATAGAAACCCTAGGGTAAAGTGCTGGAATTGTGGTCAAGAGGGTCACATTTCCAGAGATTGCAAAAACAAAGAACCTCAAAGTAGACCACCTATGGGTCATGGAAGACCTAGACATCAGAACAATGTACAAAATGTAGTACCTGGTCAGGAAAACTGGGACACTCATTGCATACAGGGGTCGATGTAATGAGTGAAGAAAACAATAGACATTTACCTCATCAAAAGTTTAAGATCAATGTTTCAGGCAGTCCAAATTCTTGTTTAGTAAAAATAGGTAAACAAAGGTTTAGAACTCTTGTAGACACTGGAGCTGAATGTTTATTAATGCACCGTAGAATTTACGAGCAGCTTAAGAATAAACCAAGACTCACCCAAAAGAAAGTTTGCTTACAATCTGCAAATGGGAGTGAACTTAAGTGTGACGGTTGCATTACTGTACAGTTTTGTATCGGTGGTACCGAAATGTCTCAAGACTTCTATGTGATCCGAGATTTAAATAGAAATTTGATACTTGGTTTGGACTGGCTTAAACAGAACAACGTTAGGATATATTTTAATTTGAAATGCTTAAGAATCAATGGTAAACACTATGTTAATTTAGAGGAGGATATACATATAGCTTCAACGGTTAGGATGAAAAGAACATGTTTAATAAAACCTAATACAGCCATGATATGCTATGGAAAAGTAAGAGAAAATCCAGACTTACCAGTAGGTTCGTCATATGAGGTTTCGCAAATAGATAAAGGATTTTTAACGAATCAACCAGGCTTACAAATTATTAAATCTGTTTCTACATTCGCAAAAGATAGATCTTTGCCAGTTTTAATTGCTAACAACACCAACAAATATATTAAAATTTATAGACATGGTTTGTTAGCTAAAATATCAGAGCTTCAAAATAATATTACACATGTAGATTCAGTCATTCAAAATAACAACTGTGAAAATAAATTAAACTTGAAAGACCTTGATGTACATGAAAAATTTAGGTCAAAAATTGAAAGTCTTATTTTTAGAAATAGAGACTTATTTGCAAATAAAGATTCTGAATTAGTAAAAACAGACACAGTTAAAATGCAAATTGATATAGGTAATCATGAACCAATTAAGATGAAACCTTATAGAACTCCAATTAAGAACAGAGAGGTAATTGATAAAGCAATTAACGAAATGTTAGATGCAAATGTAATTAAAAGGTCAAGATCACCTTGGTCATTTCCTGTTGTAATTGTTGACAAGAAAGATGGCAGTAAAAGGTTCTGTGTTGATTTTCGAAAATTAAATCAAATCACAAAGAAAAATTCCTTTCCTTTACCCTTAATAGATGATATCTTAGCCTTACTTGGTAGAGCAAAATACTTTACATCTTTGGACTTGAAAAGTGGATATTGGCAGGTTGCCATGGATGAGAAGGACAAAGAAAAAACAGCTTTCGCATGTCACAAAGGGTTATTCGAGTTCAACGTGATGCCCTTTGGCCTTTCTAATGCTCCTGCGGTATTTCAAGAACTTATGTCTGTTGTGTTGCAAGGTTGAAATGATTTTGCTACGGCATATCTTGATGATATATTGATTTTCAGCTCAACATTGGAAGAACATTTGAGACATCTTAGTTTGATCTTTGACAAATTAAGACAGCATAATTTGAAACTTAAGCTTAAGAAATGTGGTTTTCTTAAATTAGAAACTAATTATCTTGGCTTTGTTATTAGTGAACAAAGAATCAAACCTGATGAAAAGAAGGTTGATGCGATAAGATCTTTACCTGTTCCAACTTGTGTAAAAGAAGTAAGATCATTCATTGGTATGTGTTCTTACTACAGAAGATTCATTCCAAACTTCTCTCAGATAGCTGAACCAATCGTTGCTTTGACAAGAAAATATGCACATAACAAGTGGTCAGACGTACATCAAACTGCATTTGAGTTCTTGAAAGAAAGCTTAACAGCTGTCCCACTTTTGGTTTATTCAGATCCAAATAAACCGTATGTTCTTTATACAGATGCTAGCAACTCGTGTGTTGGTGGATGCCTACCACAAGAGTGTGAGGGTGATGAAAAAACAATTTATTATTTGTCCCACAAACTTAGTAAGTCCCAATGCAATGGGTCTGTGGTAGAAAAAGAAGCATTTGCTATACATTTTGCTCTTCAAAAGTTAGATTATTATCTGCACAATGCTCAGTTTGTCATTAGAACTGATCATAAGCCTCTGAAATACTTGCTTGAATCTCCTATGCAAAATAAAAAGATTCAACTCTGGGCTTTGAGTATGTCAGGCTATAATTGTACTATAGAGTACATTGCTGGTACAACAAATACATGCGCTGGCCTACTTTCCAGGCATCCAGATAATGTAAACAAAACTGAGGAAAGTACAGTTAGTGAAGACGTAGAAGTAGAAAAGGCACTTGATGTCAATGACAACTTATATCAGGTGAATGTGTTAGACTCTAATCAGTTTGATCCAAAAGCTTTTGCTGGTTGTAGTCTTCCAAATGAAGACACATTTGAAAAGTGTGACTGTTCTGATTTTACAAAAGAAGGCTTTGACATGAAAATTGAACAAACTAGGGATGATGAAATTTCAAACATTAGGTCAATGATTTTGAATGGGGAAGAGAGTAAAGATGTTCAAAAACATTATCTCTTGGTAGATGGATTGGTATACTATTTATCAAATGCCAATGACGACCCAAATTTAAGATTGTATATTCCAAAACATCTTAGATCTTTGGTTGTAACTCAGTATCATGACAGTAATGGTCATATGGGTGTACAGAAAACTTTTAATTCCATTCGTCAGAAATACTTTTGGCCAAATTTGTTTAAAGAAATTCATAAGTATGTTTCCGATTGTATGACTTGCAGAACTAGGTCAATGCAGAAAACGAAACATCCATTACAAGAGACAGATATTCCACCATACCCTATGGCAAAACTTAGTCTTGATCTTTCGGGCCCTTATCCAACAACTTTGTCAGGCAATAAATACATCATTGCATTTGTTGATTGATATAGTGGTTGGCCTGAAGCTTTTGCAGTTCCAGATAAGACTGCTGAAACAGTAGCTGAATTGATAATTGGACACATTTTCCCACGTTTTGGCGGTCCTTTACAGATCGTGACGGACAATGGAACTGAGAATGTAAATAAGATGGTTAGGGAGACATTGGAAAAACTTAATGTTGACCATATTTTGACAAGCGTGTATCATCCTCAGAGCAATGCAAAATTTGAAAGATTCCATAGAACTTTGCATGACATTTTAGCTAAAATGGTAGCTGATAATCAACAGAGCTGGGATTTGTATCTTTGTCAAAGTTTAGCAGCAATTAGATTTAACGTTAGTGAATCTTCTAAATTTTCACCTTATTATCTGTTTTACAACAGAGATGTAGTATTGCCAGTTGACAATATATTACAGCCTAGGAGAAAATATTTAGGTGAAGATTTCCACCAAGTTGCTTTACAAGAACAGCACAGAGCTTTTGTACATGTAAGAAATTACTTACAAAAAAAAAGAAGCGCCAGGCTAAATATGCAGACAAAAATGTTAAAAAGGTAGATTTAAAAGTAGGAGATCCAGTTTATTATCAAAATAAACAAAGAAAGGGTAAATTAGGACAGAAATGGAAACCTTATTATAGAATAATTGAGAAAACTGGACCTGTATCTTTCATAATTAAAAACCAATTAGATGGTACAACAAGTAGAGTATATGCAGGCGATTTAATGTTGGCAAATGTAGAAGATTGGCCAGTCTCTAAAAATGAAAGTAGTAGAAAACTTAGAGACGCAGCATATGTAATTCCATCCTCAGGTCTCTGAGTCAGAAACAGAATCCGATTCTGATTCGGAAGAACAAATTCCCTTGGCTAAGTTAGTCAAGAAATACAGACAAGAAAGAGAAACGTCTTCTGATGAAGAAGATATACCTATAATGGAGTTACAGAAAAGGTTAAAACACAAAGAAGCTAGGCAAAATCAAAGTGAAGAAACTGAGGTCAAGGACATGGAATGTAATGACGATTTATCCTCTGATAATTCCTGTTCTATGCCTTTGGTTGAAAACAATGATTTAGCTAGTGATATGGATGTGAATGTAGTTTATTCACAGCAGCCACTGTCTAATAGTGTAGCCAGCGAGACAGCTAGGCCATTGAAAAAGAGACGAAGGAAGTCTCGAGATAAAGCAGAGAGTTTAAAGCAACTCTTGAGGTTAATGTCTAATATGTTATAAAATGACCTCGTACTGTTATGCCTCATGTATGTTGATAGAGGTGAATTGTAAATAAGTACCTCGTTTAACAGTGTAGTAATGCCCATTTTTATTTAATTTCAGATTAACAATATGATGATCACATTAATCTTGGGATCATTGTTTGTTAGCCAGGCATTCGGACTCTTTACATCCGAAAATGTTGTGTTTCAAAAGACTAATGAATTCTTTATTAACGATGCACACTGGTCTGTAACATTAATTCATTATTTGAGACCGTTTGAAAATCTAATTTTAAAGATTCAAAACGATCTTGTTCGCACTGATGAAATTGTGAAATATATGACAAGCTTTTATCAGAAGTCAAATTTAACGGGATATGTAGAAACATTCCAAAGTTTACATGTTGAAGTTAGCCTTTTTTTTTTTTTTTTTTTTTTTGTTTGGGTTTTACGGCCCTTTCAAGATTATTTCACTCATATCGAGCCGATCGTTAATCAGAGGTGGGCGAAAACCGGAGTACCCGGAGAAAAACCACCTGACCTTCCGTTGCAGAACTTGGCGTCTCACACGTGGCCCGAGCGAGGCTCGAACCTACGGTGGTGAGAGACCTAATGACTAAGAGTCAGCGCTCTTATCCACTAGGCCACGGAGGCCCGTTAAAAAGTTAACCTTTTAACATATACATACAAGTCTGTTTATGAAAACTTTGATGAGTACCAGACACTTTCAGTAAACAGCCATGGACACAAAAGGTCATTAATTCCTATAATAGGACAATTAATGAGCACTCTTTTTGGCACTGTATCAGAAAGTGACCTTGAGAACATAGATAGAAATATCAAAACCTTGGCACTTAACCAAGATCAGATAATACATGATCTTGATGTAAGTTTATCTGTACTTAATTTAACAAGAATGCAAGTAGCAGAAAATAGGAGATCAATTATGGATCTCATCATAGTTATTCAGAAGCTTGACCATAAAATAAGATTGCTTGAAAGAACAATCGAACAACAGTTTGTTAGACTTGAACAATTTATTCATACATACTTACAATTCAAAATGATTCTTGATGAAATTAGGCTTACCACGCAAGATGCTATATTTTATCTTGAGAGCTTAAAATCTGAACTAAACATGTTGTCAATGCATCATTTATCAACTAATACAAGCTCACCTAAAGATTTGAAGCAATTATTAATTGATGTAGAAACAAACCTTCCTAATAACTTTGAGCTTCCAAAAAATCCTCGTAAGGATATTGGGTATTTTTATAAGACATTGACATGTATAACATACCTTGAAAATAATGAAATTAGAATCATCCTTAAGATTCCACTAATTAACACGAAAGAAGAATATGAAGTGTATAAAATACATAACTTACCACTACCGCTACTCTCAAATAATCAGACAGATGTATTATTAAAATACAGTTTAGAAAATGAAATGTTACTGGTCTCAAAGGATAAAACAAAGTTTTCCCTTCTATCTGAAAGTACATTTCAGATGTGTAATAACTATCATTTTCAGTTCTGCAATCCTGAGACAGCATTTTATCAGACCAACGTAAATAAGTTTTGCGTTGTTGCTCTGTTCATGCAAAACCTGCATGACATTAAAAAGTATTGTAAACAAGTAGTTGTGTTGGATGAAAGGTTGCCAACTACGAAGTACTTGTCATTTGGTATTTGGATTGTTGTCACAAATAGACCTCTGACATTTACGTTAAATTGTCAGTCATATGAACTGAAGAATGCTGACATTAAAATCACACCACCACTTGGCATTATCCGGTTAAATAACACATGTAAAGCCTCAAACAAATATTTACAGTTACCTGAATATTTTGGCAGACATAGTAACTTTGAAAGGTCAGATCCTTTGCAAGCACTTTTGAAATTACATAATGTTTCAACCTTTTACTTTTGGCCTGATATCAAAACTAAACTAGGATCTAAACCAATGAAGTTGCCACCACATTTGTCAGGTTTGAAAGAGATCCCTTTACAAAATCTACTCCATGAAACAAGAAACTATAAACCTGTAATATTAGATGAGAATACATCCAATACTAGTTGGATACATGTTATGCTAATCAGTATTGCATCGACGGTATTATTGATTGCAATTATCTTAATGATCTTAAGTAGAAGAAACTTTGAATATAAGATAATTGGTGTAAGACAGGCTAACACACATGATCTTGAGAAAGTAAATGTGAAACGGTCACCGATCAAAGGTGATGTTATCGAGATGTCCACTCTGATCGAAGAACAAAACGTCGATAACGTTGAGGAAGGACAAAAGACCTTCAAGTGGACTGACGCAACGGCGGCATGGGCGAAGAAATAAAGAAAATCTGTGCACAGTGTTTTTAAGCAGATTTATTTATGAATACTAGTTATATAAACAGTGTTTGTTAACTTATCCCTAAGTTAACAGTATTTAGCTATTCAACGGTATATAGCTATTGTTGCATGCTATGAACTATTTGCATAACATATGAACTTTATCGTACGATGTGTTTTCATCATGTATATAGCTCATGTGATCGTAGTAGTACTAATGGTTGTAGTACATTGACATTTCAGTGACATTTATTTGTGCCTTGTATAGTCCTGAAGACTATGCATGGACGAAGATTTAGTGATCAGAACTTTAGTGACTTTAAAATAATAAAGTCCTGAGTATGCCCCTTAAGGTCATGCTTAGGTGAAGATGTACATGTGACATTAAACTTTATTTTATTACAGCCAGACGACATTAGTGTTGTACATATGACGTCGCGTCTGAGAATGTAATAACGCCATGTAATAAATTCGGTAATTCTCTTGTGGATTAAATATCTAAATTGGTTAGATACGCCCCGTTACGTTACATGTACGGAGTCCTTAACGACGTCGCGTTTACTAATGGCGGAATATTAACATTTTTGTAAAACAATCATGAATAAAAATCGTTTTAAATGACATATGATAAATAGAATCTTGCATTCGTGCTCATGTATTATTGTAATTATTAAAATCATTGAGGGAAACAGATAAAATATCCCTTTTCCTCAACGAGTTTAATAAATTCAGTAATACATGAACACTCGTGTAAGATCTACATGAACACTCGTGTAAGATCTTCAATATATATGAGGGCCCCGTCAAGCGATTTTGGTACTTATCGCCTATGCGAGCAGCAAAGGCTCAGGCGAGCCTGCGCATCCGCGCAGTCTCGCCAGAACCTTCGCTGCTCGCTCATACAAGCAGTGAATCAAGAGGAACCTTCAGACAGAAAGCCATATCCCTGGCCCCTCTGAATGGCTGGGCATGCGCAGTTAAAATTTGTCATGACGGAATGCTCGAAGACACAAATTCGCTTGGCGGGGCTCATGTAATAAACCCCAAACGGTCATGCGCTACATGTAAGTGAATTTCAATGTATTTGTAGAAGATAACGACCAGAAATAAATAATTAGGGGGTGTCATCGTAGGCAACAATTGAATCACTAAAGCCTATGGTGAGACAAAGAAGACGCCTCCAACTGACAGCGTGTACAAGTACCTGAAGATATCTGGGGTGACAAACAACAACACTGAAACAGATCAGTGCTCGGTGTGAAAAAAAGAGAAACTAAAAAAAAAAAAAAAAAAACAACAACAAAAAAAAACAGAGCGACGGAAAACCTTTTGGATGTGGGACACAAACGTCCCGACAAACTCCGTACTCGTATACGAATGCAGCGATACCATGTTGGTTCCAAGTCTATAAAAGTACAGAACCCATTTAGTTTCAAATACAGTAAAATTCTATTGTTAAGGCCACCCATTGGACGTTCAGAAGTGGCTTTAAAGACATCTTCTTTGACAGTCCCAAAGGTGGTCTCCTACTAAAGGACATGGGATGTAGAAATCATAAAGAAAGAAAAGCTGAAACATTTTAAATATGTTTTTAAACGATTAATTTTAGCTGGCTTCACTGTACTTCTGTGTTAGCAAAATCGAGTTATTTCCCTTGAACTAAACAGACCGCTTTTTCAGACCCAACAAAAATCAACAGTAGTAGATAGGAGGCACATGTTGTTGGTTTTGGTTTTACGTCCCTTTCAAGATTATTTCACTCATATCGAGCCGATCGTTAATCAGAGCTGGACGAATACCGGGTACCCGGAGAAAAACCACCTGACCTTCCGTTGCAGAACTTGGCGTCTCACATGTGACCCGAGCGAGGCTCGAACCACAGCGGTGAGAGATCTAGTGATCAAGAGTCAGCGCTCTTAACCACTAGGCCACGGAGGCCCGTCATAGGAGGCACATGAAAAATATACGTAGACTTTTTACAATAAATATGTATCTACCCTTTGACGCCCCCGTCCATCAATAGGTTGGGCTTCTGGTTCAACGCAGCTTAATCCGACCGAAGTTGAGGACTGGTAAACCGCATAGATGGTCTAAGGCTGCCCAGGCAGCGTGGTGCGAGTCGGACCGCCCCATCATGCAAACCCTAGCGGTTTCTTTGGGAGGTAGGGTTTAGATGTCATATTATCTCAATGTCGAGTAAATGCTCGCAAAATTGGAAAAGAAGCCTCCAGAATGACCTCAGTACTATTAATTGGGACGTCAAACTTCAACACAAACATCCTGTATCTTTGTTTCTTTGTTTGAGTTGAGGTTAAACGTTCCCGTCAACACTGTAAAGGTCATTTTGGAGACGTTGCTTCCAATTTTCTGGGACTTACCCGACTTTGAGATGAAATAACATCTCAAGCCCTGCCGCCCAATGAAACCAATAGGGTTTATAAGCATGGACGGTCCGACTCTGCGCACCGCTTTGCCTGGGCAGGCTTAGATCCTCTAAGCGGTTTGCCTGTACTCGTGTGCGGGTCGGATTCAGCTCTGCGTGGAAGCATCATGCAGCCCATATATTTCTTCCAAGCCCCGATGGGCGGGGCCGAACATCCAGTATCTACTCGATTTCTAATTTCAGGGCACCTGTGTAATTTATCTGACGTACGCATGTACACATTGTATATGGAGTGCCACAGGTCAACGTTACTCAGTGGCTAATAGGCTAATAAAATTTGGCTGTCCAAAAACGTTCCATTTGCACCATTTGCAGTTCTTCCGTCGCGGTTTAGTTTTGTTATGGCTTGTCGCTTGTCTTTGAGTGTGTGTATCGCATATATTATTTGTTTGGGGTAGCCAATTGGCCATTTTCTGGGGAAGTAACTGTTTTTGTTGGCTTTCCGCTATTGACATCTCCACTAGGGCCTTGTTGTTTCAAGTTTGTGTTTCTTTCCCTTTGGTGTCTCTGATGGGAGCTGTGGGTTAATTGCATCGATTCCTGAATGAGTGAGTGAGTGAGTGTTTGAGTTTTACGTCCCACCAACAGCTAATGTCATACGGAGACAGGACCTCGGTTTAAAGACTAATCCGAAAGTCTGGAGAAGCCCGGGATCGATCCTGCGATCCATGGTTTACAAGGCGAATAGCGTAACCACTACACCACAGAGGCTTCTAATCGATTCCTGATCATTGCCTACACATCTATTGTGAATGTCATAAAGTCCGTCGTGCAGGGAGAGCCATCCCCTGTGCAGGTCAAAGACCAATGCCGTAATCACATGATTACTGTTAAGGATTTTATCCTGCGAATCTGGAGTGTATATAATGTACACCGTCTTATGTCTTCAAGCGTGGTTAAGACGTATTGGGAGAAAGAAAAACAAAACATGCGCGTGAAGCGCACAAAGCAATGAGTTTTGTTTTACAAACTTTTTGAAATACCGAATACAGTAAAATTCCTATATTAAGACCACCTTTGGGACTGTTCAAAAGTGGTCTGAAGACCACTTTTGAACAGTCCCAAATGTGGTCTCTGACCAGAGGACACTGTATGCAGAAAACACAAAGAAAGAATAACTGCATCCTGCTAATTAAGCTTTTTAAAGCAGAAATAGTCTTGATTTTAGATGGTCTTAATAACCTTAAGCCCTTTCCACTGTAAGCCGATGCATATACAAATGGGCCCCGCCAAGCGATTTTGGTACTTATCGCCTATGCGAGCAGCGAAGGTTCAGGCGAGCCTGCGCATCCGCGCAGTCTCGCCAGAACCTTCACTGCTCGCTCATACAAGCAGTGAATCAAGAGGAACCTTCAGACAGAAAGCCATATCCCTGGCCCCTCTGAATGGCTGGGCATGCGCAGTTAAAATTTGTCATGACGGAATGCTCGAAGACCCAAATTCGCTTGGCGGGGCCCAAATGCAAACAGTGGAAATCAGGCATATAAGCCGTCTCATCATGATCTTCACTGTCTGTCATCTTGTTCAAGATTTTGACTAAATTCAAACACAGGACTAGTAAGAGCTCCAAGCTATTTAGATTGAGCAATAGGTGGTCTGAAAGTACCAAAAATTTTAAGCCATAACCCTTTTAAGATCAACATATTGGAAGGTAGAAAACAGATGTTTCCCAACTTTTACCTCTTGCAAAAGCTTTGAAATTATGGGATGCATTCAGGTACTGTTGCGCTTATTCGAAATTTGCTGAATGGCCATGTTAAATGACAGGATTCGAAATTTAAGATACACTGACAACTCAAAAAAAACGTTTATTAACCATATCTGACACCACAATATAAATATTATTTCTATATCTACTGGCATTTTCTGAGTTGAGACATGGTAAAAAGTACCTTAATTTATTGTTTATCACTGTGTGACAGAATGCTGTGGAAAGCTATGCTTTTTCTCCAGTGCAAAATGTCTTTATATTTTATGATTTATGATATATGCACAACAAACAAAGTATTTGCAAAGTCAAAAACAATTTTGGCCATTTCTGATGTGCTGAAGAACTCTTTGATGAATCAATACACACAGTCCCGAATTGCTGCAAGAATATAAACAAGAGGCCCATGGGCCACTATGCTCACCAGAGCTCAGGTGGGCACTGTCCAATTGCAGCCATGTATTTTAACATGGTATCATTTTAATCTGCCAAGAGAACCCCAATATCCAAATGAGCACCCATGTGGATTCAGTATATGAAACATTAGGCCTTTTATGAAGTAGAGGGGCGGGGCATGGACCCAATGGAGCCCTGGTTGGTATCACTAAATGTGTCTTATCACACTAGGACGGTTTAGCAGTGGGGATCTGTATGGCTGGAGATATAAGGCCTCTTAAACAGTGGAGGGGTTGGAGCATGCCCTGTCGATCCCAGGAATGCCCAAGATTGTTGTCACTAAATGTGTCTTATCATGAGGACCAAGTATATATATGGTTTAGGGGTGGGAATCTGAACAGTTTCCGAGATATGAGGCCCTTTTATGAAGTGGAAAGGCCCCTGCGGACACCCCTACAGTAGGTGTGCTAATAATAAGGAACAAGAACATATATGATTATGGGGTGGGGATTTGAATGGTTTCTGAAATATATGGCCTTTTGTGAAGTGGAAGGTCGAGGCACATTGCCTCAGCACAAAGAGACCCCCCAAGTTGGTGTGACTGAACGAGTCTTATCATAAGGAACAAGAATATATATGGTTTAGGGGTGGGGAGCTGAACGATTTCTGAGATATATGGCTTTTAATGAAGTCAAGCGGTGGGGCATGGCCCGGGCATGCCCCAGGGACTCACAAGCTGGTGTCACTGAATGCGTCTTATCATAAGGAAGATGAATATATATGGTTTAGGGGTGGGGCTTGGACCAGTTTCTGAGATATAAGGCCTTTTCTGAAGTGCAGGGGTGGGACAAGGCCCTGGGAGATCCCCAGGTTGGTGTCAATGAATGTGTCTTATCATAAGGAACAAGAATATATATGGTATAGGGGTGGGGATCTGTAAGGTTTCCAAGATATTGTGATATTATGAAATGGAGGGGGTGGGGCATGGCCCCAGAACATCCCTGGGGACCCCCAGGTTGGTGTCACTGAATGCGTCTTATCATAATGAACGAGAATTTATAATGTTAATGTTTAGGGGTGGGGATCTGTAAGGTAACTGGGATATTGGGCCTTTTATGAAGTGGAGGGGGTGGGGCATGGCCCCGGCACATCCCAGGGGACCCCCAGGTTGGTGTCACTGAGTCCATCTTATCATAAGGAACAAGAATATATATGGATTAGGGGTGGGGATCTCAATGGTTTCTGAGATAAATGGCATTTTATGAAGTGGAGGGGGTGGGACATGTCCCCGGCACATCCCGGGGGACCCCCAGGTTGGTATCACTTAATGCATCTTAGCATAAGGAACAAGAATATATATAGTTTAGGGGTTGGGATCTGAATGGTTTCTGAGATAAATGGCATTTTATGAAATAGAGGGGGCAGGGCATGTCCCCGGCACATCCCGGGGGACCCCCAGGTTGATGTCACTTAATGCATCTTATCATAAGGAACAAGAATATATATTGTTTAGGGGTTGGGATCTGTAAGGTTTCTGAGATATAAGGCATTTTATGAAGTGGAGGGGATGGGGCATGGCCCCGGCACAATCTAGGGACCCCCCAGGTTGACATAAAAGCATATGGCTGAGAGAAGTTTACTCAAAGAACATGTTTATGTAAGTTTTGTCAAAATATCTGCAATGACTTGGCAGTTAATGCCATTTTTCAGTTTTCCCCATTATAAGTCAATGGAAACTCTTAAGTTGCCATAGCAACAAAACTGAAAGGCCAAATTTCATAAAAAAACACAAAACCTGTAAAGACAAATATGGTGAATATTTTCATAAAGTCTCAGCCTCCTAGAGCATATGGTTTCTGAGAAGATGATTTTTTAAGTATTTTATTGTCTTTTTTTTGCATTTTGGTTTCCATGGCCTAAAGGCCTAAAATCATACGGCAGATAGTAGATTGCCTATGGAACATTTCTATGAAAGTTTTGTCAAAATATCTGCAGAGGCTTGGCAGTAAATGCCATTTTTCAATTTTCCCCATTATAAGTCTATGGAAACTACAAGTTGCCATAGTAACCAAACTAATGAGCCGATTTTGATGAAAAAAAAAACACAAACTGTCAATCCCCCAGGCCAAATATAATACACATAAAATTTGGGCCCAATCGGCCCAGTGCCTTCAGAGGAGATGTCGTTTGAAAGTGTTGACGCAGACGACATACGTCATACGACGGCCGACGACGAACAACTGCCTATCCCAGAAGCTCCCCCGGAGCTTTCGGCTCTGGTGAGCTAAAAATGTTCACTGTTTAACATACAATTCACATTCAAATGAAAAGGCCTCACTGGTGTATATGGAGCTAAACTTTTTGATGAAATCATCATCATCTTGATCATCATTGTCATCAATGGCAATATCATCATTTACAGTATTTATTGTCGGTGCCATAATCCAAATATTTGAAATATGAGCATTTATTATATAAACACCACATGTTTAAACAATCAGTTTCTATCCAGGGCATCAATAACAATATTAATATCATGACCATTTATAGCACCAATCTGAGCAATGTAATTTAGCAAAAACAACGATTTGGATTATTTAGTTTTGGGACACTAATTGCACACCTGGGTCAAAGGTCTGATCCTTTGTTTGGAAATTTCATAGAGGGGGGTTTCCATCCCATGAGATTCAACAGGAAGGACCAGACAAGACTGTGCTAATGCCAAAGATGCTGATTACACTGTGTGTACACACAGGCTTATCTGCATATTTATCGTTCATACATGAAATTTGCAGGTTTTCTCATGATGAAGCTCATTCATTATGGTCTATAATATATTAAATGATAAAAGTGTATGAATAGATTGGTGCAAATGTTAAGCAGCTAAACTACACAGTTTGATCTAATCCTGTGAGAAAATATTTCTATGAAGCAGCCATCACTATTTTACCACTTTTGGAGCGGCTATACTTACACATTCTATGCCAAATAGAGAATAGTATTCTCAATTCTCAAACAATCTATTATTTTATTCCTAAATATTCCAGAAAGGGGTGTGTGCATGGCACATGCTGGTTACAAAAACACATTATAATGTATTAACTATTTAGCAATATACAAGTTGCCTATGTCAACTTAAAACAAGTTTTTCGTGAAAAGCTTGCCCCAAATATGCTTACCATACCCATTTTGGACCATTTTACTGGTTAAAATCATGGTGTGTATCATATTTATACTTCATTAATGAGTTTCCTGCATGAAACAAGTTAAACAAATGTAAATTGCACCACTGTTAATGACTACATCTGAAAAGACCTTAATATTTCAACATTGTCCTAATGTTAGTCTTATTACATAACTGGCACATTCGTGAACTTGCGAGCGCCCCCGCCCATAGGGGCTTGAAGAAATATATGGGCTGCATGATGCTTCCACGCAGAGCTGAATCCGGCCCGCACACTAGTACTGGTAAACCGCTTAGAGGATCTAAGCCTGTCCAGGAACCGCGGTGCGAGGCGGACCGTCCATGCTAATAAACCCTATTGGTTTCATTGGGCGACAGGGCTTGAGATGTCATTTCATCTCTATGTCGGGTAAAAGTCCCACAAAATTGGAAGCAACGTCTCCAAAATGACCTTTACAGTGTTGACGGGGACGTTAAACCTCAAATCAACCAACCAATCGTGAACTTGCGTACCGCATGTTGGCATGATATAAAACATGTTTTGCAAGACTTAAAAAATGGGAAATATTGTGTTTCATACTGCCCAGATATAGTACTAAAATAATATACTAAAGAGAAGTTTGGTACCATGGTGGCCACTCAAAATGCATTTTTGTGAGCTTTCGTCACACGGGAGCTTCTACTAGACCAATGGTCCTGGACCGCTCACCTTATGGAGCCATTTTGTTTGTAAGAAGAAGATTTTTTGAAGGGATTTTACCATGGCAGTCATTTTGGTCGTGTGACCTTAACCATTAAAACAAACTTTTGTCCCCTCAACCCATAAAGGCTTCATATGTAAATCTGGCCTAGATATGCCCTATATTCCTGGGGCCAGTTATTAAAACCAGAGGACCATTGGTCCTGAATCGCTCACCTGACTTTTCTGAGGAAGTCCTCAAAGACTTTAATATGTGATCTTTGGCCAAGAGGGACCGAAGGTCTGTGTAACTGGGTGGGGATCTCAACTGTTTCCGAGATATTAAGCATTCAATGCAATAAAGGGAGTTGGCCCCCATGCAATAAAGGGAGTTGGCCCCCAGCCCCCCCCCCCCCCCCACTGGAACCGTAGGTCCAACGGTCCATTACACTGAATGCGACAAGAATATATATGGTTTATGGGTGGGGATCTTAACCGTTTCCGAGATATTAAGCATTTTGTGGAAAAAAGGGGGTTAGGCATGCCCCCCTCCCTCACCCAGGGACACCCCGGGTCCAAAGGTCCATGTCACTGAATGCGCCTTATCATAAGGAACAAGAATATATATGGTTTGTGGGTGGGGATCTTAACCTTTTCCGAGATATTAAGCATTTTGAGCAAAAAAGGGGGAGGGGCATGCCCCCCCCCCCGGACCCCTGGTACCCCAGGGTCCAAAGGTCCATGTCACTGAATGCGCCTCATCATAAAGAACAAGAGTATATATGGTTTATGGGTGGGGATCTTAACCGTTTCCGAGATATTAAGCATTTAATGCAAAAAAGGGGGTGGGGCATGCCCCCCTGGGACCCCCGGGTCCAAAGGTTCATGTCACTTAATGCGCCTTATGATCAGGAACAAGAATATATATGGTTCATGGATAGAGATCTTAACCGTTTCCGAGATATTAAGCATTTTGTGCAAAAAAGGGGTGGGGCATGCCCCCCCCCCCCGGACCCCTGGTACCCCATGGTCCAAAAGTGCATGTCACTGAATGGGCCTCATCATAAGGAACAAGAGTATATATGGTTTATGGGTCGGGATCTTAACCGTTTCCGAGATATTAAGCATTTTGTGCAAAATAGGGGTGGGGCATGCCCCCCCCCCCCGGGGGAACCCCGGTACCCAAAGGTCCAAAGGTCCATGTCACTGAATGCGCCTTATCATAAGGAACAAGAATATATATGGTTTTTGGGTCGGGAGCTGTTTTGGAGATATTAAGCATTTTGTGCCAAAAAGGGGGTGGGGCATACCCCCCGGGGGGGGGGGGGAGGGTTCCAAAATCCACGTCACTAAATGCGCCTCATCATAAGGAATAAGAATATATATGGTTTAGTGGCATTATTTGTAACAGTTTGCAAGATATCAGACATTTCTACTTTTTCGCATACAAATGCCCATGTTACCAAATTTAACCTTGGCGTAAAATAGGTCAAGGTCATCCCAGGGACACCATTTATGCAATTTATGATGGGCCCATGTCCCAGGTGCTACATGCCAAGTTTCATGCAAATCGGCCCAGTGGTTCCGGAGGAGAAGATTTTCGAAGGGTTTTTACCATATATGGGCATGGCGGCCATCTTGGTCATGTGACCTAGACCAAAAATGCAAACTTTCGTTCCTCCACCCCATGGAGCCTCCACATGAAATTTGACTACAATCGGCCCAGCGGTTCCGGAGGAGAAGACGTTTGAAAATGTGAACACACACACACACACACACACAGAATTTTTGCCTGGCCATACTATCAGCTCACCAATGAGCCTTCGGCTCAGGTGAGCTAAAAACTAACGACGTCATTAGTAAACATATCGCTCAAACTTTGATCATTAAAAATGCCAAATATTCTGATACTTTTGCTGAAAAAAATGTGGGAAGCAAATGCAAAATCTGTTCTTTTTTTCAGCAAAAATAGCGCTATATTAGATATGGTATTTGCTAGAACAGTTAACAATTTGACCCCTAACGAGCTCTCTTTGAACAAGTGGGCCCCGTCCTTTAAGCAAACAGTGCCGACGCTGATGCCGATTTCTACGACGTCAGATCTAGGTATGCACTGTTTAGGAAATGATAGCTTATTGTCCCCTTTTAACGTAGATTGTGGGTGCTCGTTAGAACCGCCTCAATGAGGCGGTTCAAACGAGTACCCACAATCTATGTTTCTGAGATAAAATAAGTCATATCATGTATACCCCTGTACAACCCACTTTGCTCTATATAAAGTGGGGTTTAGAAGGGTCTTCGTTTCACAGACCTGTTAGAAGCCTCCGTGGTGCAGTGGTTACGCTACTCGCCTTGTAAACCAGGGATCGCAGGATCGATCCCGGGCTTCTCCAAACTTTCGGATGAGTCTTTAAACCGAGGTCCCGTCTCCGTATGACCTTAGCTGTTGGTGGGACGTAAAACTAAAACTCACTCACTCACTTCACAGACCTGCTATCGTGGTGTGCTGAATCGGCAACATTCTCTCTAGGAGATTGGTCATGAAATCTTTTCTATGGACATTTTCTCCCTTCCGTTGATTCAAGAAGAGCCGTCGTCTGTTTTTGGAAAAAGAATGAGCACTGTACTGGTTAACCGTTCATGTATTAGCCTGTCCAGTATAAAATGTTGTTGGGTAATCTGACTGGCTCGATGTGACCTAAATATTGTTGACTGGGCTGTTAAACTGCAAGCATACATTAGTCATTTGACTTCCTTCAGAATCCCATTGTAAAATAATGTCTTTATAGATTTAGTTAATCATATGTAGTTCAAGTATTATACAAATAAATGCACATTTAAGGGGAATGGATCCACCTTCAGGGGAGGCGACTACTGCAAAAGAATTTTTTGTCTCCCATGTCAACTGGGTCAACTCTTAACGGAAAGAATTTGTTCCAGAGGAACAAATTCTTTCCTTTAAGAGTAGACCCCTTTTTCCATGGAGGAGAGTTTATAGAAAAGCGAATATGAAGTCCCGAAAGTTTTCTCCCTTTGAAAAGTGGCGAAAAAAATCTGTCAGGTGTTCCCATTCCCCTTAAATTAAGCAAATTTAAGGGGAATATAGGACATAATCTCCATTTAACAGATAGTGGAACGTGCTTAATAATCACATAGGAAACAAAAAATAAGCCTAAACCATTTTTGGTCGATTGTTTACCAATCGACCCAAAGTTATTAACTACAGAAGCTTCCCGCCTGCAATTGCCCACGTGACTATCGCAGACCAAGTACAAGTTCCAGGTAATGGTTATTTATAGCATCATTAGTCCCAGAGCATTCTGTAAATTCATTGGTTTTCTATAAATCTGGACTGGGCTGGTGTAATTGGTCATTGGTAAGCAGTGTAGACCGAGACCTGACTCCACAGAACGCGGCGCCTGATCAGGGTCTACCCTGCTTACTAAAAGTACAGAAATTTTAGGTTTAAGGGGAATAGATACACCTTCAGGGGAGGCAACTCCTGCAAAATTATTTTTGTCTACCATGTCAATAGGCGTCAACTCTTAAAGGAAAGAATTTGCTCCTGAGGAGCAAATTCTTTCCTTTAAGAGTAGACCCCTTTTTCCGTTTGGCAGAGTTTATAGAAAAGCGAACAGGAAATCCCGAAAGTTGTCTCCCTTTATATAATGGCGGAAAAATCTGCCAGGTGTTCCCATTCCGAATAAACGAATCAGTCTTAGTTCCCTTTCAGGTCCATTTTCTCAGTCTACACTCAGAGACAACCACACTAAGAGACAATCACACTCAGAGACAATCACACTCAGAGACAACCACACTCAGAGACAATCACACTCAGAGACAACCACACTCAGAGACAATCACACTCAGAGACAACCACACTCAGAGACAACCACACTCAGAGACAATCACACTCAGAGACAACCACACTCAGAGACAATCACACTCAGAGACAACCACACTCAGAGACAACCACACTCAGAGACAATCACACTCAGAGACAACCACACTCAGAGACAATCACACTCAGAGACAACCACACTCAGAGACAACCACACTCAGAGACAATCACACTCAGAGACAACCACACTCAGCGACAATCACACTCAGAGACAACCACACTCAGAGACAACCACACTCAGAGACAATCACACTCAGAGACAACCACACTCAGAGACAACCACATTCAGAGACAACCACACTCAGAGACAACCACACTCAGGGACAACCACACTCAGGGACAACCACACTCAGAGACAACCACACTCAGAGACAACCACACTCAGAGACAATCACACTCATAGACAACCACACTCAGAGACAACCACACTCAGAGACAATCACACTCAGAGACAACCACACTCAAAGACAACCACACTCAGAGACAACCCAGTGCTGTTAGTCGTGACTTCGATTCCTTTTTATGGACGCCGATGCTGTCGATGATCAGGAATTCAAGTAGGCAAACTAACCCATTGTATACTAGTGGACGCTTCCCTTGCTATATTTTGGACAAGTCCATTGGCCATATAAGGGGTGTCAGGCATATTTTCTCGTTTTTATTCAATTTTTGATGGAAAATTATGTTAGCAAATAGTGCAGGCCATGATCAGACGCCGCGGTCTGCGGCGTCTGATCTGGGCCTGCAGTGTTTGCCAAGGTACCCCTTTAGGGGTTTCCCACATGCAACGGGTTAAAGTTGATTTGTTTTTCTTTTTCGAAAAATTTGCACAAACAGGAATATGCAGCAATCTCCATCTGGTTACAATTCTGTCCAGACAACTAAGGGGTATAAGTTGGCCGATCTTCTCCTCTGTAACTTTCTCGCTGGACATGTTGCTCAAAAATAAAAAATGAAAAAGATTTCCTTGAAAAACGCAAAAAAAAAAAATAATAATCGACCCAGCAGGCACACGTCGCTAGTGCAGAGTCAAATCAACATCGATGCAACGGCATGACGTTGCACCGACTAAGATTTGACGTTGCATAAACGTCATGACGTTGTAACGACATTGATGTGACGTCATAATTACGTCATGTGCCTGCTGGGTTCATCCATTTCATTTTGGATTTTTCTTCAAACACTGGAATTCTCAAATGCATTTTAATGCCCCTCTTGTACTGAAATTCAATTCACATGTAAGAGTTCTCCTTATGTATTGGAAAACTCACATACTTGAATTCTTTTCTATATATACAGTGAAACTCCTATATTAAGACCACCTTTGAGACTGCTCAAAAGTGGTCTTTAAGACCACTTTTGAACAGTCCCGAAGTTGGTCTCTAATGAAGAGACACTGGGTGCAGAAAACACAAAGACAGAATAATTGAAACCTTCACAGTAAGTTTTTAAAATCAGATTTAGTCTTAATTTTAGATGGTCTTAATAGCGAAATTTCACTGTATTCTATATTTGGGTTCTATCTCCTTATGTATTGGGATGCTCCTCATGCAGTGTTCTACATATATTGCAGTTCTCCTTATTCATCAGGATGCAGTGTAATTCTCTCCGTGTTATGCATCGGAATTCTCCTGTCTTCATTTTTGAAGTTCTTTCTTCTTATGTTCTGGAATTGAGAGGTAGCAGATGACGTCACACACCTGCAGTTATCTTTCTTGCTGGAGACACCCAGGCTTATTTCCAACAGAATTTTAATGTGATTTCCTTGTTAATAACTTTCTTGTCCCTTGGAAAATAATGACTAAACTTTGATTATTTTATTCTTATGATCTTTAAGTACAATCACAGACACATATTAACCCCTTCGGTGATTTTATCACTATGGGATTATTAGTCAAAAAATGAATAAATTTGTACACAAAAACCTGCCTGGTGTCTCCAATATGGTGGATCAAGGGAGTATTATCTTACAAAAATGCTGTGCCTGCAACCTCTCAATACTGCGACGGTGCTTTGATTATCTCCATGCATTGGAGTTCACATTGTGTATTTGAATTCTCCTCACACTCTGTATTTCTCTTGACATTAACTATTGTAATTTTCCTCATATGGCCCACACCTTAGTATAATGAGGAGTATTGAGCTTAATTAAACACTTAAAATGCCATGAAAAATTGCATCTGAATATGTCGGCTGTTTATGTCGTCTGCTGCACCTTCTTGTAAACTTTTCAAAAGATATTTTGAATACAGACACACAGCTATGAGCCGGACCAGACGGCACCTATATGTACCAGCATACTACAAAGCAGACGACAGTTATTGTGATTGGTATCTTAAGGGTTAGTGGACATTTTCCTTATACAGTAAAATTCCTATATTAAGACCACCTTTGAGACTGCTCAAAAGTGGTCTTTTATTAGGAGACACTGCGTGTAGCAAACACAAAGAAAAAATAACTGAAACCTTCTCAATGAGCTTTTAAAAGCAGATATAGTCTTGATTATATGTTGTCTTAATAACGGAATTTTGCTGTATCTTTTTAGAAACTGTTTGTGGTACCTGTTAATATAGAATTGACGGAGCAACATCGAGGCGCGCAAGTACACACAGCATACGTCTCTGGATTCTCCTTATGTATTGTTATTCTCCTAATTTACTTAAGTTCTCTTTCTGTACTCTGATGCAACCGTTTCAAATATTGATGTCCATACACAGACGACAGTTATTGTGGTTGACATCTTAAGCGTTAGTGGACGTTTTTTCCTTATTTTTTGTTAGACTTGTTAAAATCGCATCGATGAAGTAACACCTGGACACAAGTACCCACAGTATACGTCTCTGGATTCTCCTTCTGTGTTGCTGGAGTTCTCTTTCTGTACTCTGATGCAACCGTTTCAAACACTGATGTCCATACACAGTTCTTGGATTTAAAACGGAACAAGAATTGCGTTTGGACAATCACGGCCTGAGAACGGATATCTCTCTCCAAAGATGCAGTTCTAGATTAATACTTTTACTTTGAAATCCTGCAAAACAAGAATCAGTCAGTTCATGAGTAAAAAGGTCCTTAACAGTTTTTGAACATTTCTGGTTTTTAAATGGGGCTGCGTAGCCTAATAAACATATAAGATGCATGTCTACAGGGAAATTGCTATACTGAGACCAATTTTGTAACTGTTCAAAAGTGGTCCTACAGACCACTTTTGAACAGTGCCGAAAGTGGTCGGTTTAACAAAAGGACACTTCGTGTAGAAAACACAAAGAAAGAAAATAAACAAAAAATCCTATGTTAAGACGACCGCCTTTGGGACAATTCAAAAGTGGTCATAAAGACCACTTTTGAATAGTACCAAAGGAGATCTCGATCTTGAGGACTCTAGTTGTAGAAAACACAAAGAAAGAAAAATTAAAACTTTTTAATATGTGTTAAAAAAATATAGCAGGCCTTAACCTATATATGCCTTGTGTCTCATTTGTTGGACATTGAAAACAGTGTAGACCAAGATCAGATGTCGCAGGACGCGGCATCTGTTCTGGTGCTATACCGTTTGCTTATGGTACATGCATTTCTTTGTAAAATTTGCTACAGAAAAAAACAAATATGGCATCCTTATAATTGGAAATGGACTACTCTTAACTTATTTGAAAGGACGATTCCATTGTCATATATGGGTTAATAGCCAAAATGTCACTGTACTTGCATGCTACCTCGAAGTCTCTACTACATGTCCGCGACAGCAAGGATCAGTCGGGACTGCTCATTTGCTGGTCGTTTGTATGATAAGTGCGCGGATATTTAAATATCAGAAGTTTACCACGCACGTGCAGAATGATCCGCTCAGCAGACAATTCGCATGTAATCTATTCAAACGTATTTCCAATTTACAGAAATGACAGGGCTGTTAAAGTAAAATTATGAAGTGGATGGTTCTTTTAGTCACTTATTGTTTAAGTGTAGCACATCCTGGTATTGCGGCACCAAAGCCAAGAATGTATCGATGGCAAGACGTTTTGCAAAGCTAGAATTCCTACTATAAGTGCAGACCGTCCCCTCTGCTATAATACTCATATTTGATTAAGGGAAAAGAATACACATTCAGAGGAGGTAAATCTTGCAACACAAAATTGTCCCCGTTATCAACAAGGGTTTCTATTATAACACTAAACCCCGCCTTGAGGGATTCAGATTATAGAAAAGTAAGCATGCGGTGGTTTGCTATAAAATGAGCCAGTGCATGTCAAAATCTACAAGAAGTCTTGAGCGACCAGCGAAGACTCAAATCAGCCTGCGCATTCGCATAGGCTAATATCTATGCAAAGAGAAATAAGCAAAAGGTCTTGTCATAGTGGATGAGTGCGCAGGTTGATTTGAGTCTGTACTGGTCGCACCGGTCTTATTGTAGGTTTTTTCATGCGCTGGCTCAAATGTTACCTTCCTTATCGACAGGGGTCTTCTTTTTTTCTTTTTTTTTAAATAATAACCCCCTTTTCAGAAGGCTCTGTTTTGTAAAAAGTTTGGAAAATATGCAAAGTTTAGCCATTCACCTCAACAGACGGCGCTTTATTTCATTGCGCATCTTTACATTTTGAAAAGCGGAGGAAAATGTATTTTGGGATTTTGTTACGTAGGCTAAGTACCGAACCACGCCAAGCAAAAAAGCGTCGAAAATACGTGCGGCCATGTCTCATCGCAACTACTCAGAATGACCTCCCGTCTTTTGTTCAACAAGCATCAATATAACGCACAGAAAAAGCAGGAGCTGATTAGAGTCTTCGCTCTGCGCATGTACCTTAAGATACCTAATCAATTTTATCAATAGTTTCGCAAAACATGCATACAAAGAAAAATGAAAACCTATTTCCAAGCCAGAAATATACTAAAACACATTAATAGTATAAAATCTTGAAACCTAATACAGTAGAACTTCAATGGCCCGAACACCTCTGGGACCATGAAAATCTGTTCGAGACAAGGGTAGTTCGAGTCACTGAGTGTTACTGGCAGGAGGCATAACAGTCTTAATTTTGGGACATCTTTTCGGTGTTCTATAACAAAATGTATGCTGTGTGTACTCATTAGAATCGCCTCATAGAGGCGATTCTAATGAATACACACAGCATACATTTACAAGAGAATAGGAAAAAATTCCTTAATTACCCTCCCTTTTTCTTATGTGGGGAAATTTCCTCGGGACTCAAGAACGGGTTCGACTCAGCCATGGTAAACGAGCCATCGGTGTTCGAGCCATCGAGGTTTTACTGTAGCTTAACTTCGGCAGGTCAATTTCAAATTCAAGGAGGGTCTGTATTTTAGTTTATACAAATCTAGTTTAGTTCGATTGCGATTATTTGAATTGCTCTCGAACTCTGATTCCGGATGTTATCACGCGCGTGAGAGAGAGGCAGTGATGTTTACACCACTGTAACCCTTTTACACCCGGGTGGAGTGGGACAGTGACATTACGTGTCTTGCCCAAGGACACGCCTCGCCTCATGATTATAAGTCGAACGCGCTATGCTCTAAACAGCTGTATTTTAATCATCTCGTGGTTTACAAAAACTCCCCAAACTTTCAACAAAGAGTGAAATCACTGATACTTTGACGAATGATCTGGTATTTTGGTAGACCAGTGTCCCTTTATGGGACTCCATGCTTTTTCGGGATAATGTATTGCTATTTTGCGCAAAGAGAGAAGGCACTCTTACCAAGGTTGTTCACTTCAAGCCACTGTAATGTTTTCCATTGTATAGGATAATGGTGGTGTAGTCTATGCCTGAAGCTGAAATAGTAAAATGCAATTTCTGTGTGTGTGTGTGTGTGTGTGTGTGTGTGTGTGTGTGTGTGTGTGTGTGTGAGAGAGAGAGAGAGAGAGAGAGAGAGAGAGAGAGAGAGAGAGAGAGAGAGAGAGAGAGTTGTCTTGAAATATACCCGGCAAGATAAAAAAAAACATTCAGCAGTTTGGAATTAAGATCTGATGTTACAGCAATTGCTTTATAGCATGCTGTACTACAGTTAGACCTAAAAATACTTGTCTTTCCGCTAACGTGCTGAAAAAAAATTGGGCCGGATGTCGATTTTTTTTTTGTCAACTTTTTTATTTGATGAAAAAGAACAAAACTCTTGAAAAGGAATAATTTCAAACCATATTGCCAGAAAACATTCAAATAATCAGAATTGTTACTGGTGACACGTCAAATGACATTCATACACTTCGTGCCCCTCATAATGAGTTTATGAGAATCAAGGAGCAAAAGGAACTGAACTGTAAGCATTAGTTTTGATATTTTGACAGTTTTATGAATTTCTACCAGAAGTATGAGAGAATTTAAGGTCGGTAGGTAATATTTTTTTTTCTGGATGGCAATAAGAACTGATGGGTCGGCAAAAATCAGGGACGGTCGGGTTAGCGGAAACAGAAGTATTTTTTAGGCCTAATATGTCAGTGTCTGGTTTTGCTTGTTTGATTTGAGGTTTAACGTCCACGTCAACACTGAATAGGTCATTTTGGAGACGTTGCTTCCAATTTTGTGGGACTTTTACCCGACATTGAGATGAAATGTCATCTCAAGCCCTGTCGCCCAATGAAACCAATAGGGTTTATAAGCATGGATGGACTGACTCGCACCGCTTTGCCTGGGCAGGTTTAGATCCTCTAAGCGGTTTACCAGTACCCGTGTGCGGTCGGTTTAAGCTCTGCGAGGAAGCATCATGCAGCCCATCTATTTCTTCAAGCCCCGATGGGCGGGAGCCATCAGTTTTTTTTGTCAGTGTCTGGTAGAAAAAGCGTTGGTTTTTTGTTTTTTTTTTGTGGTGGTGGGGGGGGGGGGGGAGGTCAAAAACGCCGGTAGCAATTGGTCTTTGAGTAAGGGAAGCAAATGTCACAAGCATCCCGCCATTTCGTTTGGTCGCAACAAACCAATAGAACCATTTTTGTCACTATAGTATCATTCTAAGAGTGGTGTTTCCCTTGCGACATAACGCTGCATTCATATACATAATGGTGGCTCCTAGCTTTACGACCTCGTAGAAGGTTCAAAAACACAAAAGCGAATTCCAGAAACGCATGCAGAAACTCCATGTAAAAATGTGGCTTAAGGAAGTACGCGGAAAACCGAAAACGCAATTCGTTCATAGATCTATAAACAAGGAATTATAATCTATTTCAGTAAATTTTGACCCTTTTTATTTTCCTTTAGCTCTACGTCTAGGTATTTGGATGATTTTTTAAATATTGACAATACCTATTTCGATGGTTTGATCAGTCAAATTTACACACACACCCCACCCCCGAACTTCGGTTAAATAAAGCAAATTCTTCTGATACCGAGGTCCCGTTTTGGATTTTCATCTATCTATTGTAGACGGGTATGCTTCCTGCAAAATTTATGATAAACGCGATAATTTTGATATTGAGACTAAATTTTCTTTTCTTTGATGGTGATGTTCTTCGTGCGGCATCATATGGCGTATTTATTTCGCAATTTATTCGATTTACCAGAGTGCCTAGTCATGTAATTGCCTTCAACATTCGTTAAAATTGTTAACTGCTAAACTTCTTAATCAGGGTTATCGGTACCATAAACTACGCAAAGCCTTTTCTTAATTTTATAGACGTCATTCCGATTGAATTTCAAAACTCAATGTTGGACTTAAATCTCTTCTGCGAACCCGAATTTTATGGTGACTTGGTATATAAATTCAGAAAAATATATACTTGCAATGATTTCAGTACCCAATTTCGTAAAATTATTCTTCAATATAAAAAAGAATGGGTACAGCATAAATGTTATACGACAGACTGCATGCATGGTAGTTAACCCAATCACAATTGATTACTTTGCTTCCCTCTTTAACTGCACGCCGGTGGGTCAGGCCTCAGATTTCATGACGGTTCCAGCGTAAAGACTTACTTATGTAATGTTGGTTGGTACCTGTTCCTCTGTCTTTGGTTGGGCCTATCAGAGTCTAACTGTTGGTTTTCTCAGTTTGGCACAGTATTCCAGTAGTTTGTTGTTGTCGAGTCCACACCCCCTCCATAGTGGAATTCTTTTCACTGACCGTTCCAAAGCGGTTCTTCTGTCGCGGTTTATTTTCTGTATGGTTTGTCTTTGAGTGTGTGTATCACTTATATCTTTTTGTTTTGGATAGCCATTTGGCCATTTTGTGGGAAAATAACTGTCTTTTTGGCTTTCTGTTATTGATCTGTCCATTAGGGTATTGTTATTTCATGTTTGTATTTCTTTCACTTTTGTGTCTCTGAAGGGAGGTTTGGGTTAATTGCATCGATTCCTGACCATTGCCTTCACTTCTATTTAACAACTTTATAAAGGTAACACTTTTGGATATAAAAGGTAAACTAAAGAGGTAAATCGCGCTGTATGAGCTTTTTTTAATATTATTTTAACGGATACGGTATATATTTTGATATAGTTTTCTTATTGTTCCAAAAACAGGATTCGTC
This sequence comes from Lucinisca nassula, assembly GCA_963580285.1. Taxonomy (NCBI): domain Eukaryota; kingdom Metazoa; phylum Mollusca; class Bivalvia; order Lucinida; family Lucinidae; genus Lucinisca; species Lucinisca nassula. The sequence goes on from OY757010.1 coordinate 155,694,552, forward strand.
ATTTCATGCAAATTGTCAAGTCCTGTTTTCTGGGGAAAAAATGGAGAAATATAAACAATTTGTCGTCTGGATAATTAGCCAAGAGAGTGGTTAAAGTTAAAAAACCATCAGCCCTTTCAACCCAGTTGGCAGATACACAGACGCATGCAAACAGTGTAGATATAGATGAGACGGCTCATAAGTAGTCGTCTCATCTGGATCTTCAATGTTTGCCAGTCGGTGGATGATTTTGACCATAACGCAGGTTGAAACCACATGAATATATCTACAAGTTATTATAAAAAAGTTGCCCCCCCCCCTACCCCATGGCCAATGTGGATGAAATATAACAGAAGAATCCATTCGACTTAACCCATAAAATGCAAATCACGACTATTGTCGTCTGCATTGTTGTCAAAGTCATTTTTGCAAACAGTGTTTGAACCCAGAACAGATTGCAGTCTTATCTGGGTTCAAACTGTTTGCCTATATGCAAAATACTTGTAAAAGTTTGCAAGAAGATTCGCCAGACGACATGACATGAGCAGACGACATTTTCAGATGTTGTTTTTCTCGGCGTTCTAAGGGTTAAGGAAATGATTCTAAGATTAGACCCTAGTGAGAAGTGAGACAAATATTTTCACTGCATACTTACTCCCCTTTGTGCATTTACATTCCCCTTAATAATGAAGACTAAATTTGCAATAACTGGGTAGGCCCTATATACAGACGTAGAAAAGATTAAAAGTCAGTCTGACAATCTGACAACTGCAAATGTCACGCATCAACATGGTTAATGCCTGTAATGTAAAAGGTATACGTGTAAACACGTGTTTAGTCAGTTGTTTAAAATTTGCATGCGCTAAATCTTGTAGATATTTGTTAAAAGTGCTTACACGCATGTATATACAGTAGAACTTCGATGGCTCGAACATCGATGGCTCGTTTACCATGGATGAGTCGAACCCGTTCTTGAGCCCCTAGCGAAATCCTCTACAAAAGAAACAGTGGGGATAACTAAGGAGATTTTAGTCTTTTATCTTGCAAATGTATGCTGTGTGTATTCATTAGAATCGCCTCGATGAGGCGATTCTAATGAGTACACACAGCATACATATTCATTATGGAACACCAAAAAGATGTGTAAAAGTATCTCGTTATGCCTCCTGACAGTAACCTCAGTAGCTCGAACTACCCCTGTCTCGAACAGATTTTCGAGGTCCCAAAGGTGTTCGAGCCATTGAAGTTCGACTGTATCTGTTAAAAGGAGCTAGAATTTTTTCCTTGGCGCTGTGAGAATTAAGAACGATGATGCATCTATTAATCTGCAAACTCGCGTGTGCATTAAAGTAGTTTGCATGCGGATTAGATATTTTAATATCAAAGAACAGGTTGACCTAGCACCCTGATTTCTTGCTATCAACCCATTTAGTACCAGAAACCCCAATGTGCGTTGCCATCCATCTCTTCAATGACCCATTCTGTACCGGAAACCCCAAAAGGGGTAATTAGCAAACAGCGCAGGCCCAGATCAGACGCCGCAGATCGCGGCGTCTGATCTGGGCCTACACTGTTTGTGAAACGTTAAGCCATTTTCTATATAAATTTTGAAGAAAAAAAAAACAACCTGACAATCCTAAATTTTGGAATGAACTGCTATATATAAGGAGGAAGATTCCATTTGGTACAAAAAGGGTTAATCAATAAACATGCATAACGTCTATGCACATGGAGTTATCCTGGATATATTCACCCCAGACTTATTTAAAACTGTATTCAACATATCAACCGAAGCATAAGCGTATCGTGAGAAAGTTATAATTAAAAAGGAAGCCGCGCTCTGCCAAAGTTGTCGTCATCAATAACATTTTTCTTTTTTTTTTTCTTTCCAGAGAGTAAATCAATAACAAGGAAATAGAGCAATCTTGGCGATAGCTTTATTGCAAGACAAATCACAAAATGCTACAATCTTTCCCTCTAATTCCAACAGGCTTTGTCTAAGACTGGTAAATTTTCGATACTTTCGAGAAACGAAGCGTGAGCGATTAGTCAGCGAATAGTCTTTGATGATTTACCGACGATATATTTTCATGAAAAAGAGATATATCGCTCTTTCAGACAAACTAAGACTGAATCAGTTGAGATTTCTCGTAGCAAGAACACGAAAACACGCCTATATACTATATAATTTTGACCCCCTTGAACCCCACTTTCAGAAAAAATAAGGGGTGAAAATATATACATGGAGGACGTAAATCCCAAACAAGTTGCTGATTTGGCTAGAAATACAAAAAGGGCTAGTAGTACTGTGAGGGTTATAACATTAACTATTATCATGCTGTTCACGACAACCCCTATCTTTGGAAACAGTGTAGATCCAGATCAGATGGCTTCTGAACAGGATCTACACTGTTTGACATGTAGGAATAAATTACATCAAGTTATCTGATTGGTTCAAAGTCAGAAATGGGTGGGGCTAAACTGAATATTCAGAAAGAGAAGGGTTAAAGGCGATGAGGGTGAGCACAGATTGGCTAAAATGTCTTCTGTGTCAAGCCACCAGAGTATAATGAATTGTAGCAATGGTCAGGAATCTATACAAATATCTCACACCTCTCTTCCAAGACACCGGCCAACACAAAAAACAACTTCACCAAATGAAAAAGACACAAGCGAAAAGCCAAAAGGACAATTACCTTCCTACATGGCCAAACGGCTATCCAAAATAGAAATATATTAGCAAAACTTACATCTTAAAGACGAACAATATAAACTATAAACCACAACAGAAGAACCGTCTCGGAACGGTCAGTAACAAATTTTTTTGCGTGGTCACAATTATCGCCCTTGGTCCTGTCATGGTTTAGACCGATACATTACAAAAACACACCTATACAAATGCATTGTAAACTTTGCCACCGCAAAAACGTAAATTTTAAGATGAAAAATTCTGATATTTATCTTATTTCTGCTCAAAATATAGATTGTGGGTATTCGTTAAAACCGCCTCATCGAGCCGATTCTAACGAGTACCCACAATCTATATTTTAGAGCAGAAATAAGAAAAATAAGGTTTACCCCTGTAAACCCCAGTTTTACTATATAAAAGTGGGGTTGGAGGGGGTCAAAATTATATAGGCGTGTTCTCGTGATGACGTTTTTCAGTCTGCATGAAGGATGTCTAGCTCATCAGTGCAACATCTCCGACAACATAACATCAAACGAATACGGTGATGAAACAACGATGGGAACTCGACAGCATGAAATAGCTGAAATGCTGCAGCAAAGGAAACCCAACAACTAGGCTCCGGTTGTCCTGACCAGAGATAGACTCTCAGGCAGCATCCTTCTAGCGTTCTGGAAGTGTGTTCGTATAGCTGGTGCAATTTGACTATACAAAGAATAAATTATTCAATGTTATCGCCTAATAGGTCGGTTATCGTAAGCCTCTCGTGCATATTCGGCATCTCGTGAATGGCGAACCATTTACTGACCTCTATGTATTGAACAACAATGTCGATCTCTTCGGAAAACGACGAAGATAAATATATGCATTCAGTCGATTGTGAAATAATGGTAATATAGGTTATCAGTATCATTAACCTTTAACCTGCTGAATATTCAATTAAGCCACACTCATTTCTGACTTTGAACCAATCAGATTACTTGATGCAGCTTATTTCTACATATTCATAAACTGAATGTCAAACTGTGTAGATCCTGATCAGATGGCTTCTTCAGAAGCCATCTGATCTGGATCTACACTGTTTGCAAAGATAGGGCTTGTCGCCTACAGCAGGGTAAAGGTTAAATTGCATTAGCTATTGATATGACAGAAACTAGACGGGTTAATTTACCTCAGGGTGAAACCTAACATTAGATATTTTGAACAGGAATGTTGTTTGGCATAATAATTGTTACGCTTCCTATGTAAATCAAACTCCATCTTCGCCTTCTGCAAATTTGTCAAGAAGTGTACCAGTTTCTACGGGAATGTCGGGTTCAACACAGACTCTCGACTGAGCTTTTCTGCGTTTTCATGCGGCTTGGTGACCTCAATTTGCGCAAAGTTGCCAAAAATCAACCAAAACCATTCAATCAGCAAATAAACTAGAGTATATCAAATCCGCAGTTGGAGAATTAGACTATGAACCGAAAAGTCAGCCAACCCTTAGAATAAAGACTGACTGGCGCGTTGTTATCTCCACTGAAGGAGGTATTGCTTCCATGCTTGGTAACTTCATACGAAACAATGGTAACTTCATACCAAACAACCATTAACGGTTTAACGTTCCCAGGCGGTTCTTCTGTCGTGGTTTATTATTGTTATAGTTCGTCTTAACAGGCATCACGAAAACACACATATATAATTTTTAACCCCTCGAATCCCATTTTTATATAGAAAAACTGGGGTTTACAGGGGTAAACATTATTTTTCTTATTTCTGCTCTAAAATATAGATTGTGGGTACTCATTAGAACCGCCTCGATGAGGCGGTTCTAACGAGTACCCACAATCTATATTTTGAGCAGAAATAAGAAAAATATCACAATTTTTCATCTAAAAATTTAGTTTTTTTCGGCGGTAGAATTTACAATGTATTTGTATAGGCGTGTTTTCGTAATGTATGTATTGCTTATATCTTATTTATTTTGGATAGACGTTTGGGCATTTTGTGGGAAGGTTACTGTCCTTTTGGCCCTCGGCTTGTAATCTTTTCATTGGGGTTTTGTTATTTCAAGGTTGTGTTACTTTCCCTTTGTTGTCTCTGATGGGAGGTGTGGGATAATTGCATCGATTCCTTATCACTGCTTTCACTTATATTATATAAAGAAGTGAAGGGTTATCACCAGGAATCGATACAGTTAACCTACAACTCCCATCAGAGACACCATGGGGAAAGTATATCACAAACATGAAATGTATGCTGGTAAATGTAGCTAAACAATAAAAATATAACAAGTTTCAAGGCTCTAATTGTCTCTGATTGGAGGTGTGGGATAATTGCATCGATTCCTTTATTTGCACGCCGGTGGGTCAGGCCTCAGATTCTATGACGGCTCCAACGTAAAGGCTTATTGAGAATTAGAGAGATCTAATTCAAGGTAATGTTGGTTGGTGCCTGATGCTCTGTCTCTGGTCGGGCCCATCGAATCTAACTGTTGGCTTTCTTTTGCTCCAGCTTTTCAGTGGTTTCTTGCTGTCCAGTCCTCACCGTTGTCTTACCTCTGTGGTTCTTTGATTTTTTGTGTTCACGGAGATGTTGCACTGATGAGTTAGGAGGCCTTCATGCGGACTGAACAAATTATTTGTCTAAATCGCGACGGAAGTAAGGGCGAGGATTGTGGCCACGTAAAATCGATTTAAGCCCCCCAGTGGAAATCTTTCCTTTGACCGTTCCAAGGCGGTTCTTCTGTGGCGGTTTATTTATGGTGTTGTTTGTTACTTATTGTGTGTATCACTTGTGTCTTTTTATTTTGGATGGCCATATGGCCATTTTGTGGGAAAGTAACTGCCCTTATGGCCTTCCTTTGTTTAGGTTTCCATTATGGTCTGGTCGCTTAATGTTTGTGTTTCTTTCCCTTTGGTGTCTTTGATGGGTGGAGTAAGTTAATTGTATCGATTCCTATTCTTTGTTTTACTTCTACTTCTAACTAACAAACAAGCGCAAACAGTTAAGCAGAAATCTGTGGCATCTGCATCATGACAAAGCCAATTAAGTATTAAATATTTAACTACTCCGGACAATAAACTTTAAACAAGAAGCCCATGGGAGACTACCCTCACCAGAGCTCAAGTGGTCATAAATCGCCCCACTCCTCGGCGGCCATTTTTAGCTGACCTGACACGTAGTGACAAGGTGAGCTAAAATAATCACAATTTGTCCGTCGTCCGTCGTGCGTCGGTGTGTGCGTCTGTAAACAATTTCAAATAAGTATATCTCTAATACTCCAGACGATCTTGATCAAATTTCATGAGAAGCATTATCGGGTAAAGGGAAAGGCTGTCTAAGGTTTTTGGGCTGAACGGTTCGGAATTCTGGTTGCAATGGCAACATATAGCTCCCGTAGACGTACAATAGGAAAAAAATCTTCTTCTCTGAAACCACAGGCCCCAGAGCTTAGATATTTAGCTTGTAGCAATGTCAACTGGTCACCTATATAAATCCTGCCGATCATGCTCCTGGGGTCCAAAATGGCCACACCCCGGGGTCCCTTAGCTCCCATAGACTCAAAGTGAAAAAAAGGTTCAAAAAGCTTCTTCTTTGAAATCATGAAGCACAGAGCTTATATTTAGTATCTAGCAACATAAAATAGTCACCTACATAAATCCTGCTAACCCTGCCCCGAGTGCTACAACTTTCAAATCCCCGACTAGTACAGCTAGTACACTCAGATTTGTCCAACCTACGATTTTGTTAAAACGCGGGATGAGACGCATTTCAAACCATAAAATACTGAACGTGTTCTCAATGGGGAATCTTAGCGATTTACCTAACGTCCCGTGTCGCTAGAGTGCGCCACATGAAACAACGGTCCATGATTTTTCCCATAGCACTTACATTAATTGGCGCATGCGCCTTACGCAAGATTATGATTATTTAAGCCTTTGCTGTCACCTTAAATCTTCGGGGGTGGTTGGGAGCGGCGAAGATGTGGTGTGTCTTCGTCACGATTTTGGTATTTATCGCCTATGCGAGCAGCGAAGGTTCAGGCGAGCCTGCGCATCCGCGCAGTCTCGCCAGAACCTTGGCTACTCGCTCATACAAGCAGTGAATCAAGAGGAACCTTCAGATAGAAAGCCATATCCCTGGCTCCCACCGAATGGCTGGGCATGCGCAGTTAAAATTTGTCATGACGGAATGCTCGAAGATACAAATTCGCTTGGCGGGGCTCACATAATCTTAGGTTGGACAAATCCGAGTGAAAATAGCTGTACTAGTCGGGAATTTGAAATTCGTAGCACTCGTATTTAAGGAGTTTAATGCACTTATTTTCTTACACTTAACTATGACATGAAATTGTTGAGAGGGCTCTCAGCCATTACGAAAACACGCCTATACAAATACATTGTCACCTTAATCGCCGAAAAAATGAAAATTGTAAGATTAAAATCCAACCGATATCAATTGGCTTACAACTGGCATGGCTTAGTGTCCTTGCAGCAGGTAAGGGAAGAGAGGAAAATCTGTTTCCTCTTTAAATTCTTCACTTTCATTGATTTTTACTCTTTATCCACTGTGCTTTCTTTTTCATCTCCTTTGCACTTTTCTCCCTGCCTCTGGAAGACGACACTAAATGACCCACAATGGTTGAAAAAGAGGGGTAGGTGAGAAAGAGGAAATGAAAGAAATTAAGAAACAGAAGAATAAAAAAAAAACTTTTCCCTGCAAGGACAGCATGCCTTTCCCAACTATAAAGCCAGGATCACTTGGACGCCCAGGTGACAAAAGATACATGACACCTTCGTATCGCCTAATACAGCAGGTATAAAATAGAAGTAAAAACCTATTTGCAGCGTCGTATCAACGCCTAAACGCCAATTGCCCAGTGGAAAGCTACATGCATATGACATTCACACCGCCCAAAGAAATACAGTGGACTTCCGCTATTAAGACCACCTAAAATTAGGACTAATTCTGCTATGAAAAGCATATTTGGAAGGGTACACTTAATTTTTCTTTGCATTTTCTGCCTACAATATCCTTTGGTCAGAGACCAGCTTCGGCACTGTTCAAAAGTGGTCTTTTTAAGACCATCTTCGGGACTATTCAAAAGTGGTCTAAAGACCACTTTTGAACAGTCCCAAAGGTGGTCTTTATATAGGAATTTTACAGAACTTGTTTTGGCTACATGATTATTCGTCTTAGGCTTGGTATCAATACAATTTTCCCGGTCCTATAGACAACTTTATTGAACCGACGAAGAAGACAGACTATCAGTTCTAAGCGGTAACCCTACAGTCCTGGGAATCGGTACAGATACGTATGTAAATGTGTCGATCGACATCAGACGACTCAATCGTCCCAAGAAAATCTTTAGTTATTGTGACTTCAAGACTTGCACGCCTATGCAAATGCATTGTAAATTTTTACACCGAAACAAAAAACCCGAAACTTTTAAGATGAAAAATTGTGATATGTTTCTTATTTCTGCCCGAAATATAGATTATGGGTACACATTAGAGCCGCCTCATCCAGGTTCTAATGAGTACCCTCAATGTATATTTTAGAACAGAAGTAAGAAATTGAAAGTGTTCTGAAAAGAGTAAACCCCAGTTTTATATATGCATATAGGGTTCAAGGGGAGTCAGAGTGTAATAGGCGTGTTTTCGTGATGAATAAAAAAAAAACTTCGGAAACTCCAGAAAAAGTATGCCTGTATATCAGACATCAAGAGTTGTTTGAAGGGAAGGCTTGGCTTGTGTCTGTACAATTTCAAGCACATGGAGTCACTAGACTACATGTACATGGTTGAGCCCCATTTCTTTTTTACTTGCATTTTAATATTCAGGCTTGTGTAGATGTATTCATACTTCCGCTGCGTCATCTAGTTACACCATGTGATGTTACATCAAATTTTGACGTCGACAGTTAAAACAACGTCATCGACGCCGTTACGCTGTCTGTGTTGAAGAGTTACATGTGCTTTTATTTATTTGTTTATTTTTATTTATTTAGAATGTTTCGTATTCTCTATAACCGATCCCCTCAAATAAGAGGAGCTAATATACAAAATATACATTTTGTTTGTTTGTTTTCCGCTGTCGTTTTTTTTTTTTTTTTTTTTTCGTTGCATTTGCTGTTTTTTCCCTTATATATGATATTATTTCCTTCGAAAATGTTACATCATATTAATGCCCGTTTCAGGTTAAGTCGACAATTAATTATATGTGGGTGAAAACTGGCCCAGAGAAAAACCACATGTCCTGCGGTTGCAGTATTTGACGTTTCACATGTACCACGAACAAGGTTCGAACCGACAGCGATGACAGACCAAATGCTAAAGAGTCAGTGCTCACGGAGGACCGTTGAAGCATTTAAACAACATGATGTGAAAAGTAAAGTTTTATGGAATATATAGAGGATCTTACATGAGTGCTCATGAATTATTGAATTTATTAAACGAGTTGAGGAAAAGGGATAAAATGCGAGGCTTTGCCGAGCATTTTATCCCTTTTTCTCAACGAGTTTAATAAATTTCAATAATACATGAGCACGAATGCAAGATTCTATTTATCATATGGCATTTAAAACGTATTTTATTCATGATTGTTTACAAAAATGTCAATATTCCGCCATTAGTAAACGCGACGTCGTTAAGGACGTCGTAATGTAACGTTACGGGACGTATCTAGCTAATTTGCATATTTAATCCACTAGTGGATTATCGAAAATAATACATGGCGTTTTTACCCTCTCAGACGCGACGTCATATGATAAATAGAACTCATGGCCCACTGCGTTCAAACTTGTTTAAATACTTCTGCAGAATATGTGCATAATTACTGCAATATTCAGCTGCATAGCAAATAAAGTTGAATGCACAACATCATTGCGCTTTTACCCATTTTGTACCGGAAACCCCAAAACAAGTAGTTGGCAAACTGTGCAGGCCTAGATCAGACGCCGCAGAACGCGGCGTCTGATCAGTGCCTACACTATTTGCAAAAAGTTAAGCTATTTTCCGAATAAATTTTTAAAGACAACACAACCTGTGACTCCTAAATTTTGAAATGGACGCCTGCTATATATAAGGAGGAAGATTCCATTTGGTACAAAAAGGGTTAAACACCCACAATCATGAAGTTTATGTGATGTGCCACAGCAAGCGAAAACGTATCTTGGGACATGTACACTCAACGAAGATTCAGATCAACCTGCGCACCATCTACGCCAGAACTTTGCTATCCCGGTAAGTATAAACAAGCTTCGGGTGCGTAGGCATCTATATGGCGAATAGAGAATACTCTGAGCAGACTGGGCAAAACTGCGTCCCCGGTCAGCAAAAACAAAGGCATCAAGTGACGAATGGAGAACGCACCACCTACGCCAGAACACTGCTTCCCCGTTCAGCATAAAGAAGCTTCGGGTCCGTAGGCATCTGTAAGGGGCAAAGCGAAGACTATTAGCAGACTGCTCACTACCTACACCAGATCACTGCCTCGCCGGTCAGCACAAAAAAAAACATTGATACAGCGCACACCGAAGACTGGTTTTGTTTGTTTGATTTGAAGTCTAACGAGCATCCACAATCTATGGTTGGTTGGACTATAAATAAGAACAGTATAAAAACTTTTCAAATGACAAATGCCAGTCTAGACATTTTAAGGACATGTGTTTTCTTAATGTCAAAATAGGGGTTCGTAATGGTGTTCACTGCACGACCGTGTGAACGTGATGAGAACGGCGTATTCACTGTCTGCATGAAGAGACCTTCGGTCAAAGTACGTCCCAAATATAATTATGACCCCCTCGAACCCCACTTTTATACAATTAAATTGGGATTTACAGGTGTATACCTTATTTTTCTTAACCGCATCATCGAGGCGTTTCTAACGAGTACCCATAAACTATGTTTTGTGCAAAAATAGGAAAAATAAGTCAAACCTGCTCTCCGACTGAGAAAAATGGCCGGATTAGACAGGGGCCGGAATAGAGAGAATGATTTACAATCAAAACTTTGTCCGGAATACACAGCAAAATTCGTGCCCAGCAGACTTGAAAAGTAGGCCGGAATTCGGAATGTGCAGTGTCCGGAGTAGACAGGAAATCTTAAAATTGTGGTATATGGGTGAATTCAACAGACTGACATTTTTGGCCGGAAAGCGGAATAAACAGAGGCCGGATAACGGAGGTTTGACTGTATCTCATTTTTTCATCTGAAACTGTTCTTTTTGTCGCCGGAAAAATTTACAATGAATTTGAATAGGCGTGTTTTCGTAATGCATGTAGCAAAGACTAATCAGACTACCTACATGCGCAGGTTGGTCTGTGTTTTGCTGGGCGCACATGTCAGAAGACAACCTTTCGCTTGACACGGCTTGTTTTTCCCTGTAAAAAATTAATTGTCACTGTAATACACACCCAAACGTAAATTCCTTTGATCTAAACGGCCGGCAGGTCAATATTGAAATCAATTTCATAGCGCGACAATATGACAGTATCCTGGTAAATAGCATCATCAAATCAAGATATAAAAATATACAGTGCCAATATATCGCATCTATGACTGCCATTAAAATGATATCTGCTGTTCAGAAAACTTCGCGCGTACAAACATCTATATACAGGTTCATTGTGTAAACACCACGGGATCAGTCAGGCGCCTGGGATTATAAAAATAATTTGCATGCTTTAAGACCAACAACCCCCACCCCAGTGAAATGTTTCTACTGAACGTTCCGAGGCGGTTCTTCTGTCGCGGGTTTTTTTTTTGTTATGGTTTGTCTTATTTGCATAACATGCCTGTAATATAAAACGACATCCCATGTTTGGTTTGCCAAAATCTTCAAATATTTTCTGTGTTATATTCTGATAGATTGTTGTCCAAAAGTTACAATGATATTAGTTATATATGGGCCACGTCAAGCGATTTTGGTACTTATCGCCCATGCGAGCAGCGATGGTTCAGGCGAGCCTGCTCATTCGCGCAGTCTCGCCAGAACCTTCGCTGCTCGCTCATAGAAGCAGTGAATCAAGAGGAACCTTCAGACAGTAAGCCATATCCCAGGTCCCTCTGAATGGCTGGGCATGCGCAGTTAAAATTTGTCATGACGGAATGCTCGGAGACACAAATTCGCTTGGCGGGGCTCATATATATATATATCAAAAATTATGTCATTGCTTCCCCGGATGCTTGAAAAAAATACCTTTTTTCTTTCTCCAATCCCACAGTATTTGATTTCATTGAGCCTGGCAGTTCTAGTGGAAAACATGTGAATGATACCGATGGTGAAGCAAACATAAAGACCTTTGAATATTGTAAAAAAAAGTGTTTATTTAGCTAACAACATATCAACTTTGATGTCACTGGCTATTATAGAATCAGAAAAAAATCACTGTTAAGCCTTATTCCTTGCAAAAGCTTAAGTTACCAAATTTGAGCTTCACGCTAAGCACATCAAGGTTAAAGGGTCATCCTTTGAATAAACATGGTAGAACTTGTGTACCGAATGATGCATACTAAGTTACACGGTCATTGACCATGCGATTTCTAGATGTGGCCACGTCATGTAACATGGACCATTTCGGCTACATATGAAATTCGACTCCGGTAAACCTGGAATGTTTCAATTTGATATACGAGTGACATAAGACAAAGATCAAGGAATGACCTTGACCGTCGGTGCTCATGTAGCTTCATACAGTCATGGAGCTGGCTGCATATTTCAACTTCACAGTTGATAAAAAAGTTTATAGGGAACAATAGTTTTGAAAAAACTAACAATTTTAACTTTTTTCCTCATACATCGGTATAAGTGACCAAATTTGACCTTGGCGTCAAATAGTCCAAGGTCAACTCAGAGTCATGATTTGAATAAACTATGATGGGCCGTACCAAGTTTAAAGGCAACCAGTCCACTGGTTTCAGAGATGTTTGAAGGGTTTGTGTCATATATGTTCATGGTGGCCATCTTGGTCATGCGACCTGTGTCATTTGAACAAATTATCGTTCCCCATCCAAGAGAGGCTCCACATGAAATTTGACTTCTTTCCAAAGGCTCAGGCCAGCTTAACACATATCATTACGAAAACACGCCTATACAAACACATTGTAACCTTTATCGTCGAAAAAATGAAAAATTGAGTTTTTTTTTGTTATTTCTGCTCAAAATATAGATCGTGGATACTCGTTAGAACCGCAGGCGGTTCTAACGAGTATCCACGATCTATATTATAGAGCAGAAATAAGAGGAAAAAAGTTTTGCCCCTGTAAACCCTAATTTTACCGTATAAAAGTGGGGTTCAAGGGGGTCAAAACTATATAGGCGTGTTTTCGTGATGGAAGAAGGGTTCTTTCTCCGTGTTTACTATGATCAGATTTCGCTCGTAAGATATCACCTTTCGGGTTGTTCAAAAGTGGTCATAGAGACCACTTTTGAACAGACCCAAAAGTGGCCTTCATATATATATAGGAATTTTACTGTATGTGATAATTTGCTGTTTTGTATGTTTGAATCAGTTCATGTTCAACGTCAACGCTCAATATTTAGGTGGTTTTGGAGACGTTGCTTAATTTTGTGACATTGAGAGAAATGACATCTCAGGCTTATTTGCCGAAACTAGCCTGTCTGGCCTTGAACATGTACAATTCATGTTTTCCAGTTCTGTGGTGTATTCCTTGCTTCCAAAGGATAACCCTTTTATATAACATATTATATGCATTTAATTGGACGGTCCGACTCTTACGATGTGTGGTCTGCGTGGAAGCACCATGCAGCTCAATCTATTTCTACAAGCCCCAGTTGGCGGGGGGGGGGGGGGGGGGCGATAACTTGCAGTATCTACCTTATTGTAAGCGTCTCTTCAAACGTTTAACTTTATACTACCTTTAGTTTGTATCTTCCTTACCTCTGTACTCTTCGTTTCTAATATATCTTTTCATGTTATCTTCACTTTCTTGTGGAAATTGTTGATTATGTCACAGTGCAGTTCACCTGTCTGGGCAGCCTAAGCGTCCTTTAGTCTGAAAATTAACAAGTTTAAAGAATAAACATCTACTCTCATACAAGCATGTTTGGAAAACACAAAATTATTACATACCTAACTTAATGATCCTAAGTATTGAGAGAGATAGGCATAAACGAACTGTGCAGACCCAGTACTCAAATTCGGTCGGTTTCATCTCGGCACGGAAGCACCAAGCAGCTCCAAGCCCCGATGGGCGGGTAAACAATAAATTATTGATAATCGTTAGGACCACCTCAATGGCGCGTTCTAACGAGCACCCGCAATCTATGATCGCAGAAAGAATAAGTAAAAACGTAAATTATTTTCATCTGAAACTGTGATGATGAATGATGGCATTATCTTGTGTGACTATGCTTAGCCAAGGAATGTGCACTCACGGTTCTCGTCACGTTACCGCTTCTGTTTAAGCATACCCAGGAAAAATGTGGTTACATATTTGTAAACTGACATCCTCGATATGACATGAGTAGCGTTGACTAGGCCGTTAAACTCTCCCCCCCCCCGCTCCCCCCCCCCCCCAAAAAAAAAAAAAAGAAAAAAAAAAAAGAAAGAAAAAATACACGTCTGCATGTACATGTTAACCGTATAACGGTTGTCTCTTAAGGGGAATTGGAACACCTTCAGGGCAGGCAACTCTTGCAAAAGTATTTTTGTTCCCCATGTCAACAGGGATCAACTCTTAAAGGAAATAATTTACTCCTCAGGAGCAAATTATTTCCTTTAAGAGTAGACCCTTTTTTCAGTGGGACAGGGCTTTTAGAAAAGCGAACAGGAATCTCCGAGAGGTTGTCTCCTTTTGAAAAATGGCGGTTAAATCTGCTAGGTGTTCCCATTCGTGTTAATTTATTGGCAATTTTTCTGAGTAACTTTATTCTACCTCGTCAAAAATGGTTCTCGTTTAGACAAATCGATGCAATGTCAAAACTTATTGGATTGCCTGCTATAGTTATACAGAGAAGAAGGACTAAAAAGGATATTTTTGGGATATTTCCATTGTTTTCCGTTAAAACATACATTGTTGGTACTTGTTAGAATCGGCGTGACGGGGCGATTCTAGCTAACAAGTACCAACTATGTATGTTTCCAAGAAGAATTGACGAAAACAGTCCCTTAATTAGCCTTGTCACACCACCTTATCTGGAACGGTTTCAGAGATTTATCAGGCATGAATAACTGCGTCACTAATCCTTTCCTATAATGAGTTCATTTCATCATTGCCAGTACGAGCTGTAGTAGACTTTGTTTAGTTTGTTTGATTTGAGGTTTAACGTCCCCGTCAACACTGTAAAAGGTCATTTTGGAGACGTTGCTTCCAATTTTGTGGGACTTTTACCCGACAATGAGATAAAATGACATCTCAAGCCCTGCCACCCAATGAAACCAATAGGGTATATAAGCATGGACGGGCCGACTCGCACCACTTTGCTTGAGCAGGCTTAGATCCTCTAAGCGGTTTACCAGTACTCGTGTGCGGGTCGGTTTCAGCTCTGCGTGGAAGCATCATGCAGCCCATATATTTCTTCAAGCCCCGATGGGCGCGGGTGGGGGGGGGGCGTGTAGCAGACTTTTCAGGTTCGTATATCAAATCAGTTTGCAATCGGGAAACCCCTAAAGGGGTACCTTGGCAAACAGTGCAGACCCAGGTCAGACGCCGCAGAACGCGGCGTCTGATCAGGGCCTGCCCTATTTGCTTTTACAGAATTTTCCGTCAAATATTGAATAAAATGAAAAAATAGACCTTACACCCCTTAAACGACAAATGGACTTGTTCAGCATATAGCAATGGAAGGGTCCACTAGTATACAAAAGGTTAATCAGCCTTGTCAATCCTTCTTATCTGGAACGGTTTCAGAGATTTATCAGACATGAATAACTACGTCACTAATCCTTTCCTATAATGATTTCATTTCATCATTACGATACATAAAAAGTAGAAGTAAAACAAAGATCAGGAATCGATACAATTAACTTACTCCACCCATCAAAGACACCAAAGGGAAAGAAACACAAACATTAAGCGACCAGACCATAATGGAAACCTAAACAAAGGAAGGCCATAAGGACAGTTACTTTCTCACAAAATGGCCATATGGCCATTAAAATAAAAAGACACAAGTGATACACACAGTAAGTAACAAACAACAACATAAATAAATCGCCACAGAAGAGCCGCCTTGGAACGGTCAGTGGAAAGATTTCCAATGGGGGGCTTACATCGATTTTACGTGGCCACAATCCTCGCCCTTACTTCCGTCGCGATTTAGACAAATAATTTGTTCAGTCCGCATGAAGGCCTCCTAACTCATCAGTGCAACATAAAGTCAGTTTTCAAGCAAGAAGAAATCAAAGCACAGGCAGCAAAGTTCGGTCGATTGTCTCTAATTTAAGGGGAATGGGAACACCTTCAGATGAGGCAACGCCTGCAAAAGTATTTTGTCTACCATGCCGATAGGGGTCAACTCTTAAAGAAAAGAATTTGCTGCTGAGGCGCAAATTCTTCCCTTTAAGAGTGGATCTCTTTTTCAGTGGGACAGAGCTTATAGAAAAGCTGACAGGAAGTACCGAAAGTTGTCTCGCTTTGAAAAATGGCGGAACAATCTGCCAGGTGTTTCCATTCCTGTTAATTTATTGGCAATTTTTCTGAGTAACTTTATTCTACCTCGTCAAAAATGGTTCTCGTTTAGACAAATCGATGCAATGTCAAAACTTATTGGATTGCCTGTTAAAGCTGCAGAGAAGAAGGGCTAAAGAGGATATATTTGAGATATTTCCCTTGTTTTCCATTAAAACATACATTGTTGGTACTTGTTAGAATCGCCTTGACGGGGCGATTCTAGCCAACCAGCACTAACTATGTATGTTTCCAAGAAAAAAATGAGGAAAATAGTCCCTTAATTAGCCTTGTCACTCCACCTTACCTGGAACGGTTTCGGCATGAATAACTACGTCACTAATCCTTTCCTATAATGATCATTGCGAGAACTCAGGTTCGCATATAACTCATAGTAACATTGCACTAAATACTGGGAGGCGCCGGGTTTTATCACTTTTGGACCGAGCTTTTAGTTGCGTTCTAAATACCACGCAGACTTGATATCCCATGTTTTATTTCAATGTGAGAAAATGATAGGTATAAGGGACTAAAATGATGCATGTTTAATGAATGTATCTGCAAGCTCAAATAAATTGTTGCTGATTTTATATGGTCACCCCTCCTTTAAAAAATGTTGGTTTGTATTTACTCCGTTCTAGTAGGTACTACAAACATGGTTGATTGTAACTTGAAAAGGAGCAGATCAACATGTGGATTTTTTCACATTAACTTGTTGGGCTGGGATGGCTCTATAAACAAGTAAGGTTTGAAAAGTTTTGTATGTGTAGTTTTTGTGGGAGCAGGTAAAAGGTTACTATTGTCAAGTATGGAAAACATTTAGTGGTAAGCTCCCGCATTGCATGCGGGAAATAAAAAAGTTGCCTTTGGGAACAAAGAACACATAAAAGAACGAAAATCGGAGACTCGGTTTTATTGAGTCTCTTCATACACTAAATGGGTACCTTTGCAAACAGTATAGGCCCCGATCAGGTGCCACTGAACGCGGCGTCTGATCAGGGCCCGTACTATTTGCTAACAGAATTTTCCGTCAAATATAGAATAAAAATGAAAAAAAATAGGCCTGCCCCCCCCCTCCCTTACATGGCAAATGGACTTGTCCAACATTTAGCAATGGGAGAGTCTACTAGTATACAATGGGTTAATCAGCCTTGTCAACCCTCCTTATCTGGAACCATAGGGGCTTGAATCATGAAAAAAAATGAAAAAAAAAAAAAAAAAAATTTTTTTTTTCATGATTCAAACCCCTATGTCTGGAACGGTTTCAGAGATTTATCAGGCATGAATAACTACGTCACTAATCCTTTCCTATAATGAGTTCATTTCATCATTACGAGTACGAGCTGTAGTAGACTTTACAGGTTCGTATATCAATACTTTTGGTTTAACGTCCCCGTCAACACTATTTAGGTCATTTTAGAGATATTACTTCCATTTTTGTGGAACTTTTACCAGACAATGAAATGAAATGATATCTCAAACCCAGCCGCCCAATGAAACCGAAAGGCTTACATGACTCACACCACTTTGCCTCGGCAGGCTTAGTCCTTCTAAGCAGTTTACCAGTACTCGTGTGCGGTAGGTTTCAATTCTGCGTGGAAGCACCATGCAGCCCATTCTGTTTCTCCATGACCCGATGGGCGGGGGTCGGTCGTATATCAAATCGGTTTGCAAGCAAGAAGAAAGGGAACCATAGACAGCAAATGTGGGTCGATTGTCTTTAATTTAAGGGTGGGCTGAATTTTAACGTTTCTATTAACCCTTACATTGTTATACTGTAAGCAAACAGTGAAGGCCCAGATCAGACGCTGCGTTCTGTGGCGTCTTACCCTTACTTTCACGTATTGTGAGTAAACAGGGTCTGATCTGGGTCTACACAACTGGCCAAATCCAACTCCTGATTCAAGCCCAGATTTTATAGATACATCACGAAAACACGCCTAAATAATGTTGACTCCCTTGAACCCCACTTTTATATAGTAAAACTGGGGTTTCCGGGGGTATACCTTATTTTTCTTATTTCTGCTCTAAAATATAGATTGTGGGTACTCGTTAGAACCGCCTCGATGAGGCGGTTCTAACGAGTGCCCACAAACTATATTTTGAGCAGAAATAAGAAAAATATAACAATTTTTCATAATAAAATTTTCATTTTTTCGGCGATAAAGGTGGCAATGTATTTGTATAGGCGTGTCTGCGTAATGATACTCTCGACCTCACAATGATAAGAATAACGGGGCTATTTTCTATAAATAACCGATACCTGGATATCCTACAAAGTTGACATCATCCCTGAAGAGCTTCTGTGTTTAGAATCTTGGGTCGATTGACAATCGACCCTATTTTGGAGTCGACTGACAAACCATCGACCCCAAAAGGCTGCGATTCAAATGCAAATCTTTAAAAGGCCGCCAAACATTATTCAGGACTCAAGGGAGGGCTCATTGTATTGAATAGAATCAAACTTTCAGAAAATGAACACGGAAATCAATAAATCATCAAAACGTGCATTAAAACTAGAGAGTAGCAAAGCTTCTTTAGCAAAAAGAAAAAAAAAATAATAATAATAATTGAGCCGGCGCATAACAAAACCTACAATAAGACCGGTGTGACCAGCACAGACACAAATCAACCTGCGCACCATTTACTATGACAAGACCTTATGCTTATGTCACTTTGCAGGGATATTAGCCTATAGTAGGTACATGCGAATGCGCAGGCTGATCTGAGTCTTCGATGGTCGCTCAAGACTTCTTGTAGATTTTGTCATGCGCTGGCTCAATTTCGAAACTATTTTCATGTGCATAACGCGAACAAATTCGGTGGTAATAAACGTCCTTGGCTTGTTATCTAAACCCACATATAAGAGAGAGAGAGAGAGAGAGAGAGAGAGAGAGAGAGAGAGAGAGAGAGAGAGAGAGAGAATGCCTTTTCTGTATAAAACTGGCACGGACTGTGGCTAATTATGCACAAAATGCCTCAATACTTAATAAGAGGCATATTAACGACGCCTATAGTAACTAAATAACGAATTCGATAACCAAGTATGAGTTCCTGAGACTACCATCAAATTAAAGAACCAAAGAATACCAAAGACTGCTTTTACCCAACAATTTCTGGTACCTTAATTTCGACGTGTACTAGAAAACGAGCACACCACGAGAACACTACCTCTGCCATCTCCGCGAATCGATCAATAGAAAAAGATATTCATGTAAGTATAAATATAGTCTTCTATTAAATTACATGTCCATAGTTTTATTTGAGCCATTCAAAACTCCCGTTACAAATAAAGGACTGCGACTAATATAGGCATTTTTATAATACTGTAATTTTCATGGAACCAAAGGAAGTTCACGTATAGGGGATGGTAGCTACTATTACTGCTTACACGTGGCATTCCTGTGGTGATATGGAAAAAGAGGTAAACTAAACGCCCATATCTTGAGGAGACTATCGACGCTGAAAGGCATTCAAATCTTTAGAAGGAAACTTGTAACTGACCGTGAATTTTTGCTGTTTCTGCAACAGCCTTATTGGTGTGTGTGAGGTATGCGGGGCGTGGTTGGAAATTAGGTCATCTGTTGGACTTTAGACCTCTGTGTCGTAGTATAAGCCTACAGCCATTACTTCTTGACTTGAGACTCCTACCTCAACATGTTTTATCCGCCCCCGCCCATCGGGGCTTGGAGAAATAGATTGGGCTGCACGATGCTTCCACGCAGAGCTGATACCGACTGCACATTAATACTGATAATCCGCTTAGAACGTCTAAGCCTGCCCAGGAAAATTGCTGCGAGTCCATGCTTAAAAACCCTACAGGTTTCATTGGGCGGCAGGGATTGAGATGTCATTTCATCTCAATGTCGGGTTAAAAGTCCCACAAAATTGGAAGCAACGTCTCCAAAATGACCTAAATAGTGTTGACGCGGACGTTAAACCTTAAATCAAACAACAAAACCCTCAACTTTTCTTGCATTCCTCTTTATGAGCCCATATCAGCCCGACAAGCGAAAATGTATCTTCAAACAACTGCGCACAGCACTGACACCGATCAGCCGGAACATCCGCACAGTCTGATCACTCTTCACTGTGTGCTATCAGGACGTTCATTAGCTCGCTGTTTCATCATTCATACAGGGTAGGTTTATTACTAAGTGGGAACGCAGGCTGATTAAATTCTTAAATCTTGCTGGAAGATACGTTTTTGCTTGACGCTGCTCGTACCTATTTGCTTGTTTAACGTCCCTGTCAACACTATTTAGGTTATTTTGGAGACGCTGCTTCCAATGTTGTGAGAATTTTACCCGACATTGAGATGAAATGACATCTCAATCCCTGCCGTCCAATACAACCAATAGGATTAAAATGCATGGCCGGTCCAACTCGCTGCACTTTGCCTGGGCAGGCTAAGATCTTCTTAGCGGTTTACCGGTACTCATGTGCGATCGATTTCAGCTCTGCGTGGAAGCATCATGCAGCCCAATCTATTTCTCCAAGCCCCGATGTGCGGGGGCAACCGTACCTATTAAAATCACGTCACTGGAAACCCTGTGTTTGCCATTCGTGAACAACAAAGGTGCTGATCAGACTGCGCGTGCTAGTCTGTGTACCTGAGCAGGTCGGTTTGTGTCTTATCTGCTAGAAGCCTCCAAGACAGGTTTTCTCAAGATGGGATCCCGTGCCACCTGGTATATACAGTAGAACTTCGATGGCTCGAACACCGATGGCTCGTTTACCATGGATGAGTCGAACCCATTCTTGAACCCCTAGCGAAATCCTCTACATAAGAAATAGTGGGGGATAATTAAGGAGATTTTAGTCTTTTATCTTGCAAATGCATGCTGTGTGTACTCATTAGAATCGCCTCGATGAGGCGATTCTAATGAGTACACACAGCATACATATTCATTATAGAACACCGAAAAGATGTCTAAAAGTATCTCGTTATGCCTCCTGACATTAACCTCAGTGGCTCGAACTACCCCTGTCTGGAACAAAATTTCGAGGTCCCAAAGGTGTTCTAGCCATTGAAGTTCGACTGTATGTTAGATATAGACAATATGACCTATACAGTGTTGACAGGGACATTAAACCTGCTTATCCGCACCTGTTGTTCGCAAAATGGCAAAAGCAGGTCTTGTCATGATATGGCCCATATTGACTGGAATACGTGATGTTTGGGCCGTATAAGGCTCACAGAACAACAGCTGGCTTTTCTCAGAAATACAGGCGGAAATGATCATGTAACCTCAAAAGGTCAATGAATTTCGTGTCACTGAACTTCTCTTGTGGCAGGAGTATGACATAAAGGGCGCTGTGCACGCATTAACCCATATATGACAATGCAATCTTCCACCTAATAAGTTCGGAGTGGTCCATCTCCAATTATGTGGGTGTCAGGTTTGTTTTGTTTGTAGAAAATTTTACAAAAATGATCGTTTTTTAAGCAAAGATTGTAGATCCGGATCACACGCCCCGTTCTGTGGCGTCTGATCTGGGTCTGCATTGTTTGCCAATATCCCAGAAAAGGGCCGCTAGGTATATATGGTTTAAGGCGCACATAGGTATATATGGTTTAAGGCGCACAAGACACGTGCAATTGAAATTATACTGATCACTTCGACCGAATTTAATGAATTAAATCAACCTTCATGGCGGCATGATTTTTAAATAGGCACGACCGGGGCTTTGGGGAAATACATTGGGCTGCATGATGCTTCCACGCATGGCAATGAGCGGCTAATGAATGCAAAAATACGAAATCTCCTCTTTTGTTCTTCTAGAAGGCACAACATAAGCTGAACATCACGCAAACATGCAAATGTATTTTTACACCCCCCCCCCAAACATCACGCAAACATGCCAATGTACTTTTAACCCCCCCCCCCCCCAACCCACCCCTCTGCGAGGCGGTTCTAACGAGTTTCCACAATCAATGTTTTGAACAGAAATAAGAAAAATATTACATTTTTTTCATCTAGAACTTCCGTTTTTATGATGGTAAAATTTACAATGTATTTGTTTAAGCGTGTTTTCTTAATGCGACCAAAGTTACTAAATGATCGTGAAACTTCCCTGTGACTGTCCACGTAGTTATCACTGACAAATGCAAATAAACAGCACGAACACAGCGTTTGTACGAACTCCAGGTAATGCTTATTTATAACCGAGCTATTCTTAGCACAACGGTCTTTTTGTTTGATTTGAGGTTTAACGTCCCCGTCAACACTGTAAAGGTCATTTTGGAGACGTTGCTTCCAATTTTGTGGGACTTTTACCCGACATTGAGATGAAATGACATCTCAAACCCTGTCGCCCAATGAAACCAGTAGGGTTTATAAGCATAGACGGGCCGACAGGCACCGCTTTGCCTGGGCAGGCTTAGATCCTCAAAGCGGTTTACCAGTACTCGTGTGCGGGTCGGTTTCAGCTCTGCGTGGAAGCATCATGCAGCCCATATATTTCTTCAAGCCCCGATGGGCGTGGGCCAAGCACAACGGTCTGCGATTATCACTGATCATATAAGAATCTTATATGGGTGTGAGGGATGGATGAAAAAATCCGCCCCGAGGGACACTGTCCGGCATCACGAGGCTTGCCGAGTGATGCCGGACAGTGATCCCGAGGGACGGATTTTTCTGTCCACCTTTCACACCCATATTGGTTTCTTTTTCTTGCATACCTTCCATTTCTTAGCACGGATTTTTAATGTTGCAGTCACTTCGGTTACCAACGTCAGCCATATTGTGTTCACACTGCAGGAATGTTTAGTGACGTCACGTAACGTGCTGTGACGTCAACTTTAACGATGGCCTATACGAGGTCGTAATCACACAGTGCATTTATCAAACACGCGATAATATTCGATTTTGGGTCGGAACACCAGGGTCAGAATATAAATTTCTATCCCAGGGTAAAATCACGGATTTCCTTGTTGTCTGGTGTGCAAGTAAAGAATTTCCATCAGAATCGATAGAATCAAAACGCGCCTTATAATCAGGGGCAATGTTAGTTCATTCATGGTTTAGCTAAACCCATTTGCGGAGTAGATCATTATCAGCTGCTTCATCTGGATCTACGCTGGTCGTAGAGCTATCTGTTCCGGTCTAAAAGATTAATTTCATAATTGATAGCTCTACGGAATTACTAAAAGTATTAATTGGCTAACCCATGGTTAACCCAACTATACCCAGCAACATAAGAATGGTACATTGACAAGGTAGCTCAGTCGGATGCAGGCCTGACTGGTGATAAGAGGGTCAACGATTCGATACCTGCCGCTTCAACAAATTCTTTCTGCGGTCACTCTCTCCCTTCCACTGATTTAAGAAGGGCAGTTTGTGAGCAATGTATTGTGGTCAAGTATACTCACCGGCTCGATATGACAGAAACAATGTTGCCTGTACCGTTACGGTTGACCTCCAATAAAACAAAAGTTTAGACCCCGATCATGGCCTACGCTGTTTGTATCGATTTTAGAATAGTTCCTTAAAACAGAAATAAAAGTGGAGCTAGACTTGTCCAAAAAAGAAAAATAAAACGAGTCATATCTCAAATTATTCTCACAATATCACTAGGGAAAGAGGTCGAAACATGGAGTAACGCCAGTAAACAAAACGGATCACAGTTATACCAAGTCAGTAGCTCTTCCACAAACAAATGGTGACTCGCAATGTCCAAGCCTAACTAAAAAGGAGCAATATACAAAATGGGGGTAAAGAATCTGAATCAACAACATGACAAACATTAAACTGGAAGGACAAGTGGAACTAAAGTAACCAACCAAAAAGGGGGAAGAATCAGAATCATCAACGAAGCAACATATATAATTAGGGAAAGAATCAGAACCACCAACACAAAACATGAAGGAAACACAGCAAAAGCACCGACTTGGAACGGTCAGTAAAAATTACTGGTTGGTTTAAGTTAACTTTACGGGATCCCAACTCTCACCCTCATTTTCACTGTGGTTCAACAAAAGTATTTGTTTTGTCCGCGTGAAGGTTTTGTAACACATCAGTGAATCAACTCGGTAAACAAAGAAATCACAATTAAAGCCAAGTTGACACAAGGATGGGGATTCAACAGTAAAACGCCACAGGAACACTGGAGCTAAACCCCGTTGGACCAAGCAACAGACATAAAAAATCCGACTCCGACCAATTAATAAATAGGTTTAAGCCAAAGCCATCATGGAGTCTGAACCCCGATCCACCGGCGTGCAATTATAATTATGTTCTCATAATGTCTGACTGTGAATGGGTCAAACACAATGCATGCAGACTTGAATAGCATTTATGATATATCCACGCGATTGTAACGTTTGATAATTTTATGAAATATTTCCGAAAAGTTAGGGTGGTCTTTAATTTTTCTTAATTTAAATATGATGTCGCCAAAAAAACAACTCAGGCTCTGACATCCCCTGCAGCATAAGTCTATTTGATCCAACCTTAAATTTAGAACTTAATAATTGATAGTGTCGGCGATAAAACTTAGAAAATGCTTTCCTAAATTAATGATATCGATATCCCTGATGAAGCAGTTTAGCAGTTGAACTTTTATTACGATTGTTTAAATCAGCGACATGACTTGACACTCTTGCGAAGCGAATAAGCTGTGAAATACGAGGCTTAACACAAATTTTAGTTTAAACAAAATCATTTGAATTGCTCAAATGCAAAGCCAAAATGGGGTTTCGATATCAGAATTATTGGCTGATGTTTAACTGCAGCTCAGATGGATAAACCTGACTGACCATTCCTTTGTAAGTGTCAATATTTAAAAGATCAACTTAATATCTTGAAGTAGAGTTAACGGCTTCGATAATGTCAGCTTGACTTTGACTAGAAAGTGACAACATAAAATCTTGTTCATAACAAAACAAAAATAAATCTGGAACAAGGGGAGCACAGTTTGTACCCATTGGAATACCTACGATTTGTCTATGTAACTTTGTTTCAATTCTAATGTAAACATTATCTAATAGTACGTCTGTTATTTTTGACAATGACCAATCTTAATCATGTTTGAGAAATGTTACTATTCGTGTAAGAGAACATTATCTAAAAGATAAGGTATAAAGCGTCACACACAGTTTGACAAGACCAAAATGTATACTTTTTTTAGATTTGTATCTGATGTAAAGAAGGCACGTCTGTCACTGCGGGCAAGGAAAGTAGCGCCCTCTCATTGTAAAGTGTTTCAAATCAAATTAGTCAGTTTTTTGTTCTTTACGGTGGTGTCCATTACGATTTGACTTCTCCACGGTAATGTTTAGAACTCATAGAATGTATGATGGGGTTGAGACCGAGGCAAGGCAATCTCAGGCAAGTGTTCAGTTTATTTAAGTCTCACACGATAGAGATGCCGAGCATGAGAGTAAACTAAACTGAAAATGAGTTTGAGATTTCCTTGTCGAGATCTCAACACCATCATTGATTATTTTTCTCACCTACTTACTTTAAAGAATGTGCTGTGAATGGTTAAAATGCTTTCAAAGACCGTCCGAGAATGCAGAAAATCAATATGCTAAATGGACCCTCTATAGATAAATGAAATGAGGTTGAGCCTGTATCATTCGTGCCGTCTACCTAAATATGTAAAATATTTGTGTGTGTGTGTGTGTGTGCGTGCGTGCGTGTGTGTGTTTGTGTGTGTGTTTTCTTCAATAAAAATGTACATCCAGGGTGAAACAGAGACAGTGCTTCCCAAACAAAACATGCAACAGAAGACAGTTATGAGACAAAAATGGTTCCGCTGCAATATTTATGTTTTCCTAATTAAAGCAATATTTTGTTTATTTGTTTTGAGGTTTAACGTCCCCGTCAACACAATTTATGTCATTTTGAAGAAGTTGCTTCCAATTTGTTGGACTTTTACCCGACATTTAGATGAAATGATATCTCAAGCCCCGTCGCCCAAAAAGGTTTATATATGCATGGGATGGTCCGGTCCGACACGTATCACTGCCTGGGCCAGGCGGTTTATCAATACTCATGTGCGGTCGGTTTCAGCTCTGCGTGGATGCACCATGCAGCCCAATCTATTTCTTATAGCCCCGATGAGCGGGGGCCTATATATATTAAGCATGATTGGCAGATTTAGACAGCTAGTACACACTAGGACGAGACAGCAGTATGAGACAAAGAAACCACACACTGCCATACAAAGGGATATTCTTGTCCCAAGTTCGAGAAATCGGAAGCTGAATATGTGAACAAGAAGTAGCTTTTAAAAAAAAGATATTCGGTTGTGGTAATATTTCTTTGATTGAGACAGAGGATAGATCTTGATATTGCTTTGAAAGAACATTGCTGGTTTTCCCGAAAACAGAGACACCCCCCCCCCCCTCCACCACCACCACCGCACACACAAAAGTTCTGTTTGAACGAGAAAACTCCTCTTTATGAGCAAATCTCTCCTTTAAAGTAGGAGAAAATGAACTATTTCGGAAAGAACATAAACTTTAATTGCTAAGTTTCAGTTTTCAAGAAGATGAACTGCTCATGGACAGCGAGTTTCTCAAGTATCTCTTAGCAACAACAAGAACAACAACAGCAATGACAACAACATAATTCTATAAATAGCAACAAAGTAAACCTAAACTCGTATTGATGGCTCCGTCTGAATAGGGCACAGAATGCATGCCAACTGCCTTTTTAACGGTTTAAAGTATAGATGTTGGAAAATTTCGTCAATCAATAAACCATGCATAACGCCTGTCTTCATGGTGATATTGCGCCAAAACTCATTCCAGACGTATTCATAAAGGGATTTAACATATCAAACCAAGCGTAAGCACATCATGCGAGATATAATTAATACAGTAAATGCGTTACACTTTAGCTCCGTTATCAATAACTGGTATTTTTTCAGGGCATGATGAATCGATAGACATTGGCAGTGAAAGCCTATCTGCACGGGACACTTCAGAATGTCGGTTGTTCTCTTTTCAGAAGAAACTGAGCTACGTCCGGAGAAAATCCGTTTTGCCATTTGCGAACAACAGAGGTGCAGATCAGCCTGCGCATTCGCGCAGGCTGATCAGCACCTCTGTTGTTCGCTGCTTGGATAGCACAATACCTCCAGTTTCTATGTCTAAAATGTCATGGTTGTTGCTAGTCTGAGGAGCTGAGCAGGCTGGTTTATGTAGTGCCTGGTCGCAAACCCCGAGGACGGGTTTTCTCGTGACCGGGGACAAAAACAGAAATTGACAACTGGAAGCTCAACATTTTTAAATCATATTTAAAATTAGGTTGACAGATGGACGAGGACGGGTTCCTATCTCTACGTGTGCATATTATCTGAATTTCAGAAAGCAATACAACTAGTGAATTATTTTTTTTTTAATTTTTAATTACCCATAGACATACATACGCAGTGTGCTTGATTACGGTTGAATTTGGTAGTATTCTAATGCCACGTTGCTGTGTGTTTAGTTTTGTGAATGACCATTAAAGCAAATTTGCATAGCATGCAAAATCTGACATTTTATCTTTCAGTGAAATTCTAACTTGAGATTTCGTGTCAATCGTTTGCTTGGCAGGCGATTCACACGAAGTTTCAATAAGCTCTATGGAAAGATAATCCTTTAGAAGCAAAGATGAAAAAACATAACTAAAAATTGTAGAGCGGACACGTTTTTTCCGGACCGGACTAGCTAGTTACGCCCAATTAGGCCTCATCAATGACCCCAAGAATTTCAAAATTCTGAAGTGATATAAATGAATAGCCCTTATTTTATTTTTTTAGAAATTAAGGAAAGATTTTCTGAAATGTCGTCTGTTAATAATATTTAATATGTCTATCCACAATACATGTATTTGAAAGATAGCTATTCAGAAATAATTGGGCATGTTAAAGCCCAATTTTTTGCCCCCGACCGTATGGGCTTGGAGAAATAGATTGGGGTGCACGATACTTCCACACACAGCTGAAACCGACCGCACATGAGTACTTGTTAACCGCTTAGAAAGTCTAAGCCTGCCCAGGCAAAGTGGTGCGAGTCCATGCATATAAACACAGGAATGAGATGTCAGTTCATCTCAATGTCGGGTAAAAGTCCCAGAAAATTGGAAGCAACGTCTCCAAAATGACCTAACTCATATTAAAGGCGACGTTAAACCTCAATCAAACAAAATAGAAGTGAAGGCAATGATCAGGAATCGTTACAATCCATCAGAGATACCAAAGGGAAAGAAACTCAAACATGAAACAACTAGAACCTATTGAAAACATCAATAGCGGAAAGCCAAAAGGTCAGTTACTTTCCCACAAAATGGCCAACTGGCTATCCAAAACAAAATAATATAAGAGATAAACACACACACACACAAAGACAAACCATAACAAAAATAAACCGCGACAGAAGAACCGATTTCACATCAAGCCAACAAATCCATGAATGTATATCCCTCTAAACCCCACTTTATAAAGAGAAAACTAGGGTGTACAGAGTATGCATTTTTTTCTTATTTACGGTAAGACATAAAAAAAAGAAAGAAGTCAAAAAGTTTGTCAGCAAAATGACTTTTCTGGAGATATGAAAGAATGCACAATGCCACACCGGTGTATTATTCACCTTATTTGCATTATCTACTGTTTCCTAGTCTGAAGGTTATCAGTGTTGGAAAAACAGGTAACCAGACCCCCCTGACCTTGAAAGGTCAGGGGGGTCTTGTTACCTGTTTTTCCAATATTGACAATGTGCAAGCTGGGAGCCAGCAAATAATGCAAATATGGTGAATACCATGAAACGTCCATGAAGTTGTCCCCTTTTCTGAAGGACAGAAAACAAGAAGTCCTTAAAGTTTCCTCCAGTTTCCCCCCTTGTGAAAAGGGAAATATATAAATTTCCCATACATATATTTATGTTCCTGATTTGGAACCGATCTATCCTGGGGAAATTAATCCGCAAAAATCAATGAGATTGAGTATAAAATGACAGCTTGAGGATAATAAATTTATTCTTTTCTTTGATCTTGAAATGCGCAGCAAAAAACAGGTTAGAGCAGAAATAAATTTTGCACATTTACAACCTAATTGGCATGCATACACGTTCAATAACGCGATATACAATCCACTAGCGTTCGTCCCATAAACAAGAGGGTGTGACGCCCTGAATTGCTCACCAGAGTCAAAACCACAATTAGACTGAAGCAATCGGTTTGGTACAGGGTTTCGCAAAGAACAAGTTATCCGTGAAAGATGCGATCTATTAACAGTAAGTGTTCTTGCTCAATTTTCTCTTATATGTCTATGAAACTTGCAGTTGTCATAGTAACAGATTTGTTTTGGAAATGACATTGAAAACTCACGACTTGAAGAGGCAGTTTTTCCATAGTAATCAAAGTTGATTTCCAGTTTCCATTATTTGTCATTGCAGACAAGTAGCATTGAAAAACTCACGATTCGAAGATGCAATTGTTTCCGTAACAAGTAAAGCTTTAACAAAAAGCTAGGTTTACGCTTAGCACATATTAAATGTGAGTTATATCCCAAAAATGTGTTTATACAATTAACTGACTTTGGCAATATTCGATTTGCCAGTCTGCACCCAGGATCCTGCAGACTGAAGTATTATGTCTGAAATGTCAAAGTTGCCAATGTTGAATTGTGTCAAAATGTACTTTGTCATCTTTAAAAAGGCACATGTGCAACTTCAATATGCTTGTAACATCTTATCAAATGGAATGCTTGAAAACTGATGTAGAAGTTAAGTAGAAAACTTTCCTACACTTTATAGAAGACAAATTGAAGATTTACCCCAAAATTTTCCTAATCGGACGAGGCAAGTTCCTTAGCTCACCAGAGCAGAAGGCTCCTAGGGACCTTACAGAATAGGCGGTGGTCCGTCCTGATCGAGAATTTTTAGATGTATATTTTGTATTAGCCTGTACAAATATGACAGCAAATGTGCGTTTGTACAAATGTGATAGCAATTTTGTGCCAGAGCTCTGCCCGTGGGCCTCCTTTTTTTTTTACAAGCTTACACTTGTTATAGGCCGCGTTTTTCCTTCTTGTGAAAGCTTATACTTGTTGATGCACATGAGTATAAAGGTCAACCTGCATTGTGGGTAACCGATGGCTGAACTTCCGTATTAAACCTTACGCCTATAATGTCTACTCCCACGCTCATGGGCGTAGACAATAATCAAAGTTGCTTAAAGGGTCCAATTTTCAATAACTTTACATACAAAGTCTCCAAAATGACCGAAATAGTGTTGACGGGGACGTTAAATCTCAACACAAACAAAACAACCGGGCATGTACGATCGGCGAAGATGGAAACCAGCTTGAACACAATGTAACTAACCAACGTCACCCATTCATATTAATGACAGATTCTATCTGTCATTTCTAGCTATCACACGAGTTTCAAGATGTTTCCGGCTTTCAAGACCATAGAAATATGTTTCCGCACAAGATAAAGTCCAGCTCATATTCAGATTTAGGCGCAGTTTCACTTAAGTGATACTATTGAAAATTCTCTCGCGCATGTTTGTACATGTCTTTGTTTAAGCTGAAAAAATTCCATGAATGATCGGACGACGCATGCACTTTGAAAAACGGGAAATGAATATTTACGAAGTATCAGCTAATCAAGCGTCTTATCTATCCTAAAAGCGCCATAGGGGGTGGGGCTACAATGTTAGGAGCAAACAGAGGAGATTAGATTCAGTATTTCATATGAAGCAGCCCCCAGTAGATCACATGAAATGTAAAGTTACTTTTTCTGTGATGAAATATCAGGGATAAAAAGAAAATGACCTCTACTTTCGTTCCCGAGTGTCTGAAGTGCACTCTTCCCGCAACGTTTATTCTACTACATGTAAATAGAGCGTCTAGCCAGTAATGATAAACAGAATGGCAAGCCATGATGACCCGGATGAGATGACTTATTATGAGCCATCTCGTCTGGAGCTATACTCTATGCATAGGTATTTACACCGGACTTAAGGGCTGAAAGGGTTCAGATATCACAACGCTACCACCTTATCAAAGATTAAGGACGTGACGCAAGAAACTACAACTGTCTAATGCCAGCAAGGAATAATACTGTCTAACCATTTATCACCGTCCTTTATTGAACATTCTGAATAACTTATATAAGCTTAGCTGTGATAATGAATTAGTTGCACGCTACAAAACTTCAAACTTCGCGTTTTACTTGATGATAGCGCATGACATAAGATAGGTTGCAGACTGAGCTGCATTTTGGTATATATAGAACAAACATCGACAAGTATTAGCTTATATAAAAAAGTTGAGACTGAATTGGATTTGAAAGTAAAATGACAAAAATGTTCGTGTGTTTTGTTTGTTTTATTGAGGTTTAACGTCCCCGTCAACACTAATTTTGTTATATTTGATACGTTGCTTCCATTTTTTCGGGTCAGTTACCCGAAACTGAGACAAAATAAGATCTCAATCCCTGTCGTCCAATGAAATCAATATGGTTTATATGCATGCACTTGCACAACTTTGCCTGGGCAGGCTTAGACCTTCTAAGCCGCGGTTTACCAGTAATGATGTGCAGTCGGTTTCAGCTCTTCGTGGAAGCTTCATGTATCCCAATCTATTTCTCCAAGCTCCGATGGGAGGAGGCCAGGCTGTTAATGTGTATATTGTATTAGTGTGCCTCGTAATGTTCACTCCAGTTTCACATTTAAACACAACTACAAATTTTTCACACTGAGAGCGATTTGTCCTAACGAAACAAAAAATATTAAAGCAGGCATATCTAGGTTTTGTATCTTAACCTTATGGAAAAACATCGCCATCCAATCTGGCCGTCTACCGGTTTTTTTTTTTTTTTTTTGGTTTTTTTTGTTTGTTTTTTGTTTTTAGTTTTGAATAGTCAAAACAAACAGAAAACAAGAATATCGGTGAAACCGATGGATGCTCCCCGAACGTGCAATAGTCGGAACAGGAAACATTATCCGAGTTAAGGAACAGTATACTGTGTATACTCACTGTACTTCAAAATGGAGTATAACAAAACCTGTCAGTGGACAGATTAGCTTGCCTGATGGCACTGTCATACAAACATCAGCAACACAAAGTCCGAAAAAATGAAAGGAAGAACTGATTAATACAACTTATTGAAAACTTACTCTCGTACACAGAGGCAATCCTCATAGGACTGTCCCCAGGTATGGTTCTGTATTGGGTGCTTTACATGCATATAAAATATCAGACGGGTTCGAAAATTATATTAAAATCCATCAGCAAATGTAGATGCTAGAGCGATGACAAAGTTGTTCTAAAAATAGCCGCAGTGACCTTGACCTTGACCCCAGGACCCTGAAAGTCAAACTTGCTTGTGATATTTTCATACCCAACATTTGTGTGAAGTTATATTAAAATCCATCAGCTAATGACGACGCTAGAGCTATGACAAAGTTTTTTCTAAAAATAGCCGCAGTGACCTTATCCTTGAGCCCAGGACCCTGAAAGTCAAACTTGCTCGAGATATTATCATACCCAACATTTGTGTGAAATTATATTAAAATCAATCAATAAATGTAGGCATTAGAGCGATGACAAAGTTTTTTTCTAAAAATAACCACAGTGACCTTGACGTTGACCCCAGGATCCTGAAAGTTGAACTTGCTCGAGATATAATTATACCCAACATTTGTGTAAAGTTATATTAAAATCCATCAGCAAATGACGACACTAGAGCAATGACAAAGTTTTTTTCTAAAAATAGCCACAGTGACCTTGACCTTGAGCCCAGGACACTGAAAGTTGAACTTGCTCGAGATATTATGATACTCAACATTTGTGTGAAATTATATTAAAATCCATCAATAAATGTAGGCACTAGAGCGATGACAAAGTTTTTTTCTAAAAATAACCACAGTACCCTTTACCTTGATCCCAGAATCCTGAAAGTTGAACTTGCTTGAGATATTATTATACCCAACATTTGTGTGAAGTTCTATTAAAATCCATCAGCAAATGACGACGCTAGAGCGATGACAAAGTTTTTTTCTAAAAATAGCTACAGTGACCTTGACCTTGAGCCCAGGACCCTGAAAGTTGAATTTGCTCGAGATATTATCATACTTAACATTTGTGTGAAATTATATTAAAATCCATCAATAAATGTAGGCACTAGAGCAAAAACAAAGTTTTTCTAAAAATAGCCGCAGTGACCTTGACCTTGACCCCATGACCCTGAAAGTCAAACTTGCTTGAGATATTATCACACCCAACATTTGTGTGAAGTTATATTAAAATCCATCAGCAAATGACACCGCTAGAGCTATGACAAAGTTTTTTCTAAAAATAGCTGCAGTGACCTTGACCTTGAGCCCAGGACCCTGAAAGTCGAACATGCTCAAGATATTATCATACCCAACATTTGTGTGAAGTTATATTAAAATCCATCCATAAATGTAGGCACCAGAGTGATGACAAAGTTTTTTTCTAAAAATAGCCACAGTGACCTACCACTGCAGCTTTAAACAAAGTACCATAACTCTGTGACGAATCATCTAACCAGATAGCACGGATAATATGCGCATCCTCTATTGCTGCTTAAGGTTCCATTGAAGTTTCGTTGAATTTCTGCAAGTAGTTGCTGAGAATTCGCGTGGACATGAACAGTACCCTATATATTCATGCAGAATTCATCAAAGGGCCATAACTATTGGAAAAATCATCGAACCAAAACACGCAGGTGATATGCGCATCCACCTTCGATACTTAATAGTCCCATGAAGTTTCATTGAAATCCGCCCAGTAGTTTCTGAGAATTCGCGCTGACAAGAGCGGGACGGACGCACGGACGCACAGACGCATGGACTCACGGACGCACGGACTCACGGACGCACAGACGCACGGACGAAGCGGCGACTATATGCTCCCCCGAAATTCTTCGGGGAGCATAAAAAACAACAACAACAAACAGATATGTTGTATGATGGGAGGGAAGTCAACATCGTGTAAACCCAGAATACATATTTGTTTTTAAGCATGAGAGCGCGTGATAAATCTAAGGAAGCGATCCGGTCAATCCTGGGTTTTAATCATTGTCAGTTATTACACTGATGACGTATAAATAGAACATAACGTTTAACCAGTCATGACCAATTCGTTAAAGCTTCCAAGAGAGTAACTTTCAGACGAATGGAAATGACAACGAAATGCATCATTAAATCATGAACGCAAAACGTTGAGCCATTTTCTAAGTAAATGTTGAAGAAAACACAACCTGACAACACTTAAATTTTGAAATGTATAAGGACAAAGGTTCCCTCCGGTACAAAATTGGTTCGACATTTTTTTTACGTTACATATATCTCTTGTAAACTTTCCATTTTTGTTACTGTTAATTGTTACTAATAACCAGTGCTTCAGCTGAAGTGCACGACCCGTTGGATGCTTTTAGCTTTATGAGTGTTACCATATATCGGTATGGCGGCCATTTTGGTCATGTGACCTGGACCTAAAACGGTTCCCCCAATAAATGTGCCTTACCGTAAGGAGCAAAAATATATCCTATACTTTAGTACTGTATTCTGAATCGTTTGCAGGATAAAATGCATTCTCACTTTTCCAACACAAAAGCATATGTATCAAAGTTTGACCTAGGCACAAAGAAGGTCAAGGTCAACCCAGGCTCACCATTTTAGCAATTTATGATGGGCCTACGTCCCAGATGCTATTTATCAAGTTTCGTGGAAATCGGCCCAGTGGTTCTTGAGAAGACTATTTTTGAAGGGTTTTTACAATATATGGCTTGGCGGCCATTTTGGTCATGTGACCTGGACCCCATGAGCAAATTTTGGTTTCCCCCATCCATTAAAGGCTCCATATGAAATGTGACTTCAATCGGCCCTGCGGTTTCCGAGGAGAAGCAGTTCGAAATTTTTCACATTTTTCGCCTAGGCGAGGTTATACTAAATGGAATGTAATATTTCGCAAGTTCATTGGTTAGATCTCATTGATA
The DNA here is from genome assembly GCA_963580285.1 of Lucinisca nassula. Classification (NCBI taxonomy): domain Eukaryota; kingdom Metazoa; phylum Mollusca; class Bivalvia; order Lucinida; family Lucinidae; genus Lucinisca; species Lucinisca nassula. Next base: position 155,729,802 of record OY757010.1, read on the forward strand.
TCTATCAGTATGCCAAAAATTGTTTAAATATTCCAAGCGGTTAAGTCACTATCACCAATTTTCACAAACGGGTTACGGACGGACAGACAGACTGACAGACTGACAGAATGACAGACTGACAGAATGACAGAATGACAGAATGACATGGTGATTTTAGGGCACTTAGAAAATCAACCGACTTCAGTCGGTCGCTTTTTCTGCGGGTCGTGCAATTGATATTGATAAAGTAAACATTCTAAGATAAAATATTTCTTTTTCATGATACCACCAGTGCATAGGCATCTGCAAACATTTCATAATTAACCAAGCCCAAAACGGGTAACCCTGGCAAACAGTGCAGGCCCAGATCAGACGTCGCAGAACGCGGTGTCTCATCAGGGCCTCCACTGTTTGCTAAAATTTAAATCTTTTTCCAAATAAATTGTGAAGAAAACACAACCTGACACTCCTGAATTTTGAAATGAACTCCTGCTATATATAAGGAGGAAGATTCCATTTGGTACAAAAAGGGTTAAATATGCAGAACTGCTTTTCAATTATGTAAGTATAAAGAGTATCATGATTTTCTCATAGAATATGTCATTCCAGGGCCTTTGGCGCCTAGATTAATTCTGTTGCTTTTCCGAGATCCACAAGTGGCTGAAGACTCTGGTCGGACTGCGCGCATGCGCAGGCTGACCTGAGTCTTCGATGGTCGCAAATGGCGATATACACATAATCTGGAAAAACGTTTGAACCAACATAGTAATATTCAAAGAAAATCATTCTCAGCTGCGTCGAGAGAAAACGTGATAAACAGTGCGAGCGACCTGCAAAGGCCCGGATCAGCTTGCACATTCGCGCAGTCTGATCAAAGCATGAAGCTTCAATGGACATGTACCTCTGTAAATGTCCATGTCTATAATCAGGTTCGATAAACATATCACCAGTCAAGCTGTAAATAGGATTTTCAGTCGCAGAGAGCAAATAGAAATCAAGAATTTGCCGGACGCAAAGTTTTTCTTGATTTGGCAAATACGTGACATAATGGTGTCTACATATCTGACCCTAATCTTCTGAGATTTTCACAGAGAAAGAGAGGACGAATTCTCTCAAATCATTCGAAAGCCGACGTTCAATACTGAAGACTGGCATATTAAACGCTTCTGACAAAGTCTTATCTTATCCCATTTTGTATCAAATGGAATCTTCCTCCTTATAAATATAGCAGGAGTCCATATCAAAATTTTGGGATGTAAGGTTGTGCTTTCTTCAAAATTTATTTGTAAAATGGCTGACCTTTCTGCAAACAGTAAAGGCCCTGATCAGACGCCGCGTTCTTAGGCGTCTGATCTGGGCCTGCACTGTTTGCCAATTACCCCTTTTGGGTTTTCCGGTGCAGAATGGGTCATTGAAGAGATGGATGGCAACGCACATTGCTGGTAGTCAATCAATGATGGCAAGGATTACGAAAGCACAAGTGTTGTAAGATCATTTATCTGTGCACGAAAGTTTGAGCCCGTTTGGCTCACATGTGAGTCGCCACGTTCTGCAACCCAATTTCGGGATTTTTTTCTCTCCAAGTACTAAGGTTTTCAAAACCTTTGGCTTTGAAGGGTCGTAAACCCATTTAAAAAACTCCGTCTACGAAATTCCCTTCTTCAACGGCTTTAAAAACAAATATCTTATCTCTGGTCTGAATAAACCCCGTATGTGCTCAAATCTTGAAATCCGACTTTTCCCTATATAAAAATTGTGGGTTTTAACCCTTATTGTGCTGCTCCGGACAATCCCTACTTTTGCGAACAATGAAGAACCAGATCAGATGGCTTCTGAAAAAGCCATCTGATCAGGATCTGCACTGTTTGCCATACAGTTTGTGAATTGAATGAATATAATTTATGAAGTTATTGGATTGACAGATAGTTGGTAATGGGAGTGGCTTAATTAATATATTCAGCAGGATTAGATTAATGTATTCATTGCATAGTTGTAACATTGTTATAAAATCAAAGCACTGGCTGCACTGGTGGGTCGATTGTGTCTTAGTGTAGGCTGGGGAAATAGTCCTGAACTGAGACTTACTAGTCTCTGGTTTAACCCTTAAATTCCCGTACTTTCAGTGAACAGTGTAGACCCTGATCAGACGCCGCGTTTAGTGGCGTCTGATCTGGGTTGAAATTGTTTGCCAATGGCCCAGTACAGCAGACCAGTTCAGAATTAATAGATAACTACGCTCTGACGTCATAGGGGAAATAATGCTGCTATAAATAACCATTACCTGGATTTTGTTTGTTTTCGTTTGATTTGAAGTTTAACGTCCCGGTTAACTATGTATAGGTCATTTTGGAGACGTTGCTTCCAATTTTGTGGGACTTTTACCCGACCATGAGAGCCCCGCCCATAGGGGCTTTAAGAAATATATGGGCTGCATGATGCTTCCACGCAGAGCTGAATCCGTCCCGCACACTAGTACTGGTAAACCGCTTGGAGGATCTAAGCCTGTCCAGGAACCGCGGTGCGAGGCGGACCGTCCATGCTAATAAACCCTATTGGTTTCATTGGGCGACAGGACTTGAGATGTCATTTCATCTCAATGCCGGGTAAAAGTCCCACAAAATTGGAAGCAACGTCTCCAAAATGACCTTTACAGTGTTGACGGGGACGTGAAACCTCAAATCAAAAAAAACAAAACCCGACAATGAGATGAAATGACATTTATAGCCCTGTCGCCAGCGTTTATAAGCATGGATGGTCAAACTCGTACCGCTTTACCTGGGCAGGCTTAGATCCTCTGAGCGGTTTACCAGTACTCGTGTGCGGTCGGTTTCACCTCTGCGTGGAAGCATCATGCAGCCCATTTATTTCTTTAAGCCCTGGACGGGGGCCGCCCTGGATTTTGTACATGGTCACCAATGTCACGTGGACAAGAGCAGACAGGAGACTTCTGTATAAAGCAACTTTTGGCCGATTGATAAACAATCGACCCAAAACCTGAGCAATATAGGGCGAGAAAACACAAAACTTTTCCCATTTGAATTTCGTGAAACCGTTAATACTTAATGAAAATAATTCAGGGAAGAACTATTTTCAGACAGAAATTATTACATGTCTCTATAATAATTGTCGCAGTGTTCAAAAAATTAATTTAATCAAAAGTCAATTGACATCATGCTGTAAATTACCGATTTATACTTTACTTCGCCGTGATTGATCGTGTTCTTTACGCGTTTAACCCTGAATTTCTGAAATGGACTTTTCCATCCACGCCTACACAAATACATTGTAAACTTTACCGCCGAAAACACGAAAATATTCAGATGAAAAATTGAGATATTTTTTCTTCTTTCTGCTCAAAATATAGATTGTGGGTACTCGTTAGAACCGCATAATCGAGGCGGTTCTAACGAGTACCCACAATCTATATTTTAGAGCAGAAATAAGAAAAAATAAGTTTACCCCCTGTAAACCCCATTTTTTACTTTATAAAAGTGGGGTTCAAGGGGATCAAAATTATATAGGCGTGTTGTCCGCATCACCTTTCCTGGGCAGGCTTAGATCTTCTAAGCGGTTTACTAGTACTCAAATGCACAGTCGGTTTCAGCTCTGCACAGAAGCACCATGCAGCCCAATCTTTTTCTCCAAGCCTCATGTGTAATGTGTAGAAGGATAAATAAGATAACTTGGCAGATATGTCATTTTTAAGAGATAAACGTTCTCTTAATTCACACCAAATACTCGATACTTGAGCACACAGAAAATTCTTTTTTATTCGTTTTATTAATTATTGTATTGTCGGTTCGATTTTTTTTAACCTAAGATGTAATAAGCAGAGCTATACCGTCTCGAAAGGGTTCGATATCTAATGTATATCAGAGTTACGTCACTGCTCGTCATTTAAGTGGAATGGATACACCTTCAGAATCAGAATCAGGGGAGGCAACTCCTGCAAAAGTATTTTTGTCTCCCATGTCAATAGGGGTCAACTCTTAAAGGAAATAATTTGCTCCTTTTTTAGGAGTAGACCCATTTTTCAGTGGGACTGAGCCTATAGAAAGGAAGTCCCGAAAGTTGTCCCTCCTTGAGAAAAAAATGGCGGAAAAGTGTGATAGGTGTTCCCATTACAAGAGTACTGGTAAACCACTTAGAAGGTCGAAGCCTGCTCAGGCGAAGTAATGCGAGTCGGACAGTCCATGCATTTGAACCCTGTTAGTTTCACTGGACGGCAGGTTTATCTCAGTGTCGGGTAAAAGTCCCACAAAATTGGAAGCTATGTCTCCCAAATGACCTAAATGGTGTTGACGGAGAGGTTAAACCTCAATTCGAAAACAAAATCATCCGAATCTACAACCTATGTCCAGGAGCAGAAATGAGGAAAATAATGTATTATCCCCTTAAACACCAGTTTTCTCTGTACAGAGTGGGGTGTAAGACAAGCGATGCTCATATCCTAGTTGACACTAAGCAAATTCTACTGTGACTCATAACCAAAGAAAAATGTTCTAAAAAGGACTAAGTTTTGGAAGTAAGGAATACGCCGCAGAATTGAAGTGAACAAAATGTACAAGTATTTCTGGGCCAGTCTAGCTAGTTTCGGCTAACTAAGCATCACCAATTACCATCAAATATTTCTGAAATACCACGAAAGATCAATTATTGATAAGGATTACAATCGAGTTATTCTTTGGAAGTAAGAACTTTCCACAGGACGTATAATTATGCCATGTACAAGTATTTATGGACCACATTGCCTTGTATAAAACATTTTATTCTATGTCGTGAACTGAGCACCACTGCCTGAGGCGGAGTTGGAAATGACACACACGGCCCCGAGCTAGTAAAACTTTATTGCACTGAGGCTTTAGCTAAATTATAAACAATTGGACTCCTGATATAATGATGTAATGTAAAAAATACACCATAGAAGTAGAACTTGTGAGGTGTTCAGTTTTTCTATGCCAGACTAGTCAGTTATGGTCTTTTAGACCTCATCAGTGCGGTATCCCATAACTATATCCAAAATTTTACAGTGCAAGGATCCAAAAGGACTAGAAAATATATAATACTTGGATGATTCCGAAGGCCGATGGCGGGGTCAGGCTGATTCCCTCAGCCTGTTTATCTAAAAGACACAATACTTTGTTTTGGATCTAAATTGTCCCCAGATATTTATCATTGCCCCACCGAGTCAGTATAAAAAGGACGGATAATGGACATAGAATTAATGGTTCAGTTGCGTATCTTGGTGTTGTTTTTTTTTTTTTTTTTTTTTGTTTGTTTTTTGTTGTTGTTTTTTCTTCTTAAACAAACCTGAAATGACTACCCTTATGCACTGAGTGTTTTGATTTCTCTGCTTAGAACAGTTGGTTTTGATATAAACTGAATAAAGGCCAGACAAATCAACTAACCTTTCTTGGCATTGAAATAGAATCCCCTGAGATGTGTCTGAGGCTACCTGAGGATAGCTTCTCAAAGTATGACGAAAGATGAAAATTTTCCCGACTCGCAAGCGCGCTACTCAAACAATTTCAATCCCTTGCAGGGAAGCTGAACTTTTGTACATGCGTATTTTATGTCAGTAGAGTTTATTCGCGCCGCATCAAGGATACGTTGAACAGGCTTAAAGCAGATAATCATAAAATGTTCTTTACGGCAGCTTCAAAGCTGATATTGCATGGTGACAAGCATCCATTAAACATTTAATAGCATATCTATGCTTCTAGAAGGCGTCCCTATAAGGCCGTTGTTTACAGACAGCTGTAAATTATCCCCTGGAGGTCAGTTTGAAGGTGACTAGTTCTATCGTAGCTGGAATTGTCACTGGCCACTAACTAGTGTCTAAGTTACATATCAAATCCAAAAAAAAACCTTGGTATATGGTAGTTTGTAGATTGGTCCTTTATTGGAAAAATAAACGTGTTCTCATGCAGTCAGACAACATGGTCACAGTACATACTATTTACCGTGGAACGTCCAGAAACACATTCCTCATGGCTTGCCTCAGAGTTTTGACTGGCTATCGGCCTTGTCCAGCTTTCATATCACAGCAAGCTTTATACCAGGTGTTGTGAATAATTTACAGATGCTTCGGCGGATTGTTGCATACGCTGTTAACATGGCATATGTGTGAGAACATCTTATCCCTTATTTTTCCTATGTCCACTGGCCAGAAAACAATTGTCAGCTCTTTTTGGTAATGAATTTTCACGATTTCAAGTCTCCAACTTCGCAGAAGAAGTTTAGCATTAAGCAATTTATTACAAGTGTTGAAGTCAGTTACATGACTAGACACTCTGCTAAATCGAATTAAGTGCGAACTATAAATGCCATTGGATGCCGCACGAAGAACCTCACCATCCAAGAATGGGAAATTTACAATGTGAAAATCAAAATCTTCCCGTTTATCGTCAATTTTGCAGGAAACAAACCTATCTACAATAGATAGATGTAAACCCAAAAACTGGGCCGCGGTATCAGAAGAATTTGCTTTATTAAACTGGCTATACATTCGAAATGTTCGAATTGTAAATGAGTTGGGTTAGTGATGCATATTAACGGTACTTCAGCCTATGTTTCACGACATGACAGAAGGCTGCAGCATCTCATGGAATGGTTGGTAAGTGAAAAACATTTGAGTTTTGGATACGGTTTAGGTTCAAATTCTAACAGTTTCTAAAGTATCTTTACCCATTAAATTTCCACGGAACATATTTAACTTCACCACGGCTTCTGTTTTGTAATTCCATCGTAATTGTACTGGTCTTAAAAGTCAAGTTACCCTTCGTTATAGTGTGGATTATATTTTCTAGTCGTTTATGATCAATGGTTCCACTGCGGAATTTTGAAAATATTTGAGGGTCACTGATGAGGCCGTAACCAGCTGGTCTGACCCAGAAAAAAACCTTGTACATTTCCCAGTTTTCAGTTCTGTGCTGTAGTCCTTGCTCCTAAGGGTTACCTATTTATAGAACATATTTCAACATGTGTCATGATTATGATATGCATATATATGATAATATTTTGTGTTTTGTGTACTTTTATGTACTGCTACTTTGTACCAGCTGCTAACACTCTACATGGGTTTGACACTCTGCATACTACAACATCCTAACCTAGGGCGAAGATTCGACCGGTTAAAGATCTTTAAGCAACCCCCACCCACCCCAGTAGCATATGTTGCTGACCGTTATAAGGCGGTAGTTTTGGTGTTGGTCTTTTGCTGTTATTTTGTTGTATGTCTGCGAATTTGTTGTGAGTTGTTGTTTAATGTTTTATAATGGGCTGCTTGTTCCATTTCATAAACACTCGTAGTTTTTCTTGTTTTGTGCATGTTGCCTCTGCCTTTGGTGTCGAGAGAGGGCGGCATCTTGTGATTGTGGCGCTCCCTGGGTCTTTCTTTTAAATTTTTGGTATTTGAAGATCCTTACTACTATTTAATCTGGCATTGTGAAGTTTGATCTTTTGCGTATTATCAGTAGCATATAAGTCTCTCACGCGGTTATCACCTTATTTAGCCTTGAGTAAGCTTAACGCGATGGTAAAACCACTAACTACTGATTCCTGCTCTGGGAAGAGATCAGCAATCATTTGTGTTGTTAGAAGTGTCCTGAAACAGTAAGTTCTCTTATTATCTTCAATATTAAAATATGAAAAAGGCAAGCAGAACCACATGTCAAGATTAAGGTCTATACTTATTAGCAGTGTATCAAACAAATATACAAATGTCCACCTTGCTGCGAAGCAACGGCCAATGGAGCAATACAAACATTGGCATATCCTGGACCCAGGATTATAGACCCGTACATGAAGTACATAAATACATAAAATAAATAAATAAATAAATAAATAAATAAATAAATAAATAAGTATATGGTCCACTTTTACCAAACACTGTCTACCTTGTTGTATAAAAATTCCTATACTAAAGGACTCTGTGTGTAGAAAAACACTAAAAAGAATAAACCAAGCATTTTAAATGTGCTTGTAAGAGTAGAAATGGTCGTCTTGATAGTGGAAATCTACTCGTATACCATAACCCGAATTAAGAATAAATGATATTACCTACTTCTCTTCTTTGACTTTCTTCTGAAATTGTTCCCTCCTGGACACACTGCTTCACATGTTTATTCTGAAAATAAATAAATAAATGAATAAATATTTTTCGTGAATAATATGATAACACAATCATACATTACGAAATCACGCCTATAGAAATACATTGTAACCTTTATCGCCGAAAAAAATGAACATTTTAAGATGAAAAATTGTGATATTATTCTTATTTCTGCTCAAAACCAGTGCTTCAGCTGAAGTGCACGACCCGTCAGATGCTTCGAGCTTTATGAGTGTTACCATATGTGGGTATGGCGGCCATTTTGGTCATGTGACCTGGACCTAAAACGGTTCCCCCAATAAATGCGCCTTATCGTAAGGAGCAAAAATATATCTTATACTTTAGTACTGTAATCTGAATCGTTTGCGGATAAAATGCATTCTCACTTTTCCAATACAAAAGCATATGTGTCAAAGTTTGACCTAGGCACAAAGAAGGTCAAGGTCAACCCAGGGTCACCATTTTAGCAATTTATGATGGGCCTACGTCCCAGATGCTATTTATCAAGGTTCGTGGAAATCTGCCCAGTGGTTCTGGAGAAGACTATTTTTGAAGGGTTTTTACCATTTATGGCTTGGCGGCAATTTTGGCCATGTGACCTGGACCCCATGAGCAAATTTTGGTTTCCCCCATCCCATAGAGGCTCCATATGAAATTTGACTCCAATGGGCCCAACGGTTTCCGAGGAGAAGCAGTTCGAAAATTTTCACATTTTTCGCCTCGGCGAGGCTATACTAAATGGAATGTAATATTCCGCAAGTTCATTGGTTAGATCTCATTGATATCTATCAGTATGCCAAAAATTGTTTAAATATTCCGAGCGGTTAAGTCACTATCACCAAATTTTCACAAACGGGTTACGGACGGACAGACAGACCATATATGGCTTGGCGGCCATTTTGGTCATGTGACCTGGACCCCATGAGCAAATTTTGGTTTCCCCCATCCCATAGAGGCTCCATATGAAATTTGACTTCAATCGGCCTAACGGTTTCCGAGCAGAAGCAGTTCGAAAATTTTCACATTTGTCGCCTCGGCGAGGCTATACTAAATGAAATGTAATATTTCGCAAGTTCATTGGTTAGATCTCATTGATATGTATCAGTATGCCAAAAATTGTTTAAATATTCCAAGCGGTTAAGTCACTATCACCAATTTTCACAAACGGGTTACGGACGGACAGACAGACTGACAGAATGACAGAATGACACGGTGATTTTAGGGCACTCTTAGAAAATCAACCGACTTCAGTCGGTCGCTTTTTCTGCGGGTCGTGCAATATAGATTGTGGGTACCCGTTAGAATCGCCTCTTTTTGGCCCCCGCCCATCGGGGCTTGGAGAAATAGATTGGCTTGCGCAGAGCTGAAACCGACTGCACACGAGAACTGGTCATCCGCTTAGAAGGTCTAAGCTTATCCAAGCAAATTGGTGCGAGCCGGACCGTCCCTAGATATAAACCCGGCTGGTTGTTTAAGCGGTAGGGCTTTATTTCTTCTCAATGTTGGGTAAAACTCCCACAAAATTGGAAGCAACGTCTCCCAGGTGACGTAAATAGTGTTGCTGGGTCTATAAAACCGCAATTTAAATAAACTCAAAAGCCAAAAGCGCTTTTTTGGTTCGGCACGCCCATATCGACCTTTTTAGAGCAGTTTCCAAATCTGTTTTAATAAGCCTGGTTGTTTCTGGGTCGATTCTTATTATATTTATACAAAAACTCTTATATACTATCAAGATCCACAGTAAAGTTAAACCCCGCGCAAATTAGAAGCAGAGCACAATGAAAATAAAGGACCCGAAATTACCGGAAAGAGCCGCAAGTACCAGAAGGTGTTTTCATTAATGAGTTGGTTATTCCATATATACAGTATATTTATACCGAGGGTTCCAAAAAAGATACACAATCACTTCGGTAAACAGTGTAGACCTAGATCAGACGCCGCAGAATGAGAATGAAATAATGCACTAATTCAATTCACTAACTGCATGAGCGGCCCCCGCCCATCGGGGCTTGAAGAAATATATGGGCTGCATGATGCTTCCTAGCAGAGCTGAATCCGACCTGCACACGAGTACTGGTAAACCGCCTTGAGTATCTAAGCCTGCCCAGGCAAAAGCGGTGCGCACGTGTCGGGCCGCCCATGCTAATAAACCCTATTGGTTTCACTGGGCGACAGGGCTTGAGATGTCATTTCATCTCAATGTCGGGTAAAAGTCTCATAAAATTGGAAGCAGCGTCTCCAAAAAGATCTTTAAACTGTTGACGGGGACGTTAAACCTCAAATCAAACAAACTAATTGCATGACAAATAGTGTAAATCCTGACCAGATGGCAGATGGTATTTGATCTTGATCTGCCCTTTTCGCAAAGCAAAGGGTTGTTGCAGTTAGGGTTTAATCAGGTTTTTAATTATTTGGACCCCATTTTTATTTATATCAGTCTTTGAATCGACTGCCTATTCGAAATTCACAATATTGCAGTATGTTTCCTCTGGCTTTCTTTGCCGGATCATTACAGGGTCACTGATGAGGCTTTATTAGCCGAAACTACGTAGTATGACCCAGCTTCTTTCTTATGAATGTTTTCATTGCTCTTAAAGGAACTCATTTTTTATTTTTATTTGCCTTCACTGCAGCTGGTGTTGTGCCGTGTGGCGGCCGTAAAACGTCTCCCCGTACATCAACCATAGTGCAGTTTATATTTTACTTTTGGTCCTTTGAGATCAGCGTGAATATTCTGAGAAATCGGAAATAAATTATTGGTTTAGACTCATATTCTAGACAGGTTTTTAATTATTTGGACCCCATTTTTATTTATATCAGTCTTTGAATCGACTGCCTATTCGAAATTCACAATATTGCAGTATGTTTCCTCTGGCTTTCTTTGCCGGATCATTACAGGGTCACTGATGAGGCTTTATTAGCCGAAACTACGTAGTATGACCCAGCTTCTTTCTTATGAATGTTTTCATTGCTCTTAAAGGAACTCATTTTTTATTTTTATTTGCCTTCACTGCAGCTGGTATTGTGCCGTGTGGCGGCCGTAAAACGTCTCCCCGTACATCAACCATAGAGCAGTTTATATTTTACTTTTGGTCCTTTGAGATCAGCGTGAATATTCTGAGAAATCGGAAATAAATTATTGGTTTAGACTCATATTCTAGACAGGTTTTTAATTATTTTGACCCCATTTTTATTTATATCAGTCTTTGAATCGACTGCCTATTCGAAATTCACAATATTGCAGTATGTTTCCTTTGGCTTTCTTTGCCGGATCATTACAGGGTCACTGATGAGGCTTTATTAGCCGAAACTACGTAGTATGACCCAGCTTCTTTCTTATGAATGTTTTCATTGCTCTTAAAGGAACTCATTTTTTATTTTTATTTGCCTTCACTGCAGCTGGTGTTGTGCCGTGTGGCGGCCGTAAAACGTCTCCCCGTACATCAACCATAGTGCAGTTTATATTTTACTTTTGGTCCTTTGAGATCAGCGTGAATATTCTGAGAAATCGGAAATAAATTATTGGTTTAGACTCATATTCTAGACAGGTTTTTAATTATTTGGACCCCATTTTTATTTATATCAGTCTTTGAATCGACTGCCTATTCGAAATTCACAATATTGCAGTATGTTTCCTCTGGCTTTCTTTGCCGGATCATTACAGGGTCACTGATGAGGCTTTATTAGCCGAAACTACGTAGTATGACCCAGCTTCTTTCTTATGAATGTTTTCATTGCTCTTAAAGGAACTCATTTTTTATTTTTATTTATATCAGAAAGAGAGGAATTTATTTACAAAATTAATAAATAAAAAGAAATCTTTATTGGTTCGGCACACCCATATTGCCTTTTTATGCAAATCTTTCACTGGCAGTAGGCCGTTCTTTGACTGGTATATAAAGTCAATATAAAACGTCTATAAGGAATTAAGACTACTGATTTTTTACATAAAATCATAGATCTGTATATTGATTCAATATATGAAATAAATCTGAAAAGTAGCGGAACTGATAATGATTACAAGATATGAATCATAACAAACCAAGCATGCATAGCTATAGCGTCTTTACATCACGAAAACAGGCCTATATAATTTTGACCCCTTGAATCCCACTTTTATATAGTAAAACTGGGATTTCCAGGAGTATACCTTATTTTTCTTATTTCTGCTCTAACATATAGATTGTGGGCACCCGTTAGAACCGCCTCATCGATCTGCTCTAAAATATAGATTGTGGGTACTCGTTAGAACCGCCTCGATGAGGCGGTTCTAACGAGTGCCCAGAATCTATATTTTGAGCAGAAATAAGAAAAATAAGAAATAAGAAAAATATCACACTTTTTCATCTTAAAATTTTCATTTTTTCGGCGATAAAGGTGGCAATGTATTTGTATATGCGTGTTTGCGTATTGATAAGACTCCATCATGATAGCTAAATAGAGTAATAAACACCAATGTTTAAAGAAAAAGGAAAGTTTACAAGGTGGGTGGGGATTTGGGGAGGGTTATTGTGTTCCATATTTCCGATGAAAACGCAGATTGTGGGTGCTTGTAAGAATCACCTCATAAAACCACCAAAATGAGACATCGAGGCAGTTCTAACGAGTACCCACAATCTATATTTTAGAGCAGAAATAAGAAAAATAAGGTTTATCTATGTAAACCCCAGTTTTACTATGTAAAAGTGCGGTTCAAGGGGGTCAAAATTATATAGGCGTGTTTTCGTGATGTTAACGATCACCTACCGCCTATTTTTTGAGCCCCCGTCAATCGGGGCTTGCAGAAACAGATTAGGCTGCTTGGTGCTTCCACGCAGAGCTGAGACTTACATGAGTGCTGACAAACAGCTTAAACGGTCTAAGACTGTCCAGGCAAAGTGATGCAAGTCGGATGGTTTGTTTGGGCGGTAAGGCTTGACACGTCATTTCATCTCAATGTCAGGTAAAAGTCCCGCAAAATTGGAAGCAACCTTTAGCCTAGAAAAGCTATTCTTAATCTACCAAGGTTATCCCACCCATTAGTTTGGTACAATCGAGAATTTAAAATGAGTTTGATCTACACTGGTTGTATAGGGTCGTTAACTTAGTGACGTCCCTAAACGTGACAGTATTTCATCGCAATATGGCGGAAGTATGTAGTGACTGGGTTATTAAAAATCCATTTTCAAGAACTAAAGCTATATGCAAGGAAATTATATATACAGTAAAATTCCGCTCTTAAGACCACCTACAATTAAGACCCAACCTGATTTTAAAAGCTTAGCGAGAAGGTTTCAGTTACTCTTTCTTTGTGTTTCCTACACTAAGAGTCTCCTAATAAGAGACAACCTTTTGGACTGTTCAAAAGTGGTCTTTCAAACCACTTTTGAACAGTCCAAAAGGTGGTCTTAATATAAGTATTTTACTGTAGTGGGTGCGAGGGGTTGACAGAAAAATTCTTCCCTCGGGATTAGAGTCCGTAAGCACTCGGCAAGTCTCGTGATGCCGAACCCCGACATGTTTTTACCCACCCCTCATATCAATGTAAGGTTCTAATGTTATCGTATAAGCGGCAAGCAAAGACTCATACGAGCCTGTGCATAAGTGCAATCTTGCCCGTCTTTGTTGTTCGCAGAAATGTTGGGGAGGTCTTAAGGTGGGGTCAAACAAGAAGTCTCACTGCCGAGATACTTCTGTGACGGCAAGAGGGCAGGTCAGATTTATCACGCTCGCCTGAGAATGAGAGGCAGTTCTCTTAATGAACATCTATTTTCAAATCAACATACTGAAAGCCCACTTTGTGACTGCGGAGCTGTCGAAACTACTCAACATTTTTCATTTACCTGCACACGATACACATATCTATACGACAAAAACACTACAGTGAAATACAAACACCATTATATAGTTTGGTACAATCGAGAATTAAAGAGTTTGATCTGCACTGGTTGTATATGGTCGTTAACGTAGTGACGTCACTAAATGTGACAGTATTTCATCGCAATATGGCGGACTTACTCAGAATCAGAACCAGAATTGTTACTGGTGACAAGTCAAATGACATTCATACACCAGGACCTGTGATGTGGGAAGTTAGTCCCTAGCTCTAACCAAAGGGGTAAATTTAGCTACACAATCATCAGCACCTTCAGCTGTTGAAATAATCGAATCGGGAAGGGCATTCCAATCTCTAATGGTTCTGGGGAAGAACGACTCTTTATAAGTGTCAGTTCTTGCAGCAAGGGTTTGAAACGCCAACGAATGGTGATTTCTACAGTGTCTAGCTGGGGGAACAAGGTCATCTGTTGGAATGCCGGCAGCACCCTTTAGACCTTTGTATAAAAGGATTAGCCTACTGTCTTTTCTCCTTTTCTTGAGAGACTCCAATTTTAATTTTCTAAGTATTCCAGTGATGCTCCCAGTTTCAAAGCAGTAATTGCCTGTAACAAATCTAGCAGCTCTATTCTGAACTTTCTCAATTTCTTCGTTAAGGACCACTCCAAGGGGTCCCAGATACAACTACCTTATTCCAAGATTGGGCGAACAAGACCTTTATAATAATGCTGCCTCTTTTACATCCTGGGGGCACTGATGAAGATTTCGCCTCAGGAAACCAAGCGTTCTATTTGCCTTAGTACACATGTTGCTAATATGAGCATTCCATCTCAAGTGGTATAAAAGGATTAGCCTACTGTCTTTTCTCCTTTTCTTAGAGACTCCCATTTTAATTTTCTAAGTATTCCAATCATGCTCCCAGTTTCAAAGCAGTGATTGCCTGTTACAAATCTAGCAGCTCTATTCTGAACTTTCTAAACCCTGATACAACTACCATATTCCAAGGTTGGGCGAACAAGACCTTTATATGCTGCCTCTTTTACATCCTGGGGGCACTGATGAAGATTTCGCCTCAGGAAACCAAGCGTTCTATTTGCCTTAGTACACATGTTGCTAATATGAGTATTCCATCTCAAGTTGTGTGAGATTGTCACTCCAAAATATTTAATGGAGTCCACATTCTCGAGGACCGTTCCCTCTAAGGTGAAAGAAGCCTAAACTTTATTAGATCTCTTCCTAGTTATCTGCATAATATTGCATTTATCTGGCTGAAATCTCATGCCCCATTTTCAGGCCCAACATCCTAATTTATCTATGTCAGCCTGAAGTTTCAATGAGTCATCTGTATCTCTACTTTCCCGGTAAAAAAAACAGTCACCTGCGAACAGTCTTATTTCTGAGTCAATGTCAGTGGAAATATCATTGATGTACAGGGAGAACAAACGTGGACCAAGAATGGTCCCTTGCGGGACACCAGACAGAGCCCACTCTGAAGATTCACCATTAACAACAACCCGCTGCTTCCTGTAGCAAAGAAAGGAATCTATCCATTTGAGGGTCTTTCCTCCAATTCAATACCCAAATAACTTAGATTTAAGTAGTTCATGAGGAGGGGTGTCAAAAGCCTTCTCGGAGTCAAGAATAAATGTGTCCACTTGTCCCCCTTTGTCCAAGATTTTTGCCAAGTCATTAATAACTGTGCTTAGCTGAGTTTCACAACTATGCCTTTTCCTAAATGCATGTTGTCTGTCTGACAAAATGTTTTATGTTCGTACAAATGGGCCATGATGTTTGAGCAGACTATATGTTCAAGCAATTTGCACAGAGCACAAGTCAGAGACACTGGGCGATAATTACGGGCAAGAGCCCTATCTCCTTTTTTGAAGAGTGGACAGATGTTTGCTAAGAGCCATTCTTTGGGGATTTAACCCGTATCAAGAGACTGTTGAAACAAGTGTGCAAAAACTGGACCCAACTAATTTGCTAGTTCCTTCAGGACTCTAGGATGAAGCTCATCAGGTCCTAAGGCCTTACTGCGGTTTAAGCCTTGAAGTAACTTGATTACTCCAGCAGCTGTCACAACATTTTATTCATGAATGGGGCCGATCTTCCAGTCAATGGAACCTCCGTGAAGTTAGTTTAATTAAACGCATCATTGAATTGACCAACTAGTTCCTCTGCCCTTTCAGATGTCTGATTCAGCAACCCCTTTCCCTCCTCTTTTATTAAGGGGCGGGATATCATGCCTGTCTTTCTTCTGGCTATTGATATATGTGTAGAAGTCTCTGGGATTTGCCTTTACATCACCTACAGAGTTATTCACATACAAATCATGCTGATTTTTTACTCTCAATATGTACCGGCCCCGATAGCTCAGTTGATAGAGTGTCCGCTCCGGGGAACGGGAGGTCTCGGGTTCGATCCCGGGCCGCGACATACCAAAGTCGTTAAAAATGGTACTAGCTGCTCCTCGCTTGGCACTCAGATTTACGGGGTAGAGCTAGGACTGGTCGATCCAGTGTCAGGATAATGTGACTGGGTGTGGTATCATGTAATGTGTCTGGGATATGATACTTCAGTGAGGCAGCACTATAAACGTGAGCATTGAGCTCCCTGTCGCAACCAGACACCGTCGTGATATGACTGAAAAATTGTTGAAAGTGACGTTAAACCCGAATTCACACACACACACACATACTCTCAATATGTCAGCCGTCTCTTAACGTAATTCTGTTTATCGGATTCTAACAACAAGCGAATGTTCTTAATCAAAACTAAACGTTTCGAAGTAAACTAACAAACACCAGTAATTATTGCAAATATATTATATATAGACATACTACTGGTAGTTATTGTATCTGGAATTCTACTCAACAAGACGGTTACTCAAACTAATTTTTTTAAATATAATTAATAATATCCCTTACTAATAGAGGATCTTACATGAGTGTTCATGTAGTATTGAATTTATTAAACGAGTTGTGGAAAAGGGATAAAATGCGAGGCTTTGCCGAGCCTTTTATCCTTTTTCCTCAACGAGTTTGATAAATTCAATAATATATGTGCCCGAATGCAAGATCCTATTTATCATATGACATTTAAAACGCATTTTATTCACGATTGTTTACAAAAATATCAATATTCCGCCATTAGTAAACGCGACGTCGTTAAGGACGTCGTACATGTAACGTTACGGGGCATATCTAGCTAATTTGCATATTTAATTCACTAGTGGATTATCGAAAATATTACATGGCGTTATTACACCCTCAGACGCGACGTCATATGATAAAATTTATAATATCCCTTACTAAAGGGTTTACGTTATACTAGTACTCGAGCTTAACTAAGCCGGGCAAGTTAAAATGTCTTACATAAGACAATGCGCCAACTTCATTTTTTTCATTGTACTTTATTTTTCTACGCCCCCGTTGAGCCAATACAGCCAGACGCTAAAATATCTTGACATGAACTTAACAAAAATATACGTAATACCATACTTCATTTCCAACTATTTTGCATTACATGTATCACAAGTCGCAACGCTTCTATTGTATTTTGATCTTTTGTAAAAAAAAAAAAAAAAAAAATTACAGACATACATCCATAAGTCATTCAACTTCCTTCTGAATCCCATTATATAATTTTGTCTTAATGGATTTACGGTTAATTATATGTATTGCATGTATAATACAAATAAATAAACGTTTAAACTTAACAACAAGTCACGCTTGGAGCCCCACGCGTTAATTGTCTGTTTATACCCTATTAGAAACACATACATCGGAGAATGATAAGCCCCCAACCCTAACCCCTCCCGTCCCCTTTCTTAAAATCGTTATATAGCATGAATATGTAATGTAGGGAAAAATCTTGTAAAAGACCGATCTGGTGAAGCAATAGCTGAGCTGAAGTTCACGTGAGAGCACAGGAAGGTCATGTGGTTTTTCTTCGGTGTTCGGGCCGGCCCGGTATCTCAGTCGGATATGCGTCTGACTGATGCTCAGAAGGTCGCCAGTTCAATACCTGGCGGGTCGGCAATTAGTTGTCTCGTTTCTACTCTAATATTGCCGGAAAATCCTGTAGCAAACAGTGCAGACCTAGATCAGACGCCGCATTATGCGGCGTCTAAGAATGAGTTAACAACTCCATGAAATGACCATCCTTGTAAACCCCACTTTATACAGGGAAAGTGGGGCATACAATCGTATCCAATATTTTCTGGCTACCCGTTTGAACCACATAATGAAAAGAGAGATAAAATGATGATGATGATTTTTTCTTACTTATTTATACTCTAAAAATAGGTTGTGGGTACTCGTTAGAACCGCCTCATTTTGCATCACGTGAACAAGTCCGTGAAACTAACACCCCTTAACCCCACTTTATACAATAAGGGGTTTACGGGGCATACACTTTTTTCTTATTTCTTCTCCAAGACATGAATAGATTGTGGGTGCTCCTTAGAACCGCCACAGTGATGCGGTTCTAAATAGCACAAACAGCACATTTACGGAGTACAAATAAGAAAAAATACGGATTTACATCGGAAAAGAAGCCAATTTGGAGATGTGAAAAAAATGCACTATGTCGCAAGGGCGTGTTATGGTAATGGGGTCAGAAATTAGAAAATGTTTGCCCCTGTAAACCACAATCTTCTCCATATACCTTGGGTCTTACAAGGGTGCTTTTTACATGGATTTGGATTTTGGCCACGTAAAATAGATTTAAGCCCCAACCCCTCCAGTGGAATTCGTTTCACTGACCGTTCCAGGGCGGTTCTTCTGTCACGGTTTATTAGCTCACCGTCACGTAGTGACGAGGTGAGCTTTTGGGATCACTTTTTGTCCGTCGTCCGTGCGTGCGTCCGTGCGTGCGTGCGTGCGTGCGTAAACAATTTCTTTAAACGACATCTCTTCCTTAACCACTGATCAGATTTTGACCAAACTTCACAGGAATGATCCTTAGGTGGTCCCCTTTCAAAGTTGTTCAAATGGTTCCGGTCCGTTGCACATCTAGGTCACAGGAGCCAAAAATAGATTTTTTCACCAAAAACTTAAAAAATCTTTTTCTCTGAAACCACAAGGCCCAGGTCTTTGATATTTGGTATGAAGCTTCATCTAGTGGACCCCTACCAAGATTGTTCAAATTATAGTGCTGGGGCCAAAAATGCCCCCGCCCCGGGGCCCTTTGGTTTTACATAGGCTTATATAGGGAAAATCTTTAAAAATCTTCTTCTCTGAAACCACAAGGCCCAGGACCTTGATATTTGGTATGAAGCTTCATCTAGTGGACCCCTACCAAGATTGTTCAAATTATAGTGCTGGGGCCAAAAATTCCCCCGCCCAAGGGCCCTTTGGTTTTACATAGGCTTATATAGGGAAGAACTTTAAAAATCTTCTTCTCTGAAACCACAATGCCCAGGACTTTGATATTTGGTATGAAGCTTCATCTAGTGGACCCCTACCAAGATTGTTCAAATTATAGTGCTGGGACAAAAAATGCCCCCGCCACAGGGCCCTTTGGTTTCACATTGGCTTATATAGGGAAAATCTTTAAAAATCTTCTTCTCTGAAACCACAAGGCCCAGGTCTTTGATATTTGGTATGAAGCTTCATCTAGTGGACCCCTACCAAGATTGTTCAAAATTTAGTGCTGGGGCCAAAAATGCCCCCGCCCCGGGGCCCTTTGGTTTTACATAGGCTTATATAGGGAAAATCTTTAAAAATCATCTTCTCTGAAACCACAAGGCCCAGGACTTTGATATTTGGTATGAAGCTTCATCTAGTGGACCCCTACCAAGATTGTTCAAATTATAGTGCTGGGACAAAAAATGCCCCTGCCACGGGGCCCTTTGGTTTTACATTGGCTTATATAGGGAAAATCTTTAAAAATCTTCTTCTCTGAAACCACAAGGCCCAGGTCTTTGATACTTGGAATGAAGCTTCATCTAGTGGACCCCTACCAAGATTGTTCAAATTATAGTGCTGGGGCCAAAAACGCCCCCGCCCCGGGACCCTTTTGTTTTACATAGGCTTATATAGGGAAAATCTTTAAAAATCTTCTTCTCTGAAACCACAAGGCCCAGGACTTTGATATTTGGTATGAAGCTTCATCTAGTGGACCCCTACCAAGATTGTTCAAATTATAGTGCTGGGTCAAAAAATGCCCCCGTCCCAGGGCCCTTTGGTTTTACATAGGCTTATATAGGCAAAGTCTTTAAAAATCTTCTTCTCTGAAACCACAAGGCTTAGGCCTTTGATATTTGTTATGAAGCTTCAGCTAGTGGACCTCTACCAAGATTGTTCAAATTATAGCCCTGGGGCCAAAAATGCCCCGCCCCGGGGCCCTTTGGTTTTTCGTAGACTTATATAGGGAAAATCTTTAAAAATCTTCTTCTCTGAAACCACAAGGCCTAGGTCTTTTATATTTGGTGTGGAGCTTCATCTAGTGGACAATTATAGCTTTGTTGATATTTGGTATGAAGCTTCACCTTTTTAGACCTCCCTCAACATTATGCACATTATAACCTTGGGGTCAATAATGGCCCTCCCAGGGGCCCACTTGTTACTCTATGGATCAGGTGAGCGATCCAGGGCCATCATGGCCCTCTTGTTTTTATTATGCTTTGTCTTTGAGTGTGTGTATCGCTTATATTATATATTTTGTTTTGGATAGCCAATTGGCCATTTTGTGGGAAAGTAACTGTCCTTTTGGCTATCCGCTATTGGTGTTTTCATTAGGGTCTATATTTGTTTCCTGTCTGTGGTGTCTCTGATGGGAGCTGTGGGTTAATTGTATCGATCTTCACTTCTGTTTTGGAAACGTGATTTTCTGGTGTGACAACATATTAGAAAGTGGATTTTTAAAATCAAGTTTCTATGTCATTACATTTCTACTTCCGGTACTGGACCGCGTTACTCCACTTCCGCTGTTCGTTCGCTGCAAAAAAAAAATTCCAAAGGAACTCTTGAAAATTAATTTTGCAGGCATGGAACGTCTTTCAAAATATTTCATTTTTCGAGACTTTATACGGATTGAATATAAATTGGCACAGACAGACTAATTCTGAAAAGAAAACAGTACTCTAGGACTATTTTCCTACGCGCTTATGCAACTGGTTTGAGATTTTACTCTTTCATTTTTTTCTGTCTTAATACTTTCCTTTACCCTATATAATTTCAACTTAGCTTTTTGACATAGTGTGTTCTTCCGCGTCTCGGCCTATTTCAGCTGCACGCTACAAAGATTTGTGTATACTTGTCACTGTTTTTCTCTACATAAAGTTGGGTTTACGAGGTTACTTATTTCAAGGACTTGCCAACGGAAAATTATATCCGCTGTAAAAGTAGCATCTGTTCCACAAACCATCACGAAAACAGACCTATATAATTTTGACCCCCTTGAACCCCACTTTATATAGTAAAACTGTGAATTACAGGGGTAAACCTTATTTTTCTTATTTCTGCTCTAAAATATTGATTGTGGGTACTCATTAGAACCGTTCTAACGAGTACCCACAATCTATATTTTGAGCAGAAATAAGAAAAATATCACACTTTTTCATCTCAATTTTTTTTTTGTTCGGCGATAAAGGTTACAATGTATTTGTATAGGCGAGTTTTCGTAATGACAGCCTGGATTAGTGATCGCGAAAATCCTATTTTGAGTGGTCTGGCCTTAAACTAATGGAAGGATGAGGTGTACGAACGATGAAACAATCAAATATGTTGTAAAAACAAGAATTCCGCCGAAGGCTATGTCGCGCCTGTGGGGGCGCAAAGTCACTGAACCATGAAATCTACGCCAAGGTCAAATGTTAATGCTTCCATAAAAGTTGCCATTCCTAGATGCAAGCTTGTACCAAATATCATTAATGAAGCCGCATTTCTTGAGAAATGAACTTAAACATTAGGTTGAACACTGGGGTTGATGCAACATATCACTAAGACAGTGAACCATGAACTTTAGGTCAAGGTCAAATATGGATGCTTGCATTACAATTGTCATCCCTAGATACAAGTTTGTATTAAGTATCATTAATAAAGCTCTAACTTGACCGTTAGGGTGAACGCTAGGTGGTTGCAATATATTACAAAGTCAGTGAACCATGAAACGTAGGTCAAGGTCAAATATGGATGCTTGCATTTAAGTAACCATCCCCAGATAAAAGTTTGTACAAAGTATCGTTAATGAAGCTCTTATAGTTCTTGAGAACTTAACTTGACCATTAGGGTGACCGCTAGGGTGGTCGCAATATTTTACAATGTCAGTGAACCATGAAATATAGGTCAAGGTCAAATATGGATGCTTGCATTTAAGTTACCATCCCCAGATACAAGTTTGTACCACGTATCTTTAATGAAGCTCTTATAGTTCTTGAGAAATAAAATTGACCATTAGGGTGGACGCTAGGGTGGTCGCAATATTTTACAAAGTCAGTGAACCATGAAATGTAGGTCACGGTCAAATATGGATGCTTGCATTTAAGTTGCCATCCACAGATACACGTTTGTACCAAGTATCATTAATGAAGCTCTTACAGTTCTTGAGAAATAAACTTGATCATTTGGGTGAACGCTAGGGTGGTCGCAAATGTTCATGCCTTGACAAACGGACGAACAGACGGAAAACCGGGCGCCTATTTCGCGCCATGCTAATAGCAGGCGCGACAAAAAGCTTCTAAAGTATGTAATTTGTTTTGCAATATGACAACAATTTGCCCTTAAGTTCGCCCACCTAATTGTGCATGTTCTGCATTATGCGTCATAATAAACTGACAATTAAGACTTTTTAAAATATTACAGTTTTTCCCTTAACCCTTTTTGCGCAAAATGGAATCTTCCACCTTATATATAGCAGGAGTCAATTTCAAAATTTTGGGGCGTCAGGTTGTGTTTTCTTCAAAAGTTTTTGGAAAATGGCTTAACTTTTGCAAACAGTGTAGGCCCTGATCAGACGCCGCGTTCTGTGGCGTCTGATCTGGGCCTGCACTGTTTGCTAACTACCCCTTTTTGGGTTTCCGGTACAAAATGGGTTAAACGTCACTATTTAATGCATCATACTCGTTTTAACCTATACCGCACTTCTAAAGTGCCTGTACTAAGATTCATAGTTTTGTTAACCATTATTCTGCTGAATAAATAAATTAATTTAGAAGGGTTGAGTATTGCTGGCCGAAATGACTATTGCAATACTATTAATATTGCCAAATCACTATTGTAATATATAACTATTGCAAGTTACTATTGTAATACTATTGCGATAACTATTGGGAACATTAAACGTAAACGCGTTCCATAAAGTGTTTGATTTCAGGTTTAAGGTCCCCGTCAACACTATGTAGGTCATTTTGGAGACGTTGCTTCCAATTTTGTGGAACTTTTACCCGACATTGAGATGAAAAGACATCTTAATCCCTGTCGCCCAATGAAACCAATAGGGTTTATACATGTATGCATGGACGGCCGACTCGCACCACTTTGCCTGGGCAGGCTTAGACCTTCAAAGCGGTTTACCAGTACTCATGTGTGGACGGTTTCAGCTCTGCGTGGAAGCATCATGCAGCCAAATCTATTTTTCCAAGCCCCGATGGGCGGGGGCCAGCACGTTCAAAAAACTTATTGTTGATGGCATCCATGGATGAAAGTCCAGTTGAAAACTACACTGTGTTGTTATAATATGCTACAGCGCATGACAAAATCTACAAGTCTGGAGCGACCAGCGAAGATTCAGATAAGCCTGTGCATTTGCGCAGTCTGATCAATTTTCGCCGATCGCATTTACCTACTATATACTAATATCTATGCAAAGAGACAAAAGCAAAAGTCTTGTCATGATAGTGGATGGGTGCGCAGGTTGATTTGAGTCTCTGCTGGTCACGGCCCCCGCCCAGTGGGGCTTAAAGAAATAAATGGGTTGCATGATGCTTCCATGCAGAGCTGAATCCGGCCCGCACACGAGTACTGGTAAACCGCTTAGAGGATCTAAGCCTGCCAAGGCAATGCAGTATGAGTCGGGCCGTCCATGCTTATAAACCATATTGGTTTCATTCGGCGACAGGGCTTGAGATGTCGTTTCATCTCAATGTCGGGTAAAAGTCACACAAAATTGGAAGCAACGTCTGTTACAACGCATAATGTAGTAATGTAGTAATTACTACATTTTGATTTTTTTTACTACATTATGCGTTGGCATAGTCGACGCGAAATGAAGTAAAAAAATTATTTCATTTCGCGTTGATATGCACCATATCGACGCATAATGAAGTAATGATGGTAGAACATAGCTGTCTTCGAAAAGACTTAGGAAGCAATACAGTTAAATTCCTACAATTTAGACCACATTTGAGACGGTTCAAAAGTGGTCTTTAAGACCACAGTTGAACAGTCCAAAAGACGGTCTTCCACAAAAGCACACTGAAGGTCAAAATCACAAAGAAAATGTAGCTTTAACCTTCCAAATATGCTTTAAAAACAAAATTTGTATTAATTTTAGGTGGTCTTAATAGTGGAATTTCATTGTATTTGATTAAGCCAGTAGAATTAAAATCGTACGCCTTGCGCTATTTTGGTCTCATGCCTGATGTGTTGACGGGGACGTTAAACCTCAAATCAAACAAATCAAACAAAAGACAGACAGGCAGACAGACAGACAGACAGACAGACAGACAGAATGGACAAAAACTATATACCCCCTTGCATACTTCGTATGCCGGGGGTATAAATAGATGGGCTGCACGATGCTTCCACGCAGAGCTGATACCGCCCGTACATGAGTCCTCGTAATCTGCTTAGAAGGTCTAAGCCTGTCCAGGAAAACTGCTGCGAGTCGGCCCATCCATGCATATAAACCCTATTGCTTTTAATTGGACGGCAGCGATTGAGATGTCATTTCATCTCAATATCGGGTAAAAGTCCCATAAAATTTGAAGCAATGTCTCCAAAATGACCTAAATAGTCTTGACGGGAACGTTAAACCTCAAATCAAACAAACAAACTGTTGACGCATAATGAAGTAAAATTAAGTATGCCACCCATCGCCGCAAAATGTAATAATTCTTTCATTTTGCTCAAACCTCTTAGTATCGACGCATAATGTAGTAAAAACGACATTTTATTTCATTTCGCGTCGACTATGCCAACGCATAATGTAGTAAAAATTTCATAATGTAGTAATTATTACATTACTACATTATGCGTTGTAACAAACGTCTCCAAAATGACCTACATAGTGTTGACGGGGACGTTAAACATCAAATCAAACAAACTGTGCTGGCCACACCGGTCTTATTGTAGGTTTTGTTATGCACCGGCTCATGAGCAATACACAATAAGAACGGTGCGGCCAAAAACATGAAAAGTAACAACAGTCTCCACTACCCTTTCCCACGTTTCCTGCTGCAAAGACAGCAGCCCTGTCCAACTGTAAGCCAGAGACAGTAACGCAAGTTACACGACACCTTCGCCTCACCCAACCATTCTTCATTAAGACCACCTTTGGGACTGTTCAAAAGTGGTCTTTAAGACTACTTTGAACAGTCCCAAAGGTGGTCCCTGACCAGAGGAAATGTGGACAGAAAACTGAAAGAAAGGTTAAGTGAAGCCTTCAAAATAAGTTTTTAGAGCAGAATTAGTCTTAATTTTAGGTGGTCTTAATAGCGGGATTTCGCTGAAATAATTTGAAAATGTCGTCTGCTATGCTTGCCATGCCCTTGAAGGGTTAATAACTTTAAATTCAAACAAACCACTATCTGTTAAAGTTGTTAAGCCTCAGGCTATGTAATGATATAGAGATGGTAACATTTAATGTAATTAAGGTGAATTGGTAATATAAGAAATTTTCCCGCCAGTTTTACAAGGGAGCTCACTCTTGTTACTGTGTTTGCATCCTGGTACGGAAAGGGTATACTCTTAGAGGAATTTGGCCCCGCCGATCGGGACTTGGAGAAATAGATTGGGCTGCATGATGCTTCCACGCAGAGCTAAAACCGACCATGCATGAGTACTGGTAAACCGCTTGGAAGGTCTAAGCCTGCCCAGGCAAAGTGGTATTAGTCGGACAGTCCATGCATATAATCCCTGTTGGTTTCATTGGGTGGCAGGGCGTGAGATGTCATTTAATCTCAGTGTCGGGTAAAAGTCCCACAAAATTGGAAGCAACCTCTCCAAAATGACCTAAACCTCAAATCAAACAAAAAACTTAAAGGAATCAAATCGCTCTTAGGGAGCGACAGTGTCCCCCAGGGCCTGCTGATAAAGAAGTGAAGAATTGCCTCAAAATAAGTAAAACTCCTATATTAAGACCACCTTTGGGACTGTTCAAAAGTGGTCTTTAAGACCACTTTTGAACAGTCCCAAAGGGGGTCCCTGACCAGAGGACACTGTATGCAGAAAACATGAAGAAAGAATAACTGCAGCCTTCTTAATAAGCTTTTCAAAGCAGAATTAGTCTTAATTTTAGGTGGTCATAATAGCGAAAGTTCACTGTATTTGTCTGGACCCGGTTGTACAAACACAATACGCAAAGGTCATGGATTTAACCCTTATCTTGCTGAATATTCATTTAAGCCACACCCATTTCTGTCTATCAACCATCAAATTACTAGATGTAATTTATTCCTACAAATTCATAAATTGAATGCCAACCAGTGTAGATCCTGATCAGATGGCTTCTTCAGAAGCCATCTGATATGGATCTACACTGTTTGCAAAGATAGGGGTTGTCGTGAACAGCATGATAAGGGTTTAAATCTGTCATTCAGCTTGGAATTTGAATAAATACATAATGTCAAGTAATTTGATTGATTGATAGTCAAGTATAGGCGTGGCAAATTAATTTATTCAGCAGGATAAGAGTTAAACCCTTCTAGACGGGAAACCCCGAAAAGGGATACTGGAAACCAGATCAGGGGCCTAGCTGTTTGCCACCCCCCCCCCCCCCCCCAAAAAAAAAAAAAAAAAAAGATATAAAAAAAGAAAACATTTTGTAGATAAATTCCTTTAAATAACCTTTTTAAAAGCCGACATCGGTAGCTCAGTCGGATGCGCGGATTCGATTCCTGCCGAGGTCGGCAACATTCTTTCGTGGAGATAGATCATGAAATCTTTTCTGCGGTCATTCTCTCCCTTCCGCTGATTCAAGAAGGGCATAATGCAGTTGTCAGTTTCTGGCGAAAGAATGTGCACTGTACTGGTTAACCGCCAACGTATAAGCCTGCTCAGGAAAAGTGTGGATAGGTAAACTGACCGGCTCAAAAATGACCTAAAATAGTGTTGATTGGGTCATTAAACTCCAATACAAACAAACAAGCAAAACCTTTTTAAATAACAACTTATTTTAATACATAGAATAGAATAGTTCATTCTGGTCAAAATGACACTAAGCCAAAAATGGAGGCATTAAAAACACATACAATTATAAATCAGAATATTCATTGAATTGGAATATAATTTTATGATGTATTATAAATGACAACATTTAATGTCAGGTTTGGTCATATTTAGTTCAGTACCAAAAAACTTTTACGAGAAAGTTCGGCACAATGTGAAAGTTTGACACGAATTGAAGATAATTTCATGTATTTTTATCGGCAAACAATCACAAAAGCATGCACGCCTATATCATTCTGACCCGCTTGAACCCCATCGCTTTTGAATAGTAACTTGAACTTGGGTTTGCCGGGGTCGCCAACATTCTTTCGTGGAGATTGATCATGAAATCTTTTCTACGGTCATTCTCTCCCTTCCGCTGATTCAAGAAGGGCAGTTGTCAGTTTCTGACGAAAGAATGTGCACTGTATTGGTTAACCGCTTACGTTTAAGCCGGCCACGGAAAAGTGTGGATAGGTAAACTGACCGGCTCAAAAATGACCTAAAATAGTGTTGACTGGGCAGTTGAACTCCAATACAAACAAACACTGTTTGCTAACAGGATTTTTCGTCAAAAACGAAAACCAAAATAATTAAATAAATAAATAAAACTAAACCCGACACCCCTTTAATGACAAATGGACTTGTCCATTGTCCAACAAGTTAATCAGTATACAATTCGACAGAACGTTACGGAAACCAATATGTGACACGGTGTTTTTTATATCAGGTTCTTTTGAGCCACTGAGTTTTCTGTGTTTTCAACTTTACAATTAATTGTCATGACATTACTTTCACCCTGATACAAGTGCAATAATCTTGAAAGGGCCATAGCCCCACCTCCCACACCCTTTCAGCTTGAATTTCTGAAACTGGACTCTACAATCACAGGGTTCATTTACCGAACTCAAAACGAGGAGTTGGTGCACTTTTTGTGCACAAACTGCTCGTTTTGGTCTGTAAAAAATAAATAGCGCCTACAAACAATTTCTTACCTGTGACATCTAGACAAATAAAAGTCAGAATTTCAAAGTATAAAAATCAAAAGAAACCTGACATAACACACGATGTCATATACAGCTTCTGAACCCAGAATTGTGACGAACGGAAAGTATGATGACATTCTGATATACGTATTTTCATGAAAACTGAAGCTAAACTGGCTTCAAGTGGGGTGAACGAGGCATTTAAGCAATTTGACCTAGTGACCTAGATTTTTATTTGACCTGACCATTATTAAAATCTGACCAAGACATAATCAAGACAAACATTCCGGGAAAGTTTCGTGAAGACTGAAGCAAGAGGCGAACAGGTTTTAAAAGTAATTTGACCAATTGATCTAGGTTTTGATCTGATATGTACAACTGACAGAGATGACATAAAGTCATCTTTTCTGGGAAAGTTTTTATGAAGGTTGAAGCAAAATTGTAACCTGTAGTGAGTGAACAATGTTTAAAATAATTCAACCCAGTGACTTGTTTTAGGTCCAACATGGCTCATACTCGAATTTATTGAAGATATCCGCAAGACAAACCTTATAAGGACTGTTCAAATATGAATGCAAGTAGAACGTTTTCTCATGCACTAATGCGAAAATCACATGGAAATAAATATCCCAGCGTAGAAACACATTTTACCTATTCATTGATACCAAACCTGTTAAAATCCGTCCACTTTAGCCATGTATATCGTTCGATAAACACTGTCTACTCTTGTATACTAATACAAAACATGGTTGGAAGAAGGTCAGAGTACGCCGTTGAAATACGGTCCTATACTACTAAGAATCGTTGTATTCTTGCTATACGGTGCAAAGACATTTTTGATGAAATATGTTCGGTTTATGGGCATAATGAAATGTCTTTTCCGACAGTTTTTCGTTGGTGTAAGAAATTCAGCTGTGGGCTAGGCTCAACAGAAGATGCACCACATGATCGTTGGCCGAAAAGAGCAACATCTGCCAAGATGGTTGCTGGAGTGAAAGAAATAGTTGCTACCGATGCACGATACACCACTAGGCAAATGGCTAGTATGGTTGGCATCTCATTAGGAGCAGCTCATACATTTCTGAAACGGGATTTGAAAATGAGAAAGATCTGTGCTAGATGGATTCCCCATCTGTTGACAGATGAGCAGAAAAAGACATGCGTTCAGTGCGCCAAGAAGTTGCTTAAAAAGTTTCCAAATTACAATGCACGGTCTTTCGCTAATGTCGTCACAGGTGACGAGACATGGGTTCACTTTTTTGAGCCAAAACGAAAGATTCAGAACAAAATATGGGCAACAAAGTTTTGCAAAAGACCATGCATTGCAAAGCGGACCATGAGCGTCAAGAAGGTAATGTATGCCATATTCTTTTCAAATCAGGGCCCTGCTATTCAGGTTGCTGTGCCTAAAGGCAAATCTGTAAATGCGAAGTTTTACAAGAATAAAGTTCTTCGAAAAATAAAGAAATATTTCAAAGAAC
Source organism: Lucinisca nassula (assembly GCA_963580285.1). Classification (NCBI taxonomy): domain Eukaryota; kingdom Metazoa; phylum Mollusca; class Bivalvia; order Lucinida; family Lucinidae; genus Lucinisca; species Lucinisca nassula. Next base: position 155,759,545 of record OY757010.1, read on the forward strand.
GAAGACCCGCAACTGGTTTTGCCAATGTCAGATTGCTACATGACAATGCGTCATCGCACAAGGCGTTCATTGTGCAAGGCTATCTGAAGCAGGAAAAGGTTGTTGAACTCCCCCCCCCCCCCCCCGTATTCTCCTGACCTTGCCCCGTGTGACTTTTTGTTTTGTTCCCGCGGCTGAAAAAGTACCTTTCTGGTCGAAAATTTGTACAGCACAAACACCTCGGTTCTGCAATATTCCAGTGCCTTCATAGTATACCTCGAAAATACTACCAAAATGCATTCAATGATTGGATCAGAAGACTGAAAGTTTGTATATCTGTTAAAGGGGAATACATTGAGAGGACGCGGCGTCTGATTAGGGCCTACATTGTTTGCAAAAAGTTAAGCCATCCCTAATAAATTATGATGAAAACACAACCTGACACCCCTAAATTCTGAAATGGACTGCTGCTATATGTAAGGAAGAAGATTACATTTGGTACAAAAAGGGTTAAAGCAAATTAAAACAATTAGACCTAGTGACTTAGTTTTATATTTCTATCTGATATGGCCCATATTCGAATTGACCATGATGTCATCAAGTAAAATATTAGTAAAACATTCTGGAAAAGAAGCAAAACTTTTGCCTCGGGAGGGTGAACCAGGTATTAAACCAATTTATCATATGACGTCGCGTCTGAGAATGTAAAAACGCCATGTAATATTTTCGATAATCCACTAGTGGATTAAATATGCAAATTAACTAGATACGTTCCGTAACGTTACATGTACGATGTCCTCAACGACGTCACGTTTACTAGCGGCGGAATATTGACATTTTTGTAAACAATCGTGAATAAAATGCGTATTAAATGCCATATGAAAAATAGAATCTTGCATTCGTGCTTATGTATTATTGAATTTATTAAACTCGTTGAGGAAAAGGGATAAAATGCTCGGCAAAGCCACGCATTTTATCGCTTTTCCTCAACTCGTTTAATAAATTCAATAATACGTGAACACTCATGTAAGATCCTCTATATGGCCTAGTGGTCCATGTTTTTTGTTCGACATGACCCATAGTCAAACTTTACGACGATATAATCAATGCAAACATCCCGATATGATTTCATGAAGAACGAAGCAAAACCGTGGCCTCTAGAGGGTGTACAGTGCATTTAATAATTTGACACAGCGACCTAGTTTTTTTTTATCTGACATGATTATATAAGAAGTTGGCCCGGATGTCATCAAGACAAAAATTCTGGTATAGTTTCACGAATAATGAAACCAACCTGTTGCCTCTATAGGGCGAACAAGGTTTTAAAGCAATTTGACCAGCTCGTTTTTCATCTGACATGACCCATATTCAAACTTGATCAAGTTATCATCAACTAGAACGCAAACATTATTGAACACTGACATTTGTACAGCCTCTAGTGGGAGAACAAGGTTTTTAATCAATCTGACCTAGTAACCTAGTTTTCGATCCGATATAATAATAATAATAATAATAATAATAATCGACCTTATTTATAGAGGGTAACACATTTAGTAAACTAGTACTAATCTTCCATGTGGCCCTCTTTTCCTGGGTAGAACCAGTACTAAGCAATGTGGATAAAGTCTCTTGCTCAAGGAAACAACACTTGCCGCTCGTGGGGTTCGAACCCGGTACCTCTCGATCCCGAGGCCGATACTTTACCACTGCACCACAGCGCTCCACATAACCCATATTCAAACAGGATTAAGATATTACGAGAGCAAGACAATTATTCTGGTACAGATTTTTGAAGATTGTAGCAAAGCTGTGGCCTCCAGAGAAAGAAAAAGATTTTAAAACTATTTGACCTAGTGACCTAGATTTTCAGCCGACATAACCCATATTCAAATAAGACCAAGATATCATCATTACAAATATTCTGGTACAGTTTCATGAAGATTTATGCAAAGCTTGGCCCTCTACAGGGTGAACAAGTTTTAAAACAAATTAATCTGGTGATCTAGTTTTTGTTTTTGATCCGACTTGGTCCATTTCCAAACTTGACCGAGATATCACCGGTCAGTTTCATAAACAAATCTGTGGCATCTAGAGGGTGAAAGGTGAAAATTTCGCCCTGTACAAGTTTTTGGTGTGAATGCAGCCCTTGTGTATAATTAGGACCAAATAAATTTTAGACAAATTCTGCTTTAAAAAGGAAGCATATTTAGAAGGTTGCAGTTATTCTTTCTTTGTATAGTCTGCATCCTATGTCGTCTATTAAGAGACCACCTTTGCGACTGTTCAAAAGTGGTCTTTAAGACCACTTTTGAACAGTGGCAAAGGTGGTCTTAATATAGGAATTTTACCGTACTTCTGTCCGTTTTGTATTACCTTGCCCTGCTGAAAGACTGTAACCTCTACCTTTGCAAACAGTGTAGATCCAGATCAGATTAGATCTAGACTGTTTGTCATTCATTTTGAATGAACACATTTCATCAAGGAGAGTCTTTATTTGTTTTGTTTGTTTGATTTGAGGTTTAACGTCCCCGTCAACACTGTAAAGGTCATTTTGGAGACGTTGCTTCCAATTTTGTGGGACTTCCGGCTGATAGTCAGTAATGGGTAAGGCAGAATTAATTTATTCAGCAAGATAAGGTTTTACCCATTCATTACCAAATGGAATCTTCCATCTTATATATAACAGGACTCAATTTCAAAATTTAGGGGCGTCAGCTTGTGTTTTCTTAAAAAGAAACTATTTGGAAATTGGCTGGAAATTTTGCAAAAAGTGTAGGCCCTGATCAGACGCCGCGTTCTGCGGCGTCTGATTTGGGCTTGCACTGTTTGCCAACTACCCGTTTTGGGGTTTCTGGTACAAAATGGGTTAATAAAGTTTATATTCATTAGACTTACCCCCAAAATAGTAAATTCATTTGTATATTTGACAATCACGGTTGTTTATGATACTAAAATATGAGATTTTATTATTTATTATGTTTGTTTGTCTCAGGGACCAGGAAATCAAAACACATGCTTATTCCATGTGATGGATGATTGAGTGATTGTTTTGGGTCTTACGACACTTCAATGGCTGTGGGTCATTTTGTGTCGTCTCCCAGAGAAAAGGAGAAAAACAGATAGAAGAAATAGAAGAGAAGTGGAAAATTGAGGGACAGAGGAGAAAGTTTTTGTTTGATTTGAGGTTTAACGTCCCCGTCAACACTGTAAATGTCATTTTGGAGACATTGCTTCCAATTTTGTGGGACTTTTACCCGACATTGAGATGAAATGACATCTCAAGCCCTGCCGACCAATGGAACCAATAGAGTTTATATGCATGGACGGTTCGACTCGCAACACCTTTCCTGGGCAGGCTTAGAATCCCTAAGCTGTTTACCAGTACTCATATGCAGTCGTTTTCAGCTCTGCGTGGAAGCATCATGCAGCCCAATCTATTTCTTCAAGCCCCGATGGGCGGGGGCCATCAGAGGAGAAAGAAGAAAAGAAACAGAAGAAATAATAATATTCTCCCTCTACCCTTTCCTGCTGCAAGGACAGCAGGATTTGTCCCTCTGTAAGCCAATATCAGTGATGCCAGATACGGTTACACATCACCTTTGCCTCACCCAACCAACCGTTGTGATGGATGGTAACAAAAAGGGGTGTTATAGTATGTTGCGATTAACTCTTATCCTGCTGTTCACAACAACCATTTCCTTTGCAAACAGTGTAGATCCAGATCAGATGGCTTCTGAAGAAGCCATCTGATCAGGATCTACACTGTTTGACATTCAATTTATAAAATTTGTAGGAATAAATTACATTAAGTAATCTGATTGGTTCAAAGTCAGAAATGGGTGTGGCTAAACTGAATATTCAGCAAGAAAAGGGTTAAGGTATATTAGTGTAAGTTCTTGGCTTCGGGGACGTGATTATGGTGAACCATCGATGAGAATCAGCTACGGTGTTTTAAGCTTGGCAAGCCAAGGGTACTAAGTCCACTACGTTCCTTACGCACGTAAGGAACGTAGTGGACTTATTACGCTTGGCTTGCGAAGATGCGGTGTTTTATGATATAGTATTTTCGGCTATGAGGAACCGTGAGCATGGCAATTTCGCACATTGTATTTTCTACAAATCAATGAGGTAACATTGTCTCGGGGCAGAGACGCTAGATCATACCATAACCGGAATCTCGGGCGAGGCTTGTATGCAACTTATGCAATTCATGTGCAAGTCACCTCGCCTGGTACCTGCATGAACACGTGCAGTACATGTGCATATCCGGTCCATTTGGGACGGACGACTGTCGTACAGTACGATGGATCCAGCGCAGGGTGTTTGTGAGGTGGGTCTACGATGCTTCTGCTACGATTTCAAGGCAAAATACCTCAGACTTAACAGAATCCTACCTGGAAACCGGTGAAAGAGGCATATGCACACAGTGCAAACCACGATAAGACGCCGCACCAGTGATGTCAGTGCTTTGATTTGTATTCGACTACAAAGCTGCGTGGGTTCAAAAATAGTTAAACAAAGAACAAAGTAAGTTTTCTGGAACTGTAAGTCAACGGTTACACTTCTGAGTTACATGTATCTGTCCTTGAAATTTTAAAAAAGCGAAAAACCCGCCTCTGAAAATGGATGAATGCCTATCAAATTAATCAACGACATGTAACTGTTTCATGAACGGTTCGCTTTCCATTAACCCTTTTAGTACCAAATGGAATTTTCCTCCTTATATATAGCAGGAGTCCAACTCAAAATTTAGGGGTGTCAGGTTGTGTTTTCATCAAAATTTATTTGGAAAATGACTGAACTTTTAGCAAACAGTGGAGGCCCTGATGAGACGCCGCCAGAACGGCGTCTCATCTGGGCCTGCACTGTTTGCCAAGGTACCCCTTTAGGGGTTTCCGGCTTTTGTTTGTTTGTTTGATTCGAGGTTTAACGTCCCCGTCAACACTGTAAATGTCATTTTGGAGACGCCGCTTCCAATTTTGTGAGACTTTTACCCGACATTGAGATGAAATGACATCCCAAGCCCTTTCGTCCAACGAAACCGATAGGGCTTATAACCATGGACGATGGTCCTACTCGCACCGCTGTGCCTGGACAGGCTTAGATCCTTTAAGCGGTTTACCATGCAGTACTTGTGTGCGGTCGGTTTCAACTGTGCGTGGAAGCATCATGCAGCCCATCTTTTCTTCAAGCCCCGATGATCGGGGGCCGATTTTGACTGAGATACATTAGTATAAGTTCTTGGCATCGGCTACTAATCGAGGACATGATAATCCTGAACCATCGAGGAGAATCATGATATAGTTTTTTCGGCTTTGAGGAATCGTGAGCATGGCAATATCGCACACATCGATGCGGTAACATTGTCCCTGAGTTAAGGGAGTCCAGGTATACAACCTGGAAAACCCGTCTCTGAAAATAAAATGAATGCCAATCAAGGCTTGAGATGTCATTTCATCTCAATGTCGGGTAAAAGTCCCACAAAATTGGAAGCAACGTCTCCAAAATGACCTTTACAGTGTTGACGGGGACGTTAAACCTCAAATCAAACAAACAAAAGCATGTAACTGTTCCATTAACAGCTGGCTTTCCAATAACAGCTCGCTTGGTGAGGCTCTTGCGTCATTGTTTGTTTGTTTGTTTGATTTGAGGTTTAACGTCCCCGTCAACACTGTAAAGGTCATTTTGGAGACGTTGCTTCCAATTTTGTGGGACTTTTACCCGACATTGAGATGAAATGACATCTCAAGCCCTGTCGCCCAATGAAACCAATCGGGTTTATTGGCATGGACGGTCCGCCTCGCACCGCGATTCCTGGACAGGCGTAGATGCTCTAAGCGTTTTACCAGTACTAGTGTGCGGGCCGGATTCAGCTCTGCGTGGAAGCATCATGCAACCCATATATTTCTTCAAGCCCCTATGGGCGGGGGCCGTCATTGCGCCATTGATATTGGCTTAAAGTGAGTGGGAATGTTGCTATTTCTTCTGTTTCTACACTTCCTCCCCTCTGTCCCTTACTTTCATCTCCTCTACTCTCTCTTCTATCTCTTTTCTCCCTTTATTTGGGTGACGGCACAAAATGACCCACAAGGGCTGACGTGTCGTAAAATCCAAAATCAATCAATCAATCAATTATAGTCGAACTTCGATGGCTTCTTTTCGGTGTTCTGTAACATAAATGTATGCTGTGTGTACTCATTAGAATCGCCTCATTAGGCGATTCGATTCTAATGAGTACACACAGCATACATTTGCAAGATAAAAGTCGAAAATCTCCTTAATTATCCCACACTTTTTCTTATGAAGAGGAATTCCCTAGGGACTCAAAAACGGGTTCGACTCAGCCATGGTAACGAGACATCGGTGTTCGAGCCATCGAAGTTCAACTGTAACAGTTTGCTCAAGCCACCACGGTACATTCAACCGATGACCTTCGAAAATAAAGACATGCACTGTGTGTACTATGACATGGGTTAATGAACGCTATAATTATTCGTTCAAAATTATTTGGCCTACATGCACGTGCTTGTCATGTATATAAGCAACTATGCAGGTTACAAACCATGACCTGGAAAAGTGCAAAAAAGGAACAGCGGATACATCAGCAGTACATTACAATGTGACGGACGTACGTACGGATGTTCATTACACAGATCTGTTAAGATTAGGCACATAACGTCATTTCAACGTAATAGGCGTCGATATACCAGTTAACCCATTCAGTACCAGAAACTCTAAAACGGGTATCCAGGCAAACAGTGCATACCCAAATCAGACGCCGCAGAACGCGGCGTCTGATCAGGGCCTCCACTGTTTGCTAAAAGTTCAGTCATTTTCCAAATAAATTTTGATGAAAACACAACCTGACACCCCTAAATTTTGAAATGAACTCCTGCTATATATTCACCATATTTGCATTATTTGCTGGCTCCAAGCATGCACATTGTCAATATTGGAAAAACATGTAATCAGACCGCCCTGACCTTTCAAGGCCAGAGGGGTCTGGTTACCTGTTTTCCAACACTGCTAACATTCAGACTAGGAACCAGCTGATAATGCAAATAAGGTGAATAAGAAGGAAGATTCCATTTGGTACAAAATGGGTTAAACAGAGAATACCTTTGATAAAACAATCAACATAATTTCAATCAGTCATGTGACATTTATGCGCTTCTTCACCTGTTATTAGGTGCATTTATCAATTTAGCTCATTAATAAATTCACATGATAAAAATTAACATGATTAATTGGTTCGTTAAAATATTTTTAGTACAAAGCTTTGTTTTGGATTAAACTGTCCTGTAGACCTATTCACCTTATTTGCATTATCTGCTGGTTCCTAGTCTGAAGGTTTTCAGTGTTGAAAAAACAGGTAACCAGACCCCCTGACCTTAAAAGGTCAGGGGGGTCTGGTTACCTGTTTTTTCCAATATTGACAATGTGCAAGCTGGGATCCAGCATATAATGCAAATATGGTGAATAGAGTGACCTGTAGACAGTGAAGGTCCGGCTCATACCTCTCACCAGAATCTACACTGTTACATGTATTCTGGCCCCCGCCCATCGGGGAAATAGATTGGACTGCATGATGCTTCCACGCAAAGTGGTGTGAGTCGGACCTTTCATGCATATAAACCATATTGGCTTCATTGGGCGGCAGGGATTGAGATGTCATTTCATCTCAATGTCGTGAATTGGGAGCACGTCTCCAAAATGACCTAAATGGGACACTATTTACCATTCTGCTGATAATTACCTTCTCAGTAGGCCTACCTGGTAAACCCAATGAAAACGTCACTTTTTGTAACAAATATAATCTTCCTTCTTATATATAGCAGGAATCCATTCAAAAAATTTAGGGGTGTCCGGTTGTATTTTCTTCAAATATTTGGAAAATAGCTGAACTTTTTTCAAACAGTGTAGGCCCTGAACAGACGCACTGTTTGTCAGGGTACCCGTTTTGGGGTTTCTGGTACTAAATGGGTTAATTGGGTCGTTAAAATATTTTTAGTACAAAGCTTTGTTTTGGATTAGACTGTCCCGTCGGCCCCCGTCCATCGGGGCTTGAAGAAATGGAAGGGCTGCATGATCCTTCCACGCAGCGCGGAAACCAACACGCACACGAGTACTGGTAAAAGGATCTAAGCCTGTCCAAGCAAAGCGGCGTCGGACCGCCCATGCTTATAAACCCTATTGGTTATATTGGGCGACAGGGCTTGAGATGTCCATTTCATCTCAATGTCGGGTAAAAGTCCCACAAAATTGGAAGCAACGCCTCCAAAATGACCTTTACAGTGTTGACGGAGACGTTAAACCTCAAATCAAACAAACAAAACCTGGACTCGGGTCACGAGCAAAGTTGAAGTGAACCTCTGCTCGTGATCCAATATTATAAACGTTCATTGCGGAATAAATAAGATTGGGACACGAGCAAAGTTGAAGTGAATCTCTGCTCGTGATCCATTATTATATACGTTCATTGAGGTATAAATAACTTCGGATTACGAGAAAAGATGAAGTGAGCCTCTGCTCGTGATCCAATATTATTAACGTTCATTGAGGTATAAATAACATCGGGTCACGAGCAAAGTTTAAGTGAACCGCTGCTCGCGATCCAATATTATAAACGTTCATTGAGGTATAAATAACATCGGGTCACGAGCAAAGTTTAAGTGAACCGCTGCTCGCGATCCAATATTATAAACGTTCATTGAGGTATAAATAACATCGGGTCACAAGCAAAGTTTAAGTGAACCGCTGCTCGCGATCCAATATTATTAACGTTCATTGAGGTATAAATAACATCGGGTCACGAGCAAAGTTTAAGTGAACCGCTGCTCGCGATCCAATATTATAAACGTTCATTGAGGTATAAATAACATCGGGTCACAAGCAAAGTGCAAATGAACCTCTACTCGTGATCCAATATTAAATGGCCCCCGCCCATAGGGGCTTGAAGAAATATATGGGCTGCATGAGGCTTCCACGCAGAGCTGAATCCGGCCCGCACACTAGTAGTGGTAAACCGCTTAGAGGATCTAAACCTCTCCAGGAACCGCGGTGCGAGGCGGACCGTCCATGCTAATAAACCCTATTGGTTTCAATGGGCGACAGGGCTTGAGAAGTCATTTCATCTCAATGTCGGGTAAAAGTCCCATAAAATTGGAAGCAACGTCTCCAAAATGACCTTTACAGTGTTGAAGGGGACGTTAAACCTCAATTCAAACAAACCAATATTATAAACGTTCATTGAGGTACAAATAACATCGGGTCACGAGCAAAGTTTAAGTGAACCGCTGCTCGTGATCCAATATTATTAACGTTCATTGAGGTATAAATAACCTCGGATTACGAGCAAAGTTTAAGTGATCCAATACTATTAACGTTCATTGAGGTATAAATAACCTCGGATTACGAGCAAAGTTTAAGTGAACCTTTGCTCGCGATCCAATATATTAACATTCATTGAGGTTTAAATAACATCGGATTACGAGCAAAGTTTAAGTGATCCAATACTATTAACGTTCATTGAGGTATAAATAACCGCGGATTACGAGCAAAGTTTAAGTGAACCTTTGCTCGCGATCCAATATATTAACATTCATTGAGGTTTAAATAACATCGGATTACGAGCAAAGTTTAAGTGATCCAATACTATTAACGTTCATTGAGGTATAAATAACCTCGGATTACGAGCAAAGTTTAAGTGAACCTCTGCTCGTGATCCAATATATTAACATTCATTGAGGTTTAAATAACATCGGATTACGAGCAAAGTTTAAGTGATCCAATACTATTAACGTTCATTGAGGTATAAATAACCTCGGATTACGAGCAAAGTTTAAGTGAACCTCTGCTCGTGATCCAATATATTAACATTCATTGAGGTTTAAATAACATCGGATTACGAGCAAAGTTTAAGTGATCCAATACTATTAACGTTCATTGAGGTATAAATAACCTCGGATTACGAGCAAAGTTTAAGTGAACCTCTGCTCGTGATCCAATATATTAACATTCATTGAGGTTTAAATAACATCGGATTACGAGCAAAGTTTAAGTGATCCAATACTATTAACGTTCATTGAGGTATAAATAACCTCGGATTACGAGCAAAGTTTAAGTGAACCTCTGCTCGTGATCCAATATATTAACATTCATTGAGGTTTAAATAACATCGGATTACGAGCAAAGTTTAAGTGATCCAATACTATTAACGTTCATTGAGGTATAAATAACCTCGGATTACGAGCAAAGTTTAAGTGAACCTCTGCTCGTGATCCAATATATTAACATTCATTGAGGTTTAAATAACATCGGATTACGAGCAAAGTTTAAGTGATCCAATACTATTAACGTTCATTGAGGTATAAATAACCTCGGATTACGAGCAAAGTTTAAGTGAACCATTGCTCGTGATCCAATATATTAACATTCATTGAGGTTTAAATAACATCGGATTACGAGCAAAGTTTAAGTGATCCAATACTATTAACGTTCATTGAGGTATAAATAACCTCGGATTACGAGCAAAGTTTAAGTGAACCTCTGCTCGTGATCCAATATATTAACATTCATTGAGGTTTAAATAACATCGGATTACGAGCAAAGTTTAAGTGATCCAATACTATTAACGTTCATTGAGGTATAAATAACCTCGGATTACGAGCAAAGTTTAAGTGAACCTCTGCTCGTGATCCAATATATTAACATTCATTGAGGTTTAAATAACATCGGATTACGAGCAAAGTTTAAGTGATCCAATACTATTAACGTTCATTGAGGTATAAATAACCTCGGATTACGAGCAAAGTTTAAGTGAACCTCTGCTCGTGATCCAATATTATTAACGTTCATTGAGGTATAAATAACATCGGGTCACGAGCAAAGTCGGGGTTCACACTACTTTGCTCATGATCCGAAATTAATAACACTGGGTTCACTTTAACTTTGCTGGTGACCCGATGTTATTCATTACAATCAATATTTAATTGATTCAACTAAAACCCCTTAGGCAATAATGGATTTCGGCGAATTCAACGCTGGAAGAGTCTATTTCAAAACTACAGAGTTGAAAGGTGTAACTATTATTCTGCAGAATAAATTAATTTAACCACACCCATTTCTGACTATCAACCAATCACATTGCTTGATATAACGTATTTGTTCAATTTGCACACTGCGTGACAAACAGTGCAGTCGAAGAAGATGAAAAAGTCATCTGATCCTGGTCTACACTGTTTGCAAAGGTATGTGTTGTTATATTCAGCAGAATAAGGGTTAAGGGGAATGGGAACACCTTCAGGGGAGGCATCTCCTGCAAATGTATTTTGTCTCCAATGTCAATAGGGGTCAACTCTTAAAGGAAAGAATTTGCTCCTGTGGAGCAAATTCTTTCCTTTAGGAGTAGACCCCTTTTTCAGTGGGACACGGCTTGCAGAAAAGCGTACAGGTATTCCCGAAAGTTGTCTCCCTTTGAAAAATGGCGGATAATCCGCGAGGTGTTCCCATTCCCCTTAAACAAGGAAGTTAACTATTTTTATACGGTTGAAAACAACAACAACAACAACAACAACAAACAACAATAACAACCAAAAACAACAAACAGTTGTAGTTCCTAGCTCGCCACTTTAAACCTTGTGCATGCAATCTCTATCAAAAAACTTAAAAATAAAAACGACCAGGAACTGATACAATCAGGTCCCAAATTCTTCCCACAATATGACTAGGGAAAGAAGTCGAAACATGGAGTGATGACAGTAAACAAAACAGACAACAGGTAAGCAGAGGCAGCAGCTCTTTCCCAAGAATATCGAAACCCAACCAAAGAGGAGCAATATACACAATGGGGGAAATCATCAGAATCAACAACACGACAAACACCAAACCGGAAGGACAAACGAAACCAGAATAGGAAGAACCAAAAAGGGAGAAGAATCAGAATAATCAACGTTTGTTTGTTTGTTTGATTTGAGGTTTAACGTCCCCGTCAACACTGTAAAGGTCATTTTGGAGACGTTGCTTCCAATTTTGTAGGACTTTTACCCGACATTGAGATGAAATGACATCTCAAGCCCTGTCGCCCAATGAAACCAATAGGGTTTATTAGCATGGACGGTCCGCCTCGCACTGCGGTTCCTGGACAGGCTTAGATCCTCTAAGCGGTTTACCAGTACTAGTGTGCGGGCCGGATTCAACTCTGCGTGGAAGCCTCATGCAGCCCATATATTTCTTCAAGCCCCTATGGGCGGGGGCTTGAATAATCAACGTAACAACATATATGATTAGGGAAAGAATCAGAACCACCGACAAAAAACATGAAGGAACCACAGCAAAAGCATCGACCTGGAACGATCAATAAAAATTACTTGTGGGTTTAAGCAAACTTTACGGGATCCCAATCCTCACCCTCACTTTCACTGTGATTCAACCAAGTATTCGCTTCGTCAGCGTGAAGGCCATCAGTGAATCAACTCGGTAAACAAAGAAATCGCAATTAAAGCCAAGTTGACACAAGCATGAGGACTCGAGAGCTATCCGGTGCAACGCCACAGGAACATTGGAGCAAAAGAAAACCAACAGTTGAATCATGTTGCCTACAAATTCAATCTCTAAGAGGCAGTCTGTTCATCACGTTTTGGGGCATTACATACGAAAACACGCCTATCCAAATATATTGTAAATTTTACCCCCGAAAAATGACAATTTTCGCAAAAACAAAGTGTGATATTTTTCTTATTTCTGCTCAAAATATAGATTGTGGGTACACGTTAGAACCGCCTTATCGTGGCGGTTCTCACGAGTACCAACAATCTTTATTCTTGAGAAGAGATAAGAAAAATAAGGTTTACACCTGTAAACCCCAGTTTTACTATATAAAATTGGGGTTCAAAGGGGTCGGAATTATATAGGTGTGTTTTCGTGATGATAACGGATACCCACCATCTATGTTCTGAGGCAATAATGTATACCCTTATAAACGCTACTTTTCTCAAAAAACAAGTGGGGTCAGCAAGAGTATTAGTCATACGAACTTGGCGTGATGCACTGTCAATTTTCTTTATATAATGCATGGTCTTTAAAGATGCATTTTATACGTGATTGTGTAACAAGTACCCTCCTCAAACTTCAAGTATAGAAACAAGAGGGTTCAGATGGACCTGAATCGCTCATCTGATTTCAAGATATCACATAGATTCTGGAAGTTCTGGCGGCCATCTTGTTCATCAGAGCAGAACAATTTTTGTTTACTTGATATCAGTCATTGAATTACATGTAATTCATTTTTATTTGATTTTGCTTTTACGGCTGTTTTAAAATTATTTCACTTATATCAAGCCGATTGTTAATCAGAGGTGGTAGAGGTCACCTAAGCAATGTTGCTGTAAAGTTTGAATCAAATTAGCCCAAGGGTTTAGGAGGAGTTGTCATTAAAAGCAAATTCCTTCCCTTTTATTCTATTTGTAGCTCTGGCAGCCATTTTTTTTTATCCGAGCCAAAGTATTTTAGCTCTTTTGGTAGGGGGTCATCTGAGCAAAAATCCTATGTAGCTTGAATGAAATCGGACCAAGTGTTAAAGTAGGAGTTGCTGTTTGAATTTGTTTTCCTCTTTTAGCTCTGGTGGCCATCTGGTTAATCGGAGCAGAACAACTTGAAAAATTTTGGTAGTGAGTCACCTAAGCAACATTCCTAAAAGATTGATTGAAACTAGCCAAATGGTTTTTGAGGAGTTGGCTTATACAGCAAGTTGTTGAAATTTTCTATCTTTAGCTCTGATGGCAATTTTACTCATCGAAGCTGAACTGTTTTAGCTATTTCAGTAGAGGGTTACCTAAGCAACATTGCTGTGAAATTTGAATGATTTAAGAGGAGTTGTCATTTAAAGATTGTTCTCTAGTTTTGTCTCTGGCAGCCACTTTGCTCATCGGAGTGGAACCGTTATAGCTATTTTGGTAGAGGTTCACCTAAGCACCATTCCCATGAAGTTTGATTGAAATTGGCCTCACGGTACAGGATGAGTTTTGGTTTAAAGATTATTCTATTTTTAACTCTTGTGGCCATCTTGTTCACGGGAACAGAATGATTTTAAAATGCGATTCTAACTATTTTGGTAGAGGATCACATTAGTGGCATTCCTGTGAAGTTGAGTAGAAATTGACCAAAGGGTTTAGGAGAAGTTCGCATTTAAAGCACATGTTTGATGTATTTCTATTTTTAGCTCTTACTGCCATTTTGCTCATCGGAGCGGAACCCTTTTAGCTAAGCTAGTTTAGTGAAGGGTAATTTAAGCAACATTCCTATGAAGTTTTAGTGAAATTGGCCCAAGAGTTAGAAGAAGTTGTCGCTTTTTTTTTTCAATTTTCAGGTCTGGCGACCATCTTGTTCATCGGAGCGGAATGAGTTTAGCGATTATGATAGGCCACGTGAGCAAAATTCATTCAGAAAAAAATTGGCAAAATGGTTTAGGAGGAGCTGGCATTTAAAACAAGCTGTTGACGTTTTTTTTTTTTTTTCTATTTTTAGCTCCGATAGCCATTTCGTTCATCGGAGCGGAACCGTTTTAGCTATTTTGGTAGAGGGTCACCTATTCCTGAGAAGTTGGAATGAAATTGGCCCAAAGGTATAAGAGGAGTTGTCATTTAAAGATGTTTTCTTCTCTTTTTAGCTCTGGTGACCATTTTGTTCATTGGAGCGAAACGAATTTAGCTATTTTGGAAAAAGGTTACCTAAGCCAATTTCCTATGAAGTTTGATTCAAATTGGCCCGTCGGCCTTTAATGCAAATTGACGCCGCACGGCAAACGACGCACGACGAACATCGACCGTCACATTAGCTCACCATGAGTACTTCGTGCTCAGGTGAGCTAAAAACCGAGACTTCATTTCCCTTATTCTTGTTTGTTCGTTTGATTTGAGGTTGTCCCCGTCAACACTGTAAAGGTCATTTTGGAGACATTGCTTCCAATTCTGTGGGACTTTTACCAGACGTTGAGATGAAATGACATCCCATGACCTGTCGCCCAATGAAACCAATAGGGTTTATAAGCATGTACGGTCCGACTCTCACCGCTTTGCCTGGGCAGGCTTAGATCCTCTAAACGGTTAACCAGTAATCGTGTGCGGAAATGTTAGAAGAACATCAATAAGGAGCTCTTACGTGCACCCACACGTGTGTTCCACGCAGAAAAGAAGAAATATTCAGTAGAACTTCGATGGCTCGAACACCGATGGCTCGTTTACCATGGCTGAGTCGAACCCGTTTTTGAGTCCCTAGGGATTTTCTGTACATAAGAAATAGGGAGGGTAAAAATTAGGATATTTTCGTCTTTTATCTTGCAAATGTATGCTGTGTGTACTCATTAGAATCGCCTCGAGGAGGCGATTCTAATGAGTACACACAGCATACATTTTTCAGTACAGAACCCAGAAAAAGATGTCCTAAGGTATGTCGTTATGCCTCCTTATTAGCCCTTAGTGGCTCGAACTACCCCTGTCTCGAACAAATTTTCATGGTTCCAAAGGTATTCGAGCCATTGAAGTTCGACTGTAGATGCCATCATGCGCGCCCCCACCTATATCGGGGCTTAAAGAAATGGATTTGGATGAATGGTGTTTTCGCGCAGAGCTGAAACCGACCGAACATGAGCATTGGTAAACCGCTTAGGTCTAGGCATGCCCAGACACTTTATGGCGCTTTAAAAGATGAATATTCATTTAAGCCACACCCATTTCTGTCTGTCAACCAATCAAATTACTCGATGTAACACATTGCTACAAATTCATAAACTGAATGCCAAACAGTGAAGATCCTGTTCAGAAGCCATTTGATCTGGATCTACACTGTTTGCAAAGTTAGGGGTTGTCGTGAACAGCAAGATAAGGGTTAAGGATAAAATAACATGCTGGTTTAAATATGCATTTTCCTTTCTTTCATTTTTTATTTAAAAAAAATGTGTCGTCTATATCATTTATGATGTTTTTTAAACTTAAACCAATACATGTATTCAACCGTATCACTAGAGTGAAACTGTGCCTAAAATTGAATATAATCCGAACTACATTTTGTTCGGATACATTTCCATGGCGGTGAAAGTCAGGCTGGGCCAAGTTGAAAGCCCATGTGATAGCTATGAATGACAGTCGTTCGTACTGCAATGGAAAATTGCATTATACCATATGGTTTGTTTTCCTGCAGAACCCGAATTATTTCTATATTCAGACCACTTTTGAACAGGCTCAAAGGTGGTCTCTTACTGTAGGACGGTCGGTGCGGAGCGTGGTAGCAAAGTCGTAAGTGCACTAGTCTATCATGATAGAGCCCCCCCCCCCCCCCCCCCCCCACACACACACACACACCTCCTTCCGATTGATTCCCAGCAACGGTAGTAACATTGCGGTGTCCGAACATGCTCCGCTGGCTTCATTTGTAGGGATGAATGCCACAAAGTACACCGTTCTGCGGATCGGGGCGTTAACTGGAGGCCCCTGTGCAGAACCACCCCCTTCCCTACCGTAATTACAAAATTACTGCTGCGAACCTGAAGTGTATGTAATTTACATCTGCGAGTAATGGTCATATGTGACCGATCACAGAAAGAAAAAGAAGGAAAGAAAGAAAGAAAGAAAGAAAGAAAGGAAAGAAAGAAATAAAGAAAGAAAAAAGAAACATTTTAATACGATCTTTAACAGCAGTGCTTGTCTTAATGGTGAATTTGTACAGTATATTATACTTGTCACTTATTTTCATTAGAAACAAGAATACACGATGTTTACTTTTGCTGAATATAGACATACAGGACATAAAACAAGGCGAAACGTTTCAGTCCAGCCATGGTGACAGGCAAGGTTAACTGCTCGTGCCCGTGCTATTCAATTGATACAATAAGGTGTTGGAAACGTTTTGACTTGAAACCTTAAGTGGGAAAATTATAGGGTATCTGTAACAACAGGCTGGGAAACTAATTTAAATGGCCTGTTTAACTGCCGGAGAAGGATTGTCGCATGATGAAAACATCAAATAGAGGTGGCCTTTTGAAACTTGATCCAATTTCAGTGGCAATGAATAGAAGCCAACCACATTCATCATGATTGAATTAATGCCGAGGACACTAAATAGTATAACAGCGAAAAAGAAAACGAAATTTACATGAAAAAAGTCAAATTAACTTTATGCGTTCTAAGGGTCATATATTTGGAAGAAAAATGAGAGTTTAGATTGTATGGTAAATAGGCCTAGTAGGAATGACCATTATAAGAGAAATGATAAGAGAAATCAACAACAACACAATAATTCTGTACGGGGTACTTACACTGTTTCGTTTAATTATTAAGTTAACGCTATATTTAGCAGGAGTTCATTTCAAAATTTAGGGGTGTCAGGTTGTGTTTTCTTCGAAATCTATTTGGAAAATTGCTGAACTTTTTGCAAATAGTGTATGCCCTGATTAGACGCCGGCGTCTGATCTGGGCCTGCACTGTTTGCCACTTACGCCTTTTGGGGTTTCCGGTACCAAATTGGTTAATAGCCCGGGCAACATTATATGTCTATGCAAGAAACTCTCATGTGAGTAGTCTGGTCTGCACCCCCCCCCCCCCCCCCTCCCCGCACCCCCTCATTACCCGCATCTGATGAAGATTCTATCAAAATGATATCGCTATCTTCCGAAAAATATTTTTCTATATCTACGAAACCTACAAGGGCTTGTAACTCCCATGACAATAGTCAAAACTGGGCAAAAATCCAATATGAGTACCGACACTCTATATTTTTGAGCAGAAATAAGAAAAATATCACATTTTTCAT
The DNA here is from genome assembly GCA_963580285.1 of Lucinisca nassula. Taxonomy (NCBI): domain Eukaryota; kingdom Metazoa; phylum Mollusca; class Bivalvia; order Lucinida; family Lucinidae; genus Lucinisca; species Lucinisca nassula. The sequence goes on from OY757010.1 coordinate 155,777,326, forward strand.
TGAAAATGTTCGTGTTTTCAGCGGTAAAGTTTACAATGCATTTGTACACTGCTTTGAACAACTACAGTCAAACCTGTCATATTCGGCCACCTCTATTAAGCAAGCAACCTGTAAAAACCAAGCATGAATTTAGTTCCCCCAAAAGGCAAATGCATTAAAATTCACGTGTGTTAAGCAAGCACCTGTCTTAAGCAAGCACATTTCGATTATCCCTTAGGTGCTTGCTTAATGCAGGTTGGACTGTGGTTCCAATTTTTCATATCCCTTGTAAATCAATACAGTTGAACTTTCACGGTTCGCATACCTTAAGGGGAATGGGAACACCTTCACGGGAGGCAACTCCTGCAAACGTATTTTTGTCTCCTATGTCAATAGGGGTCAACTCTTAAAGGAAAGAATTTGCGCCTGCGGCGCAAATTCTTTCCTTTAAGAGTAGACCCCGTCTTCAGTGGGACAGGGCTTTCAGATCGAAAAGCTTACAGGAAGTCCCGAAAACTGAAAAATTGGCGAAAAATGTGCCAGGTGTTCCCATTCCCCTTAAGAGCCGTGCCAATTTGTTCGTGACAGAGGTAGTTCGAGCCACTGGGGGTTGTCATAGCGCAATGTCGCTGGGGCATTATGATTACTAAGGAATACCCAAATCAAAGGTATCCTGTGTGTATTCATTAGAATCGCCTCCAATGAGTGCACAAAATATATAATTAAAAACCTGTATAAAGTTAGCATCTGTCTTAAGTAATCACTTTTCAGCTTTTCAACAGGTCCTTAGGGGTCGCAGGATCGATCCTGGGCTTCTCCAGACTTTCGGATGAGTCTTTAAATCGTATGACCTTAGCTGTTGGTGAGACGTAAAAATCAAACACTCACTCCACAGGTCCTTCCTGAATACAGGGTTGACTGTATATGCTGTTTTGGCGTCTTTATCAAAAGGGAAAATCTTTTGCAAAGAACCTTTTTTTTAAAGTGTAGACCCTCTTTCGAAAACTAGAGGTGCTCGAATTATAGTGAAGCAAACAGACAGTCACAAGAGTTATAATTATTGCCAAATACGACTGAAATGCCATGCCCATCTATTCACCTTTAACAAAATGAACATATTTAAAAAAGACTGTTGGATCTACATTTATGCCGCGTATGAATACATGTATCACTGGTGTAAACGTGAACAGGAAAATTGCGTTTTCTTGTATTTCCTCGTCTTACATAGAAAAAAAAGTTAAATGACCTTGTAAAACAACAATTTTACTTTTTATACTGACCCCGGAGAATGAGGAGAACTACTAAACATTTCAAAAACATGCCTATACAAATACATTGTAAATTGTATTGCCGGAAAAGGGAAAAAATTAAGATGAAAAATTGTTATATTTTTTTATTTCTGCTCAAAATATATATTGTGGGCACTCGTTAGAACCGCCCCATTGAGTACCCACAATCTGTGTTTTTGAGCAGAAATAAGAAAAAACTACTCAAAATATTGATTGTTGGTACTCGTTAGAACCGCCTCATCGGGGCGGTTCTAACGAGTACCCACAATCTATGTATGTTATTTTTTTTATATATTTATACAATGTTTCAAGAGGGAAGCATATTTAGCTAAAAAGCCATTCTACCATATGGCCCTCTGTAAAAAAATGGCATATATACATAAAACAATGGACATGTAATATATACAATATATACAAATAAGAACTTTGATCTATGTACTTTAAAGATTAACAAGATTAAATATGCAATAAGACGTATGTTAAAAGAAGATTTTGTCCAATCACAGTGAAGTAGCAATCACGGAATATCAAGTATGATTCCATGCTAATAAACCCTATTGGTTTCATTGGGAGACAGGGCTTGAGATGTCATTTCATCTCAATGTCTGATAAAAGTCCTACAAAATTGGAAGCAACGTCTCCAAAATGACCTTTACAGTGTTGACAGGGACGTTAAACTTCAAATCAAACAAACGAATCCGTAAATTCTAAAACCACGTCTTCCACAAAACTCGTCCGAAATTGAGCAGAAATAAGAAAAATAAGGTCTCTCTCCCCCCCCCCCCCCCCCCCCCTCACACACACACACCCAAACCCCAATTTTCTCTATATAAAAGTGTGGTTCAAGGGGATCAAAATAATATAGGCGTATTTTCGAGATGACTGCAGTTCTAACGATGTAAAATTATCATACGTCATTGTTTTAAACGAATCGGACATATGCTATTTTAAATGCAAAACATGAACGCCCTCGGTTTGATTTTTTGTTTTGTTTTGTTGTGTGTGTGTGTGTGTGTGTGTGTGTGTGTGTGTGTGTGTGTGTGTGTGTGTGTGTGTGTGTGTGTGTGTGTGTGTGTTGTTTTTCATAAAGTAACGTCAAATTATACACGTTTCCGCAAAGACTATAGAGAATTTCAGAATCAATATTAAATTATTCTGAAATGTATAACAAGACAGCCAGTCCTTATAAGTTCTCGATCAACTAGAGTTGCCAAAAGCTATTTGAAACAGAAAGGATCATTTATCAACCAACTGGCATCACTGGTAGGTCGATAAACCACTCTTGAACAGTCCCAAACCATTACGATAACATACCCGTACGACATAGTTCATTTTCCACCTCTCCAAAATGGCTACTTTTCTGATGAAAATCTGTCATATTTTTCTTATAAATGCTTATAACATAGAATGTGTATGCTCGTTAGAACCGCCTCAATGAGGCGGTTCTAACGAGTACCCACAACCTATGTATTGGAGCAGAAATAAGAAAAATAATGAAGACCCCCGTAAACCCCAGTTTTCTCTATATAAAGCGGGGTTTAGAGGGGATCTTCATCTCACGGACTTGTTCACGTGATGCGTTGTCTTTTACTACAGGACACTGTGTGTAGAATATAAGAATCTGATAAGTAAAATTCCTATATTAAGACCATCTTCGGCACTGTTCAAAAGTGGTCTTTCAGACCACTTTTGAACAGTCCCAAAGGTGGTCTCTGACCAGAGCATACAGTTTGCAGAAATAATACAAAGAAAGAATAACTGCAACCTACTAAATAAGCTTTTAAATGTAGAATTAGTCTTAATATAAGGTGGTCTTAATAGCGCGGAATTTCTCTGTATATGGTTCTGTAGTAGATGGGCGTTTCCAACCCGAGGGATACGTGTGAGACCGTGCTACGTAAGCGGAACCGAGACCAGCAGAGGTTCCGCTCAGCACAGTCATCACGAGGGCTGAGAACGCTCATTATCAACAGACTGCACCACATATTAGATTCTATCTCTTGCATAACTTCACCGAAAATTTTCATTTTGCTTTATCTAACGCTTCATTTTTTCACGCATATTTTGCGTAACATAACCGGAAATTTTCATTTTACTTTCTTTATCTCACGCATAATACTACAGTTTGCCTGGGTAAGAACACCAGCGTAAGAACAGAATTTCTATCCCAGGCAAAAATTGTGGATTTCCTTTCAAAATGTTAAAACAAAACATCTGAAACCTTTTAAATATGCTTTTTAATGGGAATAGGAACACCTGGCAGATTTTTCCGCCATTTTTCAAAGGGAGACAACTTTTGGAACTTCCTGTTGGCTTTTCTTTAAGCCCTGTCCCACTGAAAAAGGGGTCTACTCTTAAAGGAAAGAATTTTCTAAATTCTTTCTTTTCAGAGTTGACCCCAATTGACATGAGAGACAAAATACTTTTGCAGGAGTTGCCTCCCCTGAAGGTATTCCCATTCCCCTAAAAAGCAGAATACGTCCTAATTTTAAGTATGTCTTCAGATATACGAGCCCTTTAACTTGCCCGCAACCCCAACGTCGCTAATTGTTGTTTGTTTGTTTAATTTATTTTGTTTGTTTGTTTGTTTGATTTGATGTTTAACGTCCCCGTCAACACTGTAAAGGTAATTTTGGAGACGTTGCTTCCAATTTTGTGGGACTTTTACCCGACATTGAGATGAAATGACATCTCAAGCCCTGTCGCCCAATGAAACCAATAGGGTTTATTAGCATGGACGGTCCGCCTCGCACCACGGTTCCTCAACAGGCTTAGATCCTCTAAGCTGTTTACTAGTACAAGTGTGCAGGTCGGATTCAGCTCTGCGTGGAAGCATCATGCAGACCATATATTTCTTCAAGCCCCTATGGGCGGGGGCCGGTGTTTAATTTGTGGTTTAACGTCCCCGTCCACACTGTATATGTCATTTTGGAGACGTTGCTTCCAATTGTGTGGGACTTTTACCCGACATTGAGATGAAATGACGTCTAAAGCCCTGTCGCCCAATGAAACCAACAGGGTTTATAAGCATGGACGGTCTGACTCGCGCAGCTTTTCCTGGGTAGGCTTAGATCGTTTAAGCGGTTTACCAGTACTCGTGTGCGGTCAGTTTCAGCTCTGCGTGGAAGCATCGTGCAGCCCATCATTTTTTTCAAGCCCCGATGGGCGGGCGCATACAAAGATTCTGAATTTAGCCTTGGTAGACGGTATAGTTTAAGAGTCGTGGTACGAAAGACACCCAACTTGGAACACGACGTTTAAACAACGTCGAATCAACTTCGATACAAGGGCATCGTACCATGACATTGCATCGACGTTGAAACTTTTTCCGGGGACATTTTGCTCATTATTTATTTTCACTAATTATTTAAAAACAAGCTGTTGCAATGACCTTTGGCGATTTACCGTTTCCAGCATCGAACTGAATAAAATTATATGTGTTTATGTTTAGAGAAACAAACCGTCGTTACACGGAATAAATTATAGAGAGCATTGTTACAACGCATAATGTAGTAATGTAGTAGTTACTACATTTTGATTTTTTTTACTACATTATGCGTTGGCATAGTCGACGCGAAATGAAGTAAAAAAATTATTTCATTTCGCGTTGATATGCACCATATCGACGCATAATGAAGTAATGATGGTAGAACATAGCTGTCTTCGAAAAGACTTAGGAAGCAATACAGTTAAATTCCTACAATTTAGACCACATTTGAGACGGTTCAAAAGTGGTCTTTAAGACCACAGTTGAACAGTCCAAAAGACGGTCTTCCACAAAAGCACACTGAAGGTCAAAATCACAAAGAAAAAGGTTTATTGGGCGGCATCTCAATGTCGGGTAAAAGTCCCATGAAATTGGAAGCAACGTCTCCAAAATGACCTAAATAGTGTTGACGGGGACGTTAAACCTCAAATCAAACAAAAGACAGACAGGCAGACAGACAGACAGACAGACAGACAGAATGGACAAAAACTATATACCCCCTTGCATACTTCGTATGCCGGGGGTATAAATAGATGGGCTGCACGATGCTTCCACGCAGAGCTGATACCGCCCGTACATGAGTCCTCGTAATCTGCTTAGAAGGTCTAAGTCTGTCCAGGAAAACTGCTGCGAGTCGGCCCATCCATGCATATAAACCCTATTGCTTTTAATTGGACGGCAGCGATTGAGATGTCATTTCATCTCAATATCGGGTAAAAGTCCCATAAAATTTGAAGCAATGTCTCCAAAATGACCTAAATAGTCTTGACGGGAACGTTAAACCTCAAATCAAACAAACAAACTGTTGACGCATAATGAAGTAAAATTAAGTATGCCACCCATCGCCGCAAAATGAAATAATTCTTTCATTTTGCTCAAACCTCTTAGTATCGACGCATAATGAAGTAAAAACGACATTTTATTTCATTTCGCGTCGACTATGCCAACGCATAATGTAGTAAAAATTTCAAAATGAAGAAATTACTACATTACTACATTATGCGTTGTAACAGAGCATTGCAAGGTTTAGAAACAATCAATCATATTGACTATGATATCGAGTATGTTTGCTAAACAACAAGGTAAATAAAAACAAAAAAATATATGCATCTTTTTATTAGATAGAAGTTTGACAGATTCTTTGTTCAGAAAAAAAAAACGATTTACGCAACTGTTCATCACGTGAACATGTCCGTGAAATGAACACCCCTTACACCCCGTGTTATAGAGAGAAAACTGGGGTTTACGGGGGTAATCATTAGTTTTCTTATTTTTACTCCAAGACATAGGTTGTGGGTACTCGTTAGAACCGCCTCAATGAGGCGGTTCTAACGAGCACCCACAACCTATGTTTGCATTATGAATAAGAAAAATATCATCGATTTTCATCCGAAAAGTAGCCATTTTGGAGATGTGAAAAAATGCACTATGTAACACGGGTATGTTATCGTAATGTATTCCCGTATGGCAACCACACAACATTAGAATAACACACCTATGTGAGATAAATCGTTCTTGCATGCCTATATATTGGTGGCATTTTCCTAATATTTCTTACAATCAGCTACTCGTTAGAACCGCCTCATTGACAATCTATGCATTTAAGCAAAAACCAAGGGAAATCGTGTATACCTTAACCCTTGTCCTGCTGAGCCCGGATATGCCATATTTTCCAAACAATGAAAATCCAGATCAGATGGCTTCTGACGAAGCCATCTGATCAGGATCTACATTGTTTGCCATTCAGCTGGAATTTGTTGCAATAATTTGCATCAAGTAATCTGATTGGTTGATAATCGGTTTTGGGTGTGGCATATATAAATATTCAGCAGGACAAGGGTTAAATAAACCCCCACTTTTTCTCTTTATTAATCGATGTTTGCAGGGATATTCAGTGTAAAATGAACTAGACCGACATGAATCCTTTTTGCATGCATAATACACTTAGCTACGAAAGTGATCCGGGAATTTTACACACATTTCGCAGCAAAAGCCTTCATTCAAAATGGCAGAAACAAGCTCTTCCCTTTAAAGGTAGACTCCAATTGATCGGGGGAGACTGACGTATTTCTAAAACGGAGTTGTTGTTTGTGTTGAAGTTTTACGTCCCCGTCAACACTGTTTATGTCTTTTTGGAGACTTTGCATCCGATTTGGTGGAAATTTTACCCGACATTGAGATGACATCCCTCAGACACGGCCGCCTGAAGATATAGCTGGACCGACTCGAACCACTTTTCCTGGCTAGGCTTAAGACATTGTAAGCGGTTTACCAGTACTCAAAAGTTTGTTTGATTTCAGCTTTGCGCCGAAGAACTCTGCAGTCCAATCTGTTTCCCCAAGCAACGAAGGGCGGTGGGGGAGTGGGCGGGGCTTTCTGGATGTGTATCCGTTCCCTTGCCCTTAAAAGCAATCAAAGCACTGACAACATCAATGGTGGGTCAATAGTCTCCGAGTATAGGCTTGAAAGAGGTCCTGACTTCGACTGTTCCGTTTAACACTTAAATTGCCATTGCAGTAAGCAAACAGTGTAGACCCAGATCAGACGCCGCATTTTGCGGCGTCTGATTTGGGTCTACACTGTTTGCAAAGCCCAGCACATATTTCCAGTCTAAATTCTTTATATAACCCTCTTACGCAACATTCTGACTTCATTGAATTGGCCCCCGCCCATAGGGGCTTGAAGAAAAATATGGGCTGCATGATGCTTCCACGCGTGCAGAGCTCAATCCGGCCCGCACACTAGTACTGGTAAACCGCTTAGAGGATCTAAGCCTGTCCAGGAACCGCGGTGCGAGACGGAGCGTCCATGCTAATAAACCCTATTGGTTTCATTGGGCGGCAGGGCTTGAGATGTAATTTCATCTCAATGTTGGGTAAAAGTCCCACAAAATTGGAAGCAACGTCTCCAAAATAACCTTTACAGTGTTGAAGGGGACGTTAAACCTCAAATCAAAATCAAAACTGACCTCACACAAACAATCCAAAAAGCGAATAGGCAGATTCAGCATGCCTTAACAGGTGTCCAGAATTAGAGCTTGACACCTGTGTGTGTATATGTGTGCACGTGTGTGCGCGAGCGTGCATATGTCAATCATGATGTATGCGTTCATTGTATATTTTTGTCCTTTGCCCAAATTATGATAATACTTAGTGCAATTTATTCAAGTGCAATTTATTCAATTCCATTGTGTTCTCCGCCCCCGCCCGTAGGGGCTTGAAGAAATATATGGGCTGCATGATGCTTCCACGCAGAGCTGAATCTGGCCCGCACACTAGTACTGGTAAACCGCTTGGAGGATCTAAGCCTGTCCAGGAACCGGGGTGCGAGGCGAACCGTCCATGCTAATAAACCCTATTGGTTTCATTGGGCGACAGGGCTTGAGATGTCATTTCATCTCAATGTCGGGTAAAAGTCCCACAAAATTGGAAGCAACGTCTCCAAAATGACCTTCACAGTGTTGACGGGGACGTTAAACCTCAAATCAAACAAATCCATTGTGTTCTATTCTATTCTATTCTAGACCACAGTTAAATGTGTAGATCCGGATGAGATGGCTCATTATTAGCCATCGTGTCTGATACTTCACTTTTTGTGGGTTTTTAATGAATGTCTTTTTCTATAACTACCGATACGAAGAAGCCAACTTACAAACTTGGGTCACAAAACAAGAGGGTCAATATGGCCCTGAATCGCTCACCTGATTTCATTATGTCACATAGCTTCTGAAAGTCATGTGGGCGACAACCATTCCATGAAGCATACTTGTTGCACTTAAATAGATGATCACCTGGGCAGCATTCTTCAAAAGTTTGAATAAAACTAGCTTAAGAGTTCCTATTTTTAGCTGTGTCAGCCAGTTTGTTCTTTATAACAGAATAGTTTTAACTACATTAAGAGTTCCATTTTTAGCTTAAGAGTTCCTATTTTAGCTATGTAAGCGAACAGAACAGTTTTAACTACATGTACATTTAATTTGGTTCAGTCTTACCTAAGCAACATTTCTATGAAGTTTGAATGAAATTGGCAAAAGTAGGAGTTGTCGTTTAAAGCTTTGTCTGTGTTTAGATCTGGCGGTCATTTTGATCGTCAGAGCCGAACCAATCTAGCTAATTTGGTAGAGAGTAATCTAAGCAACATTCCTATGAAATTTGACTGAAATTGGCCAAGGGGTACAGGAGGAGTTCTTGTTTAAAGATTTTTATTTTCTTTTTTTAGCTCTGGCTAAAATGGTCATTGCAGCAGAACCATCTTCCTTTTGGTTGGGAGCCACCTAAGCAACGTTCCTGTGAAGTTTGAATCATCTTGACCCAGGTGTTTAGAAGTTCGAATTTAAAGCAAACCGCTGACATTTTTTTTTTATATTTTTGCTCTGGCAGCCATTTTGATCATCGATTAGCTTGTTGGTGAGTGAGTGTTTCAGTTTTACGTCCCGCCAACAGCTAAGGTCATACGGAGACAGGACCTCGGTTTAAAGACCCATCCGAAAGTCTGGAGAAGCCCGGGATCGAACCTGCGACCCCTGGTTTACAAGGCGAGTAGCGTAACCACTCGACCATGGAGGCGTCTATTAGCTTGTTGGTAGAGAGTCACATAAGCAACATTCTGAAATTGGCCTAAGAGTATGGGAGGAGTTGCCATTTAAATATCTTTCTGTTTTCAGCTCTGGTGGTCATCATGTTCATCTATGCGAAACGATTTTAACTATATGGATAGAAAGCCACCTAGGCAAGATTCCTGTGCCGTTTGAATTACACTGACCCAGGGTTTAGGGGGAGCTCGCATAACAAGCAAATGTTTGAGTGGGTTTCTATTTTTAGCTCTGGCGAACATCTTGCTCATTTGAGCAAAACCGTTTAAAGTACTTTGGTAAGGGTCTCTTAAGCAACATTCCTATGACGTTTGAATGAAATTGAGCCAAGGGTACAGGATGATTTGTCGTATAAAGATTTTTCTATTCATCTTGTTTATCAGGCGAAACCATTATAGTTACGTTGGTAGGAGCCAGCTAGTCAACATTCCTGTGAAGCTTGAATCAAATTGGCAAAAGGGTTTAGGAGGAGTTCACATTTGAAGCAAATTTACGTTTTTCTATTTTTAGCTTTGATGGCCATTTGTACTCAGCAAGCTAGTTTGGTAGAGTGTTGAATCGGTGTAGGAGGAGTTTGCATTTAAAGCACATGTTGGACGTTTATTATTATTATTATTATTATTATTATTATTATTATTATTATTATTATTAACTTTGGCGGCCATGTTACGGATCGGAGCGAAACCGGTTTTTTTTCTCTATTTTCTAGAGGGTCACCTATGCATCATTGCATTGAAGTTTGAATGAAACCGGCCATAGAAGTTTACGTTTGAAGAGTTTTCTATTTTTAGCTCTTAATTGTGGCCATCTTGTTCGTCACAGTTGAACAATTAAAAACTGTTTTGGTAGGGAGTCATCTAGGCAACAGTCTTGTGAAGTTTAAATGAAATAGGCCCAAGGTTTAGGAGGAGTTGACGTTTGAAGATTCCTTTATTTTAGCTCTCATCAGTGTCTACACTGTTTGCCACTCATCCCGCTATTCTTAGACACAACATTGGGTATTTAATTGTACTTGGTCAAGTTTGAGAAAGTTGAGGTGTCCGAATATTTAGGGTAGATACGGTAATGTGTTGTGATATTATATATATTGGAAAGGACTGAAATAGGCTATGCCTACGTCCAATCCAAAGGTACGTTTATATGTACTCCTCTGTGTGTATGTATGTAACCATGAAACTAATAAATAATAAATAAATTATATATCTTGTCTGTCATTGGCCATTTTGTCAAAACTTCTTCCTTTCGTGTGTCTTTCTTTCTTTTTTCCCGGTCAAAACTTTCTTTCTTTCTTCCTTTCGTTCTGTCTGTCTGTCCGTCTGTCTGTCTTTTTCTTTCTTTCTTTCTTTCTTTCTTTTTGGTTCAATCAAACTTTCTTTTGTCTAATTCAAAAATGTTTTTCTTTCTGTTTGCCTCAAAAACTGGTGAAATACGTGCATTTGCAGGGGCAATGGCAGCTTATAAACAAACGTTCTAGGTATAAAATTCTATGTGTATATATTAAGTTTTATTTCGTTATGCCCAATGAGTTTCTCATTTTAACCATCTTTATCTAATGAAAGTGTTTTATGAACATCAGTCATATGCATGACTTCACACTGTGGTACACATGATGTCCTCAAAAAGTTCAAACAACACATAACAGCAGCTGTGTGCTTGAAATTCACAATCTTAGGGCAATCGACATACTTTCAGTTCAGCGGACCCAACATTAAAATAATGTATTTTTCGCCCCTTTAATGGGGCCATTTCTTGCAAAAAGAAACAAAAATGCTCATGCTATTTTAAGCTGAAAAGAATCTTCCTCACTTTATACAACAGGGGCCCATTCAGAAATTAAGCGTGGAAATTTGCAAACAGTGAAGGCCCAGATCAGACGCCGTTGTCTGCGGCGTCTGATCTGGGCCTGCACTGTTTGCCAATGCTCCAATTTAAGGGTTTCTGTCTAAAATGGGTTTGGAGTCTCCCGGCTATAATGGGTCATGTACACAATTAAAAATTTTGGGCGGGTCCATTTTACAAGAAAAGAAAAAAAAAAGGTCTTCAAAGTTGTCATTCACTTAAACAAGTGGGGTAAAATTAGGGTGCATTCATTCAGAAAGATGCTCTATGACAGCAGATGTTCTTTAACTGAAATAACCTTATGAAATCCCCGTTGCACAAAAAGGACCACATAGCATCACGCTATCGTGTCTGCGAGATGAATACCCTTGTAAAACCAACTTTATATGGAGAAAAGTGGGGTTAACAAGGTGATACATCAATTTACTTACTTCTATGCAAGACAGAGAATGTGGTTACTCGTTAGAACTGCCTTAATTAGGAGGTTCTAACGAGCACCCACACTCTATATGCGGAGCAAAAATAAGAAAAAAAATAACACAAATTTCTAGCTGGAAAATCCGTAACAGAAAGCACTGTGTCACGTGGGTGTGTTATCACAATAAAAAAAAAATAATGAGCTTATAACAATGATCTGAAAATCAAAGTAACATATAAGGAATGTTTTTGTTTGTTTGATTTAAGGTTTAACTTCCCGTCAACACTATTTAGGTTATTTTGGAGACGTTGCTTCCAATTTTGTGGGACTTTTACCCGACATTGAGATGAAATGACATCTCAATCCCTGCCGCCCAATAAAACCATTAGGGTTTATATGCGTGTACGGACCGACTCGCACCACTTTGTAGGAGTGTAACGATGCATCGGACTATCGATGCATTGCGATAGGCACTGGGCCGATGCTACTGCATCGATGGTAAAGTTAAACATCGATGACTATCGCCGATAGTGTTTTGAACTATCGATAGTTTCGATAGTTTTCTATATCTCAAGTTTTTTTTTCAGATAATTGTTTTCTTTCTTGTACCCGGTCAAGCGTCAAACTGTATTTTGTCCTAATTATGATCCAGAAATAATTGACACGGATGACCACGCATATTTTGATTACGCTAGTCTGCAAGGTGTCTGTAAGCCAGTGATAAGAAAAGTGAAAGTGATGATTAATGCGTGTTTACACAACGGTATTTCTTATCAAAGGGTGCCGCCCACATAAGCACGTGAAACATGGGAAGTCTGCACATGTCACTACCGGTTCGAAAGGTGCAAAAAAAAATTGTTCTGGTTGATGTTTTAGAGGATTCTGATTTTGTCAATAGCAGACATCAAAGGAAATGAAATGCGTGTCGTCTTGCAAAGAACGTTTATAATTTGAGCATCCGGACATGTTTATAAAGCCGGGGTATTAATTTTAAATCTTGGACACCGTGTATTAAAAAATATGCGCATGGAAATACCCCACTAGAAAACAATTACAACTCCAACCTCATTATAACACAGAACTTTACGGACCTTGTTAGTTAACCGAATCGTGTTATAAACGGCGACAGTGTTTGTCACGGACCAGTCTATTCTACTATAGCGGTATCACACTGTACACGCAAGCCTCCGGCGCTATCGAAAAATCCATATAATGTTCCGCATGACAAGGTGTGAAAATAAGGTCAAGATATGTCTCTAATTTGCGTTTATCCCTTAATCATAAAATATAATCCACAATCAATGTGAGAAGGATTTAATCTATTGGCGGGAAAAGTCGAACGCTTTAGTTTGTCTGAACTTTCTGTATGCTATTGTTGGTGATTGACACGGACCTTCCGGGGATAAGTCGGGAGTTGTTACCGGGGTTAAGTTGGGAGAAGGGCGCAGTTTTCTATTCACCTCCTCTATTCACAACCGTTTAGCTATTGAGAAAATATTTTTACTGGTTCCAAACAACGTTTTTTCACGAAAGAAATATGCCCCAATAAAACAAAACAATGACATAAAACACATGTGGGGTTGATGGTGTCGGATGACGTCATTTACCGATCGCTAGCAGTAAAACGGTAGCGGTGGTTTGTGGACGGTGGATTTTATGGCGATTTGGATGGCGGAAATTTTTTATGTTTGCCTTGAACTTGCTTGTAGGGCGGGTGTGAATGTTTGGGTTCGTTTTGGATGGATGAATCGTCTTGTGGCTAGATCATTAAATTATAAATTAAGCTGCAATCTATATTCTCTTTTCTCGCTAAGCAGACAATTTTGATCTTTTGAGTATATCGGCTGCAGCTCGTGTTAATCATGCGTGTCAAGCTAAATGAGTTTATATAATTGTATCTTTAATTACTAATTGGATAAGCTATTATGACACGTCTGCAATTAACTTGAGAAAGGACCGTTATTGACCGTGACAGCTTAAGTATTTTCTACCATATTACCGCACTTGAAGTTGTACAGAAATAAAGTTATTGTGTTAAAACTTGATAGAAATCTTAGATTATATTTATAAATGTTTGTTGGGGAAAATTTGGGTCCAAATATATTTTATTTTGATTAAGAAACTGATGGTACATTCTCACTGTGAATTGATACATGTACTTTGCAACTTCTATTGAAATGAGTCTCCAAGATGATTTACACTTGAAGAGCTGCTTCCTCTTGTAGGGGCAGGCAGAAAAGCAAACAGGAGTATGCAGCAGTTGTCCCTCTGGGTAAATTGTCTTGTTTATTTCTTTTATGCAGATAATACATACAGAAAATGAGTTAACGGTTTGAATAGTTTTTATTTTCTTCCAAAACAAGAAATATCTTTCAGGCAATAGTATCGCAATAGTATTGCAATAGTAGTCAGCAATAGTAATAGTATCGCAAGGGTTCTTCCTGCAATGTCAATAGTATCGCAATAGTCATTTTCTGACTATCGTTACATCCCTACCACTTTGCCTGGGCATGCTTAGATCTTCTAAGCGGTTTACCAGTAGTCGCATGCGGTCAGTTTCAGCTCTGCGTGGAAGCATCATGCAGCCCAGTCTTTTTCTCCAAGCCCCGATGGGCTGGGGCGAAAGGTGAGTATGTGATATTTATCGATAGTTTCATAAAAACCTATGTTTTGGGTATTCATTAGAACCGCCTCGACGAGGCGGTTCTAATGAATACCCACAACATAGGCTTTTATGGAGAACTTACAAAAAAACTATCCTTCAGTTATCACAAAGAACAGCATTATCTGTTGCTATGGAAAATATACAGAATTTGATGAGCTGAGCAACAGCAACAATAATAGCAATTTTATATTCTAATACACTTGAATAAGGCCTCCGTGGCCTAGTGGATAAGAGCGCTGACTCGTGATCATTAGGTCTATCACTGCTGTGGTTCGAGCCTGGCTCGGGTCACGTGTGAGGCGCCAAGTTCTGCAACAGAAGGTCAGGTGTTTTTTCTCCGGGTTCTCCGGTTTACGCCCACTCTGATTAACGATCGGCAACCAAAAAAAAAAAAAAAAGATACACTTACATATGTAACGGAACGTTTGATTGAATAGTGTAAATAATTTGCGACAGTATATTCTGTATTTTTGCGTATGTAAATGCAACGCTAGCACATTTTTGTAACAAAACTTAACAGGTGCAATGGAATGGGGATAACTGTATTGAAAATTGTCATTTGGGGAAGTAAATCGTCGATATTTTACGGTCGCAAATTCCGTTTTACGGCTCCGCTAGCGCGCCGCCGTAAAACGAAATATCCGACCGTAAAACCTCCGATCTACTTCCACAAATACAGCCCCCGCCCATAGGGGCTTGAAGAAATATATGGGCTGCATGATACTTCCACGCGTGCAGAGCTCAATCCGGCCCGCACACTAGTACAGGTAAACCGCTTAGAGGATCTAAGCCCGTCCAGGAAGCGCGGTGCGAGGTGGATCGTCCATGCTTATAAACCCTATTGGTTTCATTGGGCGACAGGGCTTGAAATGTCATTTCATCTCAATGTCGGGTAAAAGTCCCACAAAATTGGAAGCAACGTCTTCAAAATGACCTTTACAGTGTTGACGGGGACGTTAAACCTCAAATCAAACAAACAAATACTTCCACAAATGACAATTCTGAATACAGTTATCCCCTAAATATGCTGTCGGAAAGACGGAAACTCTACGTCATGACATAACGTGGCTTTTCATTGGGTGGCATTTGGTTTTACGGCCGGAAATCTCGTTTTACGGTGACGTTAAAGTTTTACGGGTGGAAGTTTCTTTCTATGCCGTCACGTACATTAACGTTAGCGTCGCCGTGGAACGAAATTTCCGACCGTAAAACCGATTATACTACTGGCACAAAGCGGCAAATGACAAATTTAAAAACAGTTCTAAATATTTTTGTCGCTAAAACGGTTTGTTTTAAATACCGACAAGTGTAATTAAAGCCACTTTAAGATATGCACTCTACTTTATACATTCTTTATAATATTTTGATATGGAAATTTGCACTGGTTGCCACTAAGCAATTAAAATTTAAATTTCATATCATACAATTTTTATATAGGTGTAGCTTGTCTATTTTTCGGGCCAGGAAAAAAATCGTAAAATTTGCTTATATTTCCTTACTCGTATTAAAAATAGATTTTAGCCGATCGTAAGACACACACAAAAAAAATCTATTTTCAATAAAAATGCGAAAACAAAATGTATGCCCGTGCAAACCTCACTGTGGACTTTTCGAGTGTTCAATCATGAAAAGGACTGAATAGATAGTCTTTGAAAATGGTCTTCTTCCTTTCATATGTGGACTTCCATCTTTGAATATAAACCCACCCATTCTTCAAAATAATATTAGAGTTTACTAAAACTCACGGCCCCCGCCCTTCGGAGCTTGAAGAAATAGATGGGCTGCACGATGCTTCCACGCAGAGCTGAAACCGGCCCGCACACGAGTACTGGTAAATCGCTTAGAGGTGCGGGTCGGCCCGTCCATGCTAATAAACCCTATTGGTTTCATTGGGCGGCCGGGCTTGAGATGTCATTTCATCTCAAGGTCGGAAAAAAGTCCCACAAAATTGGAAGCAACGTCTCCAAAATGACCTTTACAGTAAAGTGTTGACGAGGACGTTAAACCTCAAGTCTAACAAAACAAACAAAAACAAAAACTCATTAACAGGTGGCAAAAAGTGTAGATCCTGTTTGTACAGGTCAACAGGGTTGAAAAGATGTGTAGTTTGAACTAAAATTTCAGCATTTAATAATTATGAAAGGAAAACATCACGAAAACATGCCTATATAATTTTGACCCCTCTACTTGAAAACCCACTTTTATATTGTAAAACAGCATGGGGTTTTAGGGTTTATATTCATTATGAAAACACGCCTATACGAATACATTGTAAATTTTACCACCGAAAAATGACAATTTTCAGACGAAAAATGTGTATATTTTTCTTATTTCTGCTCTAAAATATAGATTGTGAGTTCTCGTTAGAACCGCCTCATTCTGGTCAAAATATAGATTGTGTGTACTCGTTAGAAGCGCCTCGATGAGGCGGTTCTAACGAGAACTCACAATCTATATTTTAGCGCAGAAATAAGAAAAAATAAGGTTTACCCCTGTAAACCCAAGTTTTACTTTATAAAAGTGGGTTTCAAGGGTGTCAGAATTATAAAGGCATGTTTTCGTGAAGAAATATATGGGCTGCACGATGCTTCCACGCAGAGCTGAATCCGGCCAGCACACTAGTACTGGTAAACCGCTTAGAGGATCTAAGCCTGTCCAGGAACCGCGGTGCGAGGCGGACCGTCCATGCTAATAAACCCTATTGGTTTCATTGGGCGACAGGGCTTGAGATGTCATTTCATCTCAATGTCGGGTAAAAGTCCCACAAAATTGGAAGCAACGTCTCCAAAATGACCTTTACAGTGTTGACGGGGACGTTAAACCTCAAATCAAACAAACAAATGTTTTCGTGATAATTTTTCTTAAATCAGCTTAAAACCATAGATTGTGGGTACTCTTAGAACCGCCTCGTCGAGGTTGTTCTAACGAATACCGTCAATCAATGTTTTGAGCAGAAATAAGAAACTAAATCAGAATTTTTTATCTGAAACTTTTCATTTTTTGGTGGTAAAATTTTCATATATTTGAATAGGCGTGTTTTCGTAATGGGAAACATAAAGACAAATCTGTGTGAGGGCCAAGATGAAACAAAATGGATTTGTTTTTAATTCATAAGACCTAAAAAAAATGTATGAAACAGAGATAGATCATGGCTTAAATTTGACGTATGATTCCCTGTACTAATCCATGAAGGCAAACTTTTTGTTCAATGCAAGTACCTCTTTTCGATTTTTCTTTTATTCTGAGAAACAAATCTTCAAGAAAATGGCTCATTTTAATGAATTCAAATGTCCATTTTCGCGTCTGGCTACACCTGTAGCAAATGCGGCAGCTATAGTATATTACATGCGTCTGTGCGGTGAGATAATTAGTGAGCCGTTGGACGTCTCTTTCGACACATCCATACGTTGCGTATGATAGGCAGTGGAAAACAACGTCTATATGTTATCCATTATAAGAAAACGCCCGTATTTCACGCAACATTTCACTATCAAAACGGCATATTCCATGTCATATATGGCGATATTTTTCTTAATACCGATTCAAATATAGATTTTGGGTGTTCATTAGCATGATTAGAGCCATCTGGAATCGAGAAACCAAAGTGTACATTTTGGGACAACAATAAAAATATTCAATCGTAGATTTTTTTCCATAGGGGAATAAAAATAACCAACCACTTGTTTTACTTCAACTCTTTACCAAATTTTCGAGGGTCTCCCCTCTTCATCAGGGTTATATGGACACTGCACTCTACATTTTACATGGCTTTCCAATATGGCCTTCCAATGTTTGAGACATCGATTCCATGACGTCATATAGTTGCTTTACATTTGTCACTAAAACAGAATTGCAAACAGTGTAGAGTCTGGCGAGACGGCATGTTCTTAAATGACAGAAATTGTTCTCTAAAAGCGCACAGCACATTCTTTCCTCTGAGAGCAGACCCCTTTTTCAGAAGGGGTTTATGTATAGGACAGCTAACAACAAGTTTCCCACAAAACAATGTGGTCGCCCTTGTCCAAAACAAAAGTAGCGGAAAAATTAGCCTGAATTAAGCCCTTTCAACCCCGACTCCCGGTACAGCTACATGTACTTATGCAAACAGTGTAGTTACAGATGAGACGGCTCGAGAGCCGTCTCATCTGTATCTACACTGTTTGTCATTCTGACTGTTTGTCATTCTGTTTTAGTGACACGTACGGAGCCCATACTTGCAGCCATGGATTCACCCACAATTCGAAGAAAGGAGAGCCCACTTCAGAAACCCAGGGGTGAAAGGGTTGCCAGATTTTTGACAAGGTCGTTTTCAGTCTGTGGTCAGTGGGATAACAATCAATGGACAACATTTGGAGTTTGATTAAATTCAATTCAAAGCCACTCATGCTTTATTAATTTTCTAAAGGAGTCCGTGACTTTTCCATCAACCAATGATTCCGACACTTTAAAAATTAAATGAAATCTACACAGTTTCAAGTTCTGGACGTCTATGACATTAATTATTTAAAACAAGACGGTCATGATAGCCCTGGATCGCTCATCCGAGTCCAAGAAGTTTCATAGCTTATTGGAAGTAAAGGAATCACTAGTTTAAGGAGATGTGGACCAAAGATGGTTTTCTAGTTTTAGCTTTAGAGGCAATCTTTTACATTGGCCTGGAAGCCTTTTAGCAGCATTTGGTGAGCATTTCTGTGAAATTATTTTGAAATCCAACCATCAGTTAAGAAGATGTCGTTTGAGTAAATTGTTGATGGACCATTTAAGGGTTTTTTTTTCTATTTTAGCTATGGAGGCCATTTTGTTTAGTTTAGAAATTTTGGAAGAGAGTCACCCAAGGAACATTTCTGTGAAATTATTTCTAATCGGGCCAGTGGGCTAGAAGGAGATTTAATTTTTTTAAAAACTTTTCTTTTATTTAACCTCTGTCGACCATTTGTTTAACGGAGCAAAACCATTTAACCACTTTTTGTTGGCGAGTCACCCAAGCAGCATTCCTGTGAAATTATTTTTAAATCCAGCCACCGGTTTAAGAGGAGATGAAAAAATTGTTAACGGACGATTTATTGTTGATTTTCTAAAGAATTTCGTAAGTCTACGAATTTCGTAAAGTTACGAAGTTTAGTGAAACGGGCCCCTGCAATCAAACTTAAGTGGCTGCAAAAAAAAAAAAAAAAAAAAAAAAAAAAAAATGGTGGTTCGTTCTCTATGGTTTTTTTTTTTTTTTTTTTTGTTGTTTCTTTCTTTTTTTATTTGGTTTTGGTTTTGGTTTTAAGGCCCTTTCAAAATTATTTCATTTATTTCGAACCGATCGTCAATCAGAGGTTGGCAAAAGCTGGAGTTTCCGAAGAAAAAACACCTGACCTTGGCGTCTCAGAGCACGCCTGGTAGACCCGTAAGGGGGTAGCCGGCGATCATGCACTCAAATTCCTCAAGGGAACTTTCGGCCATGACTTACGAGACTACAAAAATGTCAACAAATAGGTGAGTGTTCCCAATTTATGATTTGTTAGTCAACTTTGTAAACATACAGTAGAACTTCGATGGCTCGAACACCGATGGCTCGTTTACCATGGATGAGTCGAACACATTCTTGAGCCCCTAGCGAAATCCTCTACATAAGAAATGTGGGGGATAATTAAGGAAATTTTAGTCTTTTATCTTGCAAATGTATGCTGTGTGTTCTCATTAGAATCGCCTCGATGAGGCGATTCTAATGAGTACAAACAGCATACATTTTCATTATAGAACACCGAAAAGATGTCTAAAAGTATATCGTTACGCCTCCTGACAGTAATCTTCAGTGGCTCGAACTACCCCTGTCTCGAACAGATTTTCGAGGTCCCAAAGGTGTTCGAGCCATTGAAGTTTGACTGTATTTAGAAAAATCTTGCAATGGTTTTCTCAACAACTTTCAGTTCTGCATCAGAAAAGATAGATGTGTACATGAAAAGGCAAGCGGTCGACTTTTAATTTTATTTATCCCGGAGATTTCTGTTTTGACCTGTTTGTGTGTGTGTGTGTGGGGGGGGGGGGGGGTGCAAACCAGAGATTCGCACCCATAATCTATGCCGCTGAACTAAGGAATATATTTCAAATTCATATCTAAAAGGGTCTGTCACAGATCTAAAAACAACAACAACAACAAAAAAACAAAATAAAAAAAAAAAAAAAAAAAAAATAACATAAATTTATGCCACAATAGTGCAGCTGAACTTCAACTGCTCGAATTCATTTAGGGTCATAAAATTTCGTTTTGAGGTAGCGGTTGTTTGAGCAACTCTGGTTTTATCATAGACCTAGACAAGGAAGAATAATGCATCACGTGAACAAGTCTGTGAAATGAACACCCCGCTGAACACCACTTTATATAGAGAAAACTGGGGTTTAAGCGGGTATACTATTTTTCTTATTTTTGCTCCAAGACATAGGTTGTGGGTACTCGTTAGAACCGCCTCAATGAGGCGGTTATAACGAGCACCCACAACCTATGTTTGCAGTTTTTATAAGAAAAATATCAAGGATTTTCATCAGAAAAATGGCCATTTTGGAGATGTGAAAAATGCACTATATCACACGGGTGTGTTATCGTAATGCTTAATCAACTTTATCTGGAGCCACCATACGAATAATTCCCTATTGTATCCCAGTCTTTTTCCGTAGCGGAAACCAAAAAAAAAAAAAAAATAAATAAAATAAATAAATAAAATAAAAATAAATGCATCGTCCCTTGCAAGCCAACGTTCTTTATGTAAAGCTGACTTTACAAAGGTCTTCATTATACGGATTTGAAATCTTGCTGTTAATTTTTATATTATTATTTTATAGACCTTTAACTATTGCAAAAAAGAGAACATTAATAAAATAATAATAAAAAAGAATGGCTATTTTTTTTTTCATTTTACTGTTTGCCTCTATTGACAGAATGCACTCGTCCACGTTAAATTATAGGTAAAATGACAAATAGATTTTCTGTTCCAAAACAAAGATTGTGGGTACTGGTTATAGTGACCAAAATATTTGTTCAGAACAGAAATCAGAAATTTATAAATTATCATCAAAATACCGTTTCTAGGGCCGCGTTATCTTTTTGCCTTTATTTTTTTATCAAATAATTAATTTTTGTATGAAGGGAAAATTCTAGAAACCACTCATGTATGTGTATATGTTGATTTTCGACAATTGGGTGCATTAAACAGCCCTTTACATTGGCAAGTCAAACCATTTTAATTCCCATTTTATATAGAGAAAAATGAGTTTTCAAGTGTGTACATGTAGTATTTACTTCGTCGGACGGTTTTGCTCGAAAAGACACGACCGATTGTTGGTGCGTTTACCGCATCCATGACCTATATTTAGTTATTTGGAGTGAAACAACAACAAATAAATAAATAAATAAAGAAATAAAATGAAAAATCTCATAATGCGACCAAACTTGCTTTTTCGATCACATTAGCAAGTCCGTTTCTAGTCCTTTTCTACATGTCGAAAACTAATTGGGGCTTAGAGAATTGAGGCTGACCTCGTAAGATCCGTTTAATATAACATCACGAAAATACGCCTGTGTTATTTTGACCCCCCTTTAACCCCACTTTCATACAGTAAAATCGGGACTTACAGGGGCATACATTATTTTTTTTCTTATTTGTGCTCAAAAACATAAATTGTGGGTACTCGTTAGAACCGCCTCGCCGAGGCGGTTCTTACGTGTACCAACAATCTATGTTTTGGGTAGAAATAAGAAAAATATCAGAATTTTTTATCTGGAAAATTTCCTTTCTTGGTGGTCACATTTTCAATATATTTGAATAGGCGTGTTTTCGTTATGTGACATATAGAAAAAAGGGGTGAGCAAGGTAAACTATACTTTCATAGATTTGTTCAAATATATAGATTGTATAAAGGACTGTTCTCTGAATTAACCATTTTTATATCAAAATGTAGCAGGAGTCCATTTCAAAATTTAGGGGTGACAGGTTGTGTTATCTTTAAAATCTACTTGGAAAATGGCTGAACCTTTTTGCAAATAGTGTTTGTCCTGATCAGACGCCGCGTTCTGTGGTGTCTAATCTGGGCCTGGTATCCGTATAGGGGGTTTCTGATACCATTACGAAAACACACCCGTGTGACATAGTGCAATTTTCACATATCCAAAATGGCCATTTTCCTGATGAAAATCCGTGATATTTTTCTTATAAATACTGCAAACATAGGTTGTGGGTGCTCGTTAGAACCGCCTCATTGAGGCGGTTCTAACGAGTACCAACAACCTATGTCTTGGAACAGAAATAAGGAAAATAATGTTTACCCCCGTAAACCCCAGTTTTCTCTATATAATGTGGGGTTTAGGGGGGTCTTTATTTCACGGACTTGTTAATGTGATGCAAAATTGGTTAAAAGTAGCTCCGTCATACCTGGTCGTCATTTGTACATACATACAGTATATATGCATTTCAGATTCTGCTGTTTTGGGCAAAACAATACAATTTTCAAATATAAATATTTTCTTAGAAGGTTGCACAAGGAAAAACAATATGCAGTGACAACTTGCCCATATGTTTTGAAACTTAAGAAAAATGCCTTATTAAATTAAATCATTTTGAAACGGAACTGTGTAAAAACGGCTGAAATCAGCGTTTCGACGGAGAATTTGCCCATGTAAAACTGTTTTGTCGTAAAAACTATAAATACCGCTCGCATTTCTAATCTATGCATAATTTTGTCATTTTAATGGCGATGTACAAAATGACTACAAAGTATAAAGTATCATGTTACAATGTTTGATAACTGTACCTGTTAACTGTTCTCATGTTTCCAGTCTGAATCTGTCATGGCGGCGATTCCGGCTGCTATAAATTATGAGTATTATCACACATATTTACTCGGTGTGACACAGTGCTTCCGTTTAAGGCGGGCAATTTCAACGGCAGTTTACGTCTGCCGGGACTACTTTCGAAGGTAACCAGATTAGAGTTATTTTGTGAAAGTTTAAATCCTGTAAAATGCGAAAATACATTTTTTTCTGAATGGATTGAAAATGAAGAATGCCCACAAACTGCAGTATCCTGCACTTTATACCAAAAATGGCATGAAATGCGCATGTTTCCAAACAAGTATGGTCATGAATCCAGATAAAATCCACTAAAAATGGAACGTTTTTTTTGTATATTATCACATTCTCCAGCGTAGGTAACCGTTGCTGTCGTACGTTAAGTTGCTCAGGTGAAAGTATTTTGTAGTATATGTATTGTTGACTGCGTTTTTGTCCTCGCGATGCCCCAAGCAAGCGACGGTAACCCCTCCATGAAGGTCATTGATACAGACAATATATCAACTCCATCGGTTTGCTTATAGGGACATTCTCATCCAACATGGCTGATCAAGTACGATTTGAAGCCAAGAAAACGTGTAGAAAATGTAAATTTTCTATTTACGCAAAATGTCAAAGAGGTATGTTAAGTCATGTTGATGTATGTCATGTTACATCTTTATTGTTGAAAGAAGTAGGCGGAGCCTGGTAATGAGAGCTCCGCCCAGTTTCATAAAGAAAGATTCACGTAAGGCTAAGAGAGGGAAAATCAGATTGCGTGGTATTTTCCGTACACATTACAAAAACATGCCTATACAAATACATTGTAAATTTTACCGCCGAATAAATGAAAAATTTGAGATGAAAATTTTGATATTTTCCTTATTTCTGCTCAAAATATAGATTGTCGGTACACATTAGAACCGCCTCGTTGAGGCGGTTCTAACGTGCACCCACAATCTATATTTTAGAGCAGCAATTAAAAAATATGGCTTACCCCTGTATACCCCAGTTTTACTATATAAAAGTGGGATTCAAGGGGGTCAAGGCATGTTTTCATGATGAGCTAGTTTTGTAACGTAAAATGGGTAAGTTGAATTAAAAAAAAACTTGGCCATGGTCTTCGTTACTTGCGATTTTATTTCCTCTGTCTTGTAACTTATCGCCAAGTAGAACTTTTTTATCATTGTTCTCCAAAATGGGAAAACTCTTGCTCCTAGCAGCCCCAATAGTCAGGGGATATTTTGTTGAAGATATTTGATTGAGCACATGAAAAGCCCAAATGCGGCGGTTCTATTGTTTAAAGCAGAAACATTACGATAACACGCTCGTATGGCATAGTGCATTTTTTTCACATCTCCAAAATGGCTACTTTTCTGATAAAAATATGCGATATTTTTCTTATAAATACTACAAATATAGGTTGTGGGTGCTCGCCGAACCGCCGCATTGAGGCGGTTCTAACGAGTACCCACAACCTATGTCTTGCAGTAAAAATAAGAAAAATAATGTTTACCCCTTTAAACCCCAGTTTTCTCTATATAAAGTGGGGTTTAGGGGGTGTTCATTTCACGGACTTGTTCACGTGATGCAAGAAAAAAAAGTCACACATGTGCATCAGATTACGAAAACACGCCTATACAAATACATTGTAAAACTTTACCGCCGAAAAAACGAAAATTTTAAGATGAAAAATTGTAATATTTTTCTTGTTTCTGCTCAAAATATATGTTTCGCCTCATCGAGGCGGTTCTAACGAGTACCCAGAATCTATATTTTAGAGCAGAAACGAGAAAAATAAGGTTTACCGCTTTAAACCCCAGTTTAACTATATAAAAGTGGGGTTCAATGGGGTCAAAATTATATAGGCGTGTTTTCGTGATGATGCAAATGCCCTGAGGAATTTCTCAGACTACCCATGTGTTTCAAATGGTTGGTCTAATGCCGAAATGTGAGCTAGCTAAGTTAAGACTGTTTTCAGGTAAAACTGAAGGCTCAGTTCCATGGAACATAAGAATGCATATCTTTCTAAATCTCACTTTTCTCCATACAACGGAACACGGATATGGTAAGAAATAAAGTGTGTATGCATCATCTTACGTATAATGAACACCCTTGCAAAACCCAACTTTATAAAGTGAACTGTGGGGTTTACTAGGGTATACAGTCGAAATTATTTCGCCCCTTCTGAAAAGTAAGACTGTGGGTACTCGTTAAAACCGCCTAAATTGAGGCGGTTCTAACGAGCATCCACAATTGATGTTTGTAGCAGAAAAATATCTCATAATTCTCCAGAATATTTCGTCTTTTGTGTTCACAAAAAAAAAAGTAAAATTTCTATATTAAGACCAACGCTGGGACTGTATTAGGACACGAAATAAACCACAGTAAATTTCTATTTCAAATCCACCTCTGGGGCTGTTCAAAAGTGGTCTTAAGACCACTTTTGAACAGTTCCAAATGTGGTCTCTTACTAGTCCAAGATACTGGGTGTAGAAAACACAAAGAAAAACTGAAACGTTTAAATTTGTTTTAAAAGAATAATAAGTCTTAATTTTTAGCTTGGCTTAATAGTGGAATTCCACTGCATTTGGATACGCATTACGCAAACACGCCTATAGAAATACATTGCCACCTTAATCGCCGAAAAAATGAAAATTTTATGATGAAAAATTGTGATTTTTTCTTATTTCTGCTCAAAATATAGATTGTGGGCACTCGTTAGAACCGCCTCATCGAGGCGGTTCGAACGAGTACCCACAATCTATATTTTAGAGCAGAAATTAGAAAAATAAGGTATACCCCCGGAAACCCTACTTTTACTATATAAAGATGGGGTTCAATGGGGTCAAAATTGTATAGACATGTTTTCGTGATGCCACTGCATTTGGATACGTTAGCTCAATACTGGCTGTAGTGCAAAATAATTCCCTTCTTGATCCCCATTTTTCTTTAATGATTTTTTTTTCTCTGCTCAATCAGATATTGAAGAACTCAGGCGAGACAAGAAAATGAAAATTAGAAAATATTTGGACGCATATTTTCACCTTGTCTGACCTCACATGAGGCAGATGTCATGCTCTGCTTGTCAAAGTCAAAGCTAATATAATTTTGAATATGATTCATAGATTTATGGATATGAAAATCAAGAACGCCCTGTCATATATTTTGATGACCCGGCGTTTTCAGTTTTCTACTATATACGTAGTAAATACGTATTTGCGTCGGCGTACATTTTTCTCTATGACCCGCTCCAAGAGAAATCAAGTCTCCGGGCACCAGCGACCAGGGAAGACGCAGACCAACCTTGGTATCTATTCAGTATGGAATGACAAGGCTAGGGGCTTTAGAAGCCTCGTGCGGATTAGGACGACAATGATCAGTCTGTGCAGTGTCTTCCCTGACCACATACCGTTTGTTTGATACCGTAAAAATCATAAAAGATCGGTCACCTTGAGAACTTGCTATAAACCGCATAAAAATGATAAAAAATGTTTCACGGTTCAGAAGTCGAAAAAGTGGAGACGGAATGGCAAAGTGTGTAAACCCTGATCAGGCTGCTTCTTTAAGAGCAGTCTGATCTGGGTCTGTGCAGTTTGCTTATGCCTACCTGTCCTAATACGGTATATCTAAAATATCTTGTGGTGCATCTCAATTATGTTTTTTTTTTCACTCTGATGAGGTTTTCGGGAAGGAAAGAAAATTACAATGACAATATTGGGATGATTTTTGTTGATAATAAATTTAATGATATTTCTGCAAAAAGTACACGTAACCGCCCTGTTCATGAAACGACAACTGTTTGCGCGCCTAGATACAGTGAAACCCACCTTTTGGAATTGTGGAAATTTCATCACGTGAGCGAATCCGTGAAATGAACACCCTCCCCCCAACCCCCCCCCCCCTCCCACAAAAAGACCACTTTATATACAGGAAACTGGGGTTTAAAGGGGTATACATTAATTTTATTATTTTTGCTCCAAGACATAGGTTGTTGGTACTCGTTAGAACCGCCTCAATGAGGACTAAATCTGCTTTAAAAAGCTTATTTAGAAAGTTTCAGTTATTCTTTCTTTTCGTTTTCTGCATATAGTCTCGTCTGGTAAGAGAGCATCTTTGGGATTGTTCAAACGTGGTCTTTAAGATCACTTTTGCACAGTCCCAAAGCTGGTCTTAACCCATATATACCTAGTGGCCCTTTTTTGGGACGTTGGCAAACAATGTAGACCCAGATCAGACGCCGCATAACGCGGCGTCTGATCTGGGTCTACACTGTTTGCTCAAAGAACATACATTTTTGTACAACTTACATTAAACAAAACAAATCTGACACCCCTATAATTGAAAATGGACAACTCCAAATTTATATGATGGAAGATTCCATTGTCATATATGGGTTAATACAGGAATTTTACTGTACAGTTTTAAGACTACCTAAAATTAAGACTTATTCTCCTTTACTAAGCGTATGTAAACGGTTCCAGGCATTCTTGCTGAATTTTACACTTATATTTAGCTGGCGGCAAAATAAGTAAAATTCCGCTATTAAACCCACCCGAAATTCGGACTAAATCTGCTTTGAAAAGCTTATTTAGAAAGTTTCAGTTATTCTTTCTTTGTGTTTTCTGCATATACAATGTAGTCTCGTCTGGTAAGAGAACACCTTTGGGATTGTTCAAACGTGGTCTTTAAGATCACTTTTGCACAGTCCCAAAGCTGGTCTTAATACAGGAATTTTACTGTATAAATTCTGATGCCTAGGCGACAGCGAATTAGAAAAATATCCCCTGTTTTGCCTTTTTCGCATAAGAAATGCGCAGAGGACAACATACGACCTTGACATAAAGTAGATCAAGGTCAACCAAAAGTCACCATCTCAGCAAACTTGCTAGGAATATCAATTTTGATGCCACCAGCTACAACCTACGGTTTGACCTGTTGCCAATACAAATGGTTAAGTGACAAAATTGGACCTTGACGTAAAATATGACAAGATCACCCAAATGTAATCATTTAGACAAACTTGGTAGGGCCCCACGTCCCCGTCGGTGCATACCGAGTTTCAAGGTCATCTGCCGTTTGGTTCCCGAGCAGGAGAACTTTTTGACTATATATGGGCATGGTACCGTCTTGGTCATGTGACTCCAATTCCATTAATTAATTTTCATTGCCTCATCTCACAGATTTGGTTTCATTCAGCCAAGCATATTACTGGAAAAGATAAAAATACTGAATCTGAGCCATCAATGACAAAAGTTAGTAAATGACCCTGATCTTTGGAATTGATAAACTTCCATTCAGCTGACTTCAAATATCACCTCTAAGCGAATCAGTAAAAAATCCAATGTTTTGCCTTTTTCCCATACAAATGCTTAAGTGGTCAAATTTGACCTTCACGTAAAATATGTGAAGGTCACCCAAAGGTGATCATTTGAACAAGCTTGGTAGGGTAGGGCCCGAGTCCCGAAGCTGCAAACCCAGTTTCAAAATCATCTACCGTTCCGTTCCTGAGGAGAAGATTTTTAAAGGTTTTTACCATATATGGGCATAGTGGTCATCTTTGTCATGTGATGCCAATCCGATGAATTAATTTTCATTGCCTCATCCCATAGTGTCCAAAAGTAATTTGGTTTCAATCAGCCCTGCAGTTTACTAGAGAAGAAAATAAAAATACTGAATCTGAGCCATCAAGGACAAAGGTCAGTAAATGGCCTTGACCTTTGTTATATTGATACACTTCCATGTAGCTGGTTGCAAATATCCATTTTGATGCCACAGGCTACAATAAAATCAGAAAAATCAACTGTTTTGTCTTTTTCCCATACAAATGCTTAAGTGACCAAATCTGATATTGACATGAAATAGATCAAGGTCACCTGGGGGTCATTATTTGAACAAACTTGGTAGGGTCCGAGTTGCTGATGCTGTATACCAAGTTTCAACGTCATCTGCCTTTTGGTTCCTCTGGAGAAGGAAAAAGATTTTTAAAGGTTTTATATTGGGCACGGCGGCCATCTTGGTAATGTGACCCAGTCCTTACGAACAAACTTTTGTTCCCCTTCCCTATGGAAATTCAGTTTCAGTTGGCCTTGTAGTTTCAGAGGACATGTCATTTGAAAAGGTTGACTACGCAGACGCAGACGACGGACCAATGTCTATAGTGTAAGCTCCCCCGGAGCCTTCGGCTCTGGTGAGCTAAAAATTCATAGCAAAACACAAGGTTGGTATTTTGTGATAATTGAAGGATAGTTTTTGTCAATTCTGCATAAAAGCCTATGTTGTGGGTATTCATTGGAACCGCCTCTTTTTACATGTAGAAATAAGGAAAACTATCCTTCTTTTATCACAAAATACTAACCTCGCGGCGTCCGATCTCGGACTACACTGCTAACCAGTGTCCCAAAACGGGCCGCCAGGCATATATGGGCTAAACATTTCTTTATGTCTCCTACCTGGAGCCACAGTGGGTGTGCAAGTGTTTACCGTATTACGTAGGGGCCGGGGTGGTCGGATGAGGCAAAGGCGTCGTGTATCTTACGTCACTGGGGCGTCCAACTGACAATGGCTTACATTTGGGCGAGCAGGACCTGCTGTCGTTGCAGCAGGTAAAGGCAGGGGAGGAATGTTTTTATCTCTTCAGTTTCTACACTTTCATTCGGCCCCCGCCCATTGGGGCTTGAAGAAATATTTGGGCTGCACGATGTTTCCACGCAGAGCTGAAACTGACCCGCACACGAGTGCTGGTAAACCGCTTAGAGGATCAAAGCCTGCCCAGACAAAGCGGTGCGAGTCGGCCCGTCCATGCTTATGAGCCCTATTGGTTTCATTGGGCGACAGGGCTTGAGAAGTCATTTCATCTCAATATCGGGAAAAAGTCCCACAAACTTGGAAGCAACGTCTCCAAAATGGCCTATACAGTGTTGACGGGGACGTTAAATCCCAAAACAAACAACCAAAAACTGGCTTACAGTTGGGCAAGACCTGCTGTCCTTGGAGCAGATTTTCATTCATCATATTTTTATCTTCTGTCTTTCACTTGTCTTTTCTATCTCTTTTCTCCTTTCTCTGGGAGACGACACAAATGGCCACAAGGGTTGAACCCCAAACCTATTACGTGTTGCTACAAAGTTGTGTATCCTTTCTTTGTTAGTTTAGATTTTACGCATGAGACATTTGAGTATGTGCGCCCAACGAATACTTGCGCAGTCTGATCAGAAACTCCGATGGACGCTACACCGACGCATCTTGATGGAAACAAGAAAAGCTGTATTCTAAATGAGCTAAATGCTTGGTTTGGTACTGAGGTTTCATATACATGTATTTCAATTTTCTAACAGGAAGGGTTAAAGCACTGGTTCTTAATCATTGGCTCGGGTGACATTACGATAACACACCCGTACGACATAGTGCATTTTTCACATCTCCTAAATGGCTACTTTTCTGATGAAAATCCTTGATATTTTTCTTATAAATACTCATAACATAGGTTGTGTGTGCTCGTTAGAACCGCCTCATAGAGGCGGTTCTAACGAGTACCCACAACCTATGTCTATGAGCAGAAATAAGGAAAATAATGTATACCCCCCTCCCCCTTAACCCCAGTTTTCTCTATATAATATGGGGTGTAAGGGGTGTTCATTTCACGGACTTGTTAGCGTGATGGACACGTATAATGCCACGCCAAGTTCTGCAATGGATGGTTAGGTGTTTTTTTTTCTCCGGGTACTCCGGTTTTCGCCCGCCTCTGATTCATGATCGGCACGAAATAAGCGAAATAATCTTGAAAGGGCCGATAAAAAACACGGAACTTGACTTACGACCTTTCATAATTTTGCAATCTATGACGTGTAGGAAAGGACTTCTATATAAAGTTAATGTTTTGCACCTCATGAAGATACATGTCTATACTGAGAAACCTCCGTGGTGTAGTGGTTATGCTACTCGCCTCATAAACCAGGGGTCGCGGGTTCGATTCCGGGCTTCTCCAGATTTTTGGATGAGTCTTTAAACCGAGGTCCTATCTCCGTATGAACTTAGCTGCTGGTGAGACGTAAAACTCGAACACACACAAACATCTGTACACTGAAATAAATATTTCCAAACTAGGCTTGATAAAAGTCTCCACTTGGCTTACATATCTATTATAGACACATTATCCGTTTTCGCATTTCAGTTGACTTACCATATAAGGTTTTTCATATCATACCTGCCAATGCATGGACAAGTTAACGCACTGACATGAACATGTATCATGCACAGGCAAGCAGGAACATGTGGTCACGTGTTCTGCTGGTGGAAAAAAAGACAGGATAAGACACCAGTGTGATACAGTGCATTCTGTAATCGTCCCTAAAAAAACAAGAAATATGTTTTCTTGTTTTCTGTTCCTTTCTGAAAAAGTAGGATGGAATTTAAAGCAATAAAATTAGAATGGTCAAGTTATCAGATAAAAAATCGTGATATTTTTCTTATTTATGCTTCAAACATAGATTGTGGGTGCACGTTAGAACCGCCTCTATTTTTTTTAGCAAAAATAACGAAAATAATGTACAATCTTGTAAACCCCACTTTTTTCTATATAAACTGGGGTTCACAAGGGTATTCGTCTTTACGGACTCATAGCATCTCATAGTAAGCAAATCCATTTTGCAGTATAGTTCGAAAACTAAAAAAACCAGTGCTTCAGCTGAAGTGCACGACCCGCCGGATGCTTTTAGCTTTATGAGTGTTACCATATATGGGTATGGCGGCCATTTTGGTCATGTGACCTGGACATAAAACGGTTCCCCAAATAAATGCGCCTTATCGTAAGGAGCAAAAATATATCTTATACTTTAGTACTGTATTCTGAATCGTTTGCAGGATAAAATCCAACACAAAAGCATATGTGTCAAAGTTTGACCTAGGCACAAAGAAGGTCAAGGTCAACCCAGGGTCACCATTTTAGCAATTTATAATGGGCCTACGTTCCAGATGCTATTTATCAAGTTTCGTTGAAATCTGCACAGTGGTTCTGGAGAAGACTATTTTTGAATGGTTTTTACCAAATATTGCTTGGCGGCCATTTTGGTCATGTGACCTGGACCCCATGAGGAAATTTTGGTTTCCCCCATCCCGTAGAGGCTCCATATGAAATTGGACTTCAATCGGCCCAACGATTTCCGAGGAGAAGCAGTTCGAAAATGTTCACATTTTTCGCCTCGGCGAGGCTGTACTAAATGGAATGTAATATTTCGCAAGTTCATTGATAAGATCTCATTGATATTTATCAGTATGCCAAAAATTGTTTAAATATTCCAAGCGGTTAAGTCACTATCACCAATTTTCACAAACGGGTTACGGACGGACAGATAGACAGACCATATATGGCTTGGCGGCCATTTTGGTCATGTGTCCTGGACCCCATGAGCAATTTTTGGTTTCCCCCATCCCATAGAGGCTCCATATGAAATTTGATTTCAATCGGCCCAACGGTTTCCGAGGAGAAGCAGTTCGAAAATTTTCACATATTTCGCCTCGGCGAAGCTATACTAAATGGAATGTAATATTTCGCAAGTTCATTGGTTAGATCTCATTGATATCTATCAGTATGCCAAAAATTGTTTAAATATTCCAAGCGGTTCAGTCACTATCACCAATTTTCACAAACGGGTTACGGACGGACAGACAGACAAACCATATATGGCTTGGCGGCCATTTTGGTCATGTGACCTTGACCCCATGAGCAAATTTTGGTTTCCCCCATCCCATAGAGGCTCCATATGAAATTTGACTTCAATCGGCCCAACGGTTTCCGAGGAGAAGCAGTTCAAAAATGTTCGAAAATTTTCACATTTTTCGCCTCGGCGAGGCTATACTAAATGGAATGTAATATTTCGTAAGTTCATTGGTTAGATCTCATTGATATCTATCAGTATGCCAAACATTGTTTAAATATTCCAAGCGGTTAAGTCACTATCACCAATTTTCACAAACGGGTTACGGACGGGCCCAAAGAAGGCCAAGGTCAACCCAGGGTCACCATTTTAGCAATTTATGATAGGCCTACATCCCAGATGCTATTTATCAAGTTTCGTGGAAATCTGCCCAGTGGTTCTGGAGAAGACTATTTTTGAAGGGTTTTTACCATATATGGCTTGGCGGCCATTTTGGTCATGTGACCTGGACCCCATGAGCAAATTTTGGTTTCCCTATCTCATAGAGGCTCCATATGAAATTGGACTTCAATCGGCCCAACGGTTTCCGAGGAGAAGCAGTTCGAAAATTTTCACATTTTTCGCCTCGGCGAGGCTATACTAAATGGAATGTAATATTTCGCAAGTTCATTGGTTAGATCTCATTGATATCTATCAGTATGCAAAAAAATTGTTTAAATATTCCAAGCGGTTAAGTCACTATCACCAATTTTCACTTACGGGTTACGGACGGACAGACAGACAAACCATATATGGCTTGGCGGCCATTTTGGTCATGTGACCTTGACCCCATGAGCAAATTTTGGTTTCCCCCATCCCATAGAGGCTCCATATGAAATTTGACTTCAATCGGCCCAACGGTTTTCGAGGAGAAGCAGTTCAAAAATGTTCGAAAATTTTCACATTTTTCGCCTCGGCGAGGCTATACTAAATGGAATGTAATATTTCGTAAGTTCATTGGTTAGATCACATTGATATCTATCAGTATGCCAAAAATTGTTTAAATATTCCAAGCGGTTAAGTCACTATCACCAATTTTCACAAACGGGTTACGGACGGACAGACAGAATGACAGACTGACAGAATGACAGAATGACACGGTGATTTTAGGGCACTCTTAGAAAAAACCGACTTCAGTCGGTTGCTTTTTCTGCGGGTCGTGCAATATTTACAGTAAAATTCCGCTATTAAGACCATCTAAAATTAAGATTTATTCTGTTTAAAAAGCTTATTTAGTAGTTTGGAGTTTTTCTTTCTTTGTGTTTTCTGCATACCATCTCCCGTGACCTGAGACCACCTTTGTGACGGTTCAAAACCGGTCTTAAAGACCACCTTTGGGACTGCTCAAAAGACCACTTTTGAACAGTCCCAAAGGTGGTCTTAATATAAGAATTTTACTGTATTTTCAGTTTCTGGTAAACCGTTTATATACATGTATAAGCATTCATTTATTTGGGGTATAGCTGATGGTTGAATTACTGCCGATTAAAAAAATGACAGTTTTATCCTAAAATTTATTTTGACAGTTTTGCAAAGAAGTTAACTTTACATAAGTTTCTGAACCGAGCCCATCCGAAAAAAAAAATACAGTAGAACTTCGATGGCTCGAACACCGATGGCTCGTTTACCATGGATGTGTCGAACCCATTCTTGAGCCCCTCGCGAAATCCTCTACATATGAAATAGTGGAGGATAATTAAGAAGATTTACGTCTTTTATCTTGCAAATGTATGCTGTGTGTACTCATTAGAATCGCCTCGATGAGGCGATTCTAATGAGTACACACAGCATACATTTCATACATTTTCATTATAGAATACCGAAAAGATGTCTAAAAGTATCTCGTTATGCCTCCTGACAGTAACCCTCAGTGGCTCGAACTACCCCTGTCTCGAACAGACTTTCGATGTCCCAAAGGGGTTCGAGCCATCGAAGTTCGACTGTACTTACATAAACCTAACACACTGATGTAATCATTTCCGTCATGGTTGTGAAAATGATTTTGAAACATTGTGATATCTGTTTGTTTGTTTGCATTGGAGTTTAACGGCCCAGTCAACACTATTCTAGGTCATTTTTGAGCCGGTCAGTTTACCTATCTACACTTTTCCTGGGCAAGCTTATACGTAAGCGGTCAACCGGTACAATGCACATTCTTTCGCCACCCTTTTTGAATCAGCGGAAGGGAGAGAATGACCGTAGAAAAGATTTCATTATCAATCTCCACGAAAGAATGTTGCGGACCCAGGCAGGTATGTGATATATTTCTTATTTCTGCTTCTAAAATAGATTGTGGGTTCCCTTATTGGGGCCACGTGTTTCTATAACGAGTACTGACAATCTACCTTTAGGGCTAGAATAAGAAAAATAATGTATATCCTTAAAAACCATAGTTTCCTCTGTATAAATTGTGAATTTCATGGGCCTGTTAATGTGATTTGCTCATTAAAAGTCATCACGAAAACACGCCTATATAATTTTGACCCCCCCCCCCCCCCCCCCTTGAACCCCACTTTTATATAGTAAAACGGGTAAACCTTATTTTTCTTATTTCTGCTCTAAAATATAGATTGTGGTACTAGTTAGGAACGCCTCGATGAGACGGTTCCAACGAGTACCGAAATATATATTTTGAGCAGAAATAAGAAAAATATTTTGTCAGTTTCTGGCGAAAGAATGTGCACTGTACTGGTTAGCCGCTTTTTTATAAGCCTGCCCATGAAAAGTGTGGATAGGTAAACTGACCGGCTCAAAAATGACCAAAAATAGTGATGACTGAGCCGTTACACTCAAATATAAACAAACAAAGAAAAATATCACAATTTTTCATCTGAAAATGTTCGTTTTTTTCTGACGGAAAAGTTTACAATGTATTTGTATAGGAGTATTTTTGTAATGTAATCTAAGAAAAGTAGACCTATATTTTTTTGCAGAATGGAAATTAGTTCCGAAAACATGTGTAACAGTTGGGGCGGCCGGCATTAGTTGGCTCAAATATGTTTCTATACATAAACTACAATATTGACAACCAGTCATGTGCCGACTTACCCAGTCGAAAATATAAGGGCTTGCCTCGAAATGCCCTTTGGAAACCAAACTAAACGTGCTTCTCGGCGTCCTATCAGTGTGCACACTGTTTATTTAAGTATATGAATTTAATGCTTAAAATAACTGTCTAAATTCACGGCCAGGATCACTTTTATTCGCGCATCATATATAGTAACAGATAATTATTTTATGCTAACTGAAGGATAGTTTTTGTAAATTCTCCATAAACATCTATGTTGTGGGTATTCATTAGAACCGTGGTTCTAATGAATACCAACAACATAGGATTATATGGAGAAATAAGGAAAACTATCCTTCAAATATTACAAAATACTTACCTTATCTGTTGTTATGGCGCATACTCTCAGAGGCAACCGACAGTGCTTTGATTTCTTGATGGCCGGGCCAAAAAAAATGTTTAACATCAGCAATCTACGCGTTATCACAAATTAAGAAAACGTATATGCTTGTATAACCCACTTTTCTCTATGTAAGGTGGGGTTTACAAGCTGTTCTTAACACGACTCTTAAGGGAGAAATGTAAAGACAAAGGTCCGAAGTGCATATAAATACTATATGCCTGCCCGTTGACCGAAAAGCGATTTTATGGCTGGCTGCATTTTGAATGAGTGGGTACGTTTAAAGATTTGAGCCTATAGAAGGCTTTACGTACGCGTGCAACCGGAGACAAAATCAAACCGGGCATCGAGACAGAACTATTCTTATCTGCAATCGCCTACTAACTTGCCATAACGAAAACACGCCTATTAAAATATATTGAAAATTTTACCACCAAAACCTGAAAATTATCTGATGAAAAATTGTGATATAATTCCTATTTCTGATCAAAGCATAGATTGTGGATACTCGTTAGAACCGCCTCGGTGAGGCGGTTCTAACTGGTGCCTACAATCTATGTAAGACAAATAATGTATACCCTTTTAAACCCCAGTTTTACAATATAAAAGTGGGGTTCAAGGGGGCAGAATTATATAGGCATGTCTGCGTGATGCGAACAAAGCGAAAAATCCTATATTCCTCATTTCCTGCATTGGCTCGGGCCTGGTGTTCAGAAGCTCGCGAGTTCGAAACATTCTTTCGTGGAAACTGGCTATGAAATAGTTTCTGTGGTCACCAATTCCGTCGATTCAAGACGGACAGTTATCAGTTGTATGCTGTACTGGTTAACCGCTTATGTATAGGTTGCCCAGAAAACTAGTGATGAGGTATGTTGTTTTTGTTTGTGTTGAAGTTTTACGTCCCCGTCAACACTATATGGGTCTTTTTCGGGACGTCGCTTTCGATTTTGTGGGATTTTTGTCCGAAATTGAGACGAAATGACATCTCAAGCCTTACAGAAGCTTGTTATCTGTATGTACGTTAAATATTCTGTGCAGTGAATGCTCTTTTATACCACATTATAGCTATGCAATAGAGAAATGTGAAGTTAACTTGAACATTTTTAGCGCATTTGTGTTTGCTCCAAAACATAGATCGGGTACGTCCACAATTTATGTTTGTAGCAGAAATTGAGAAAATTATCACAAATTTTGTTCAGATAATAATCTCTAGACCCATGAAAGAAAGCATTATCTCACATGATCGCTATGCTGGTTTTGTTGTGTTTGGATGGCATTAATGTCGCCACAGGATGTCAATGGTGGGTAACAAAACTTCATTCTTAATCCCTTCATGAAATTTACGTTTGATTAAAAATCGTCGTTTCAAATCGGTATTCACTTGAAATTTTCAATTGAATATGCATAATTCGCCACAGTACTATCGTAGCTAGGATACCACGCATGCGCACCTGCTAATGCGCTTGATATTTCAATTTGCAATGAGATTAAAGGCAATGAAAAAACCAGCAAGAGAGGCAACTCTTTAATTATTATTTTGTCCCCTGAGGAGCAAATTAATTCCCTTGACACTAGATCCTTTTTCTGTGGGTGGGGCGGGAGCTGTACAATGGTATGATAATACACGTACGTGTATATTGCATGTTCTGGAAATGGTTGCTCTTCTGAACGACTGTCATTAACCCTTATCTTGCTGTTCACGACAACCCCTATCTTTGCAAACAGTGTAGATCCAGATCAGATGGCTTCTGAAGAAGCCATCTGATCAGGATCTACACTGTTTTGCATTCAGTTTATGAATTTGTAGCAATAAATTACATCAAGTAATTTGATTGGTTGATATACAGAAATGGGTGTGGCTAATCTGAATATTCAGCAAGAGAAGGGTTAAGTTACCGAAAAAAGCGGAAATTATACTGTTTACATGTTACCCTTTCGTCCCTGAGTTTCTGAAGTCACGGAACAGTCTACTTAAGAAACGGGGACGAAAGGGTAACATGTATTTTGAAAATTCTACTCTTTCAGTAACTTGATGGCACCGTGACTTATTTATAATTTATTCCGTCAGTTTTGATTCTAAGTTTACTATTCAGTACCATGCATAGGATTGCAACAGTGTATAGCCCGATGAGACAGCTGTTGTGAGTCGTCATTGTTTGCTGAGGTATCTACAAAGACTGGACGGGTTTTGATTATGCTTAAAATTCCACTTTATATATGAATTTCAATGATATATTTATATTGTTTGCTTTTCTGTTTCAAGTACTTGTTAGAACTTTATTTTCAGATTAAAAGCATTTCATTGCCAAAGCATTTCATTGCCTTGAAATAAAGCAGTGGTGTTGGGCTATATTATAAGTTCTCACAATACAATGAAAATGCAAAGAAACATCATGGCAAAGCAGGAATTTACGTCCCCGCCTTTTCTGTCAAGAGACTGTGCGAGGGTCGTTCAATATTTAACTGGCCTAACCCAGTGGTAAGTTCGCGCTTTTCACACATTGGATGTCGGCTTCGGTAGCTCAGTCGGATGCGCCGGCTAACTAGTGATCGGGAGGACGCGGGCTCGATACCTGCCGCGGTCGACAACTTTCTTTCGTGGAGCTTAATCATGAAATCTTTTCAACGGTCATTCTCTCCCTTCCGCTGATTCAAGAAGGGTAGCGGCCCCCGCCCATCGGGGCTTGAAGAAATATATGGGCTGCACGATGCTTCCACGAAGAGCTAAATCCAACCCACACACGAGTACTGGTAAACCGCTTAGAGGATCTAAGCCTGCCCAGGCAAAGCGGTACCAGTCGGACCGTCCATGCATATAAACCCTATTGGTTTCATTGGGCTACAGGGCTTGAGATGTCATTTCATCTCAACGTCGGGTAAAAGTCCCACAAAATTGGAAGCAACGTCTCCAAAATGACCTTTACAGTGTTGACGAGGACGTTAAACCTCAAATCAAACAAACAAATTCAAGAAGAGCAGTAGTCAGTTTATAGCGAAAGAATATGCACTGTATAGGTTAACTGCTTACGTATAAACATGTCCAGGAAAAGAGGGGAAAGGTAAACTGAACGGCTCAAAAATGGCATAAAATAGCGTTGACTGGATCGTTAAACTCCAATACAAACAAACAAACATATTAGACAACAATGCCTTATACATGGTTACACAAAATATTATCAGTCAGTCTAGTATTTGTAGTCCGTACGAGATAAAGTAACATGGCAGGGGTCAGTGTTGCCAAATTTTCTTCACAAAGTGATTAC
Organism: Lucinisca nassula; assembly: GCA_963580285.1. Taxonomy (NCBI): domain Eukaryota; kingdom Metazoa; phylum Mollusca; class Bivalvia; order Lucinida; family Lucinidae; genus Lucinisca; species Lucinisca nassula. Next base: position 155,816,765 of record OY757010.1, read on the forward strand.
CCTGCAGGCACAAAACGTTGACTCAACGTTGAACTAACGTTGAAACAACGTTTTTAACGTTGTTTCAACGTTAGTTCAACGTTGAGTGCATTCTGGGTAGATACCTGTTTTTGAAAAAGAAAGAGAAACCAGGAAATTTATGAGGAATTGTTTGAAGTTTACGGAAAGACTGTCCCTTCATATTCATTTGTAAAAAAAGTGGGTGGCCTATTTTAAACGTGGTCAGGTAACGTTGGAAGACGAGCACTGTAGTGGAAGACCTGTGAACGCTACTGATGACGCCACCAGTGAAACTCTAAGGGACCTAGTAAAGTAGGACAGGTGAATGAACTTTTACATGAACGACTGGGCATGAGGAAGCGTTCAGCGCGTTAAGTGCCAAATCCCTAGTAAAGAACGAGTTGTCCGAGTGCCCATGTCTGAGTCACTTTTGGAAAGATATGATTCTGATCCGGAAGACTTTCTTGAAAGAATTGATACCGGGAACGGAACCTGGATCCATCACTATGATCCTAAGACTAAACAGCAGTGAAAACAATGGACTGGCCACGCTTCACTGCGTCCAAAGAAATTCAAGACTCAAGGCAAGGTAATGACAACTTTGTTTTGGTTAGCAAGGGGGTTCTATTGGTGGTCTATTTACCTCATGGCCAGACTAATAATGGGGACTATTATGCTAATACTTTGGTCCAAGTACGTACAGCTATAGTACAGAAAAGGCGTAGAAAAATACAAAAAGGTACGCTGTTGCAACATGAAAATGCTAGAGTCCATACTTGTAAGGTTTCTGTGGACGCAATGAAGTGGAGCGGTTCCAAACCCTTGCCCCATCCATTCTATTCTTCTGATCTGGCAACCTTGATTACTTTTTGTTTCTAAACTTGAAGAAAGAATTGCGTGGACATCATGAACACCTTGGGGGTGGCTTGAATATAAAGACCATGAAGTCTACAAAATGGACTTTCAGCCTTGGAACATCGGTGGCGGAAAGGCTTATTGCTACGGGATGACAATGTGGAAAAAGAAAAAGCCAAGCCATTAAGAAAACACGCCTATACAAATACAGTGTAAACTTTGCCTCCGAAAAATCAATTTTTTTGAAGATAAAATATTGTTATAATTTTCTTATCTCTGCTCAAAATATAAATTGTGGGTACTCGTTAGAATTGCCTCACCGAGGCGGTTCTAACGAGTACCCACATTCTATATTTTAGAAAAGAAATAAGAAAAAAATATTATTTACCCCTGTAAACCCCAGTTTTACTCTATAAAAGTGGGGTTCAAGGGGGTCAAAATTATATAGGTTTGTTTACGTGATGGTTACTCTACGTAGGTAAGGCCAGATACGCATTGAACGACCCTCGACGGTAAGGTCCAAGCAATGAATCTTCACATTAATACATACATCACAAAATAAAATATTGGTTCATTACTGCAAGCTGAGTTGTGCACAAACCGTACCCACTGTCTATAAACACAGCTAAGACCCAACGCCTTTTTATCAATGCAACTTCACACTTTGTTGGTTTGATTTGATGTTTAACTTCCCCGTCAACACTGAATAGGTCATTTTGGAGACGCTGCTTCCAATTTGTGAGACTTTTACCCGACATTGAGATGAAATGACATCTCAAGCCCCGTCGCCCAATGAAAACAATAGGGTTTATAAGAATGGACTCGAACCGCTTTGCTTGGGTAGGTTTAGATCCACTAATCGGTCTACCAGTACTCGTGTGCGGTTGGATTCAGCTCTGCGTGGAAGCATCATGCAGCCTATTTATTTCGTCAAGCCACAATGGGCGGGGACCGATGCAACTTCACAAAAAATCAGAACAAATATAAAAGATTGGTTCACTACAGTAAGAGGAGTTATTCACAAATGATACCCACTATCTATACACAGGGTTAAGTCTCGGTACCCTTTTATCAATGCATCTTCATAAAACTACACAACAAATATAAAATATTTGTCCACAAACGATACCCACTATCTATACACACAGTTAAGACTCGGTACCCTTTTATCAATGCATCTTCACAAAACTACACAACAAATATAAAACATTAGTGCACAAACGATACCCACGATCTATACACACAGTTAAGACTCGGTACCCTTTTATCAATGCATCTTCACAAAACTACACAACAAAATATAAAATACTAGACAAAAGTGCCCAAAGGGGCACGTATACCCC